>PVIA01000968.1:0-331392 GCA_004024845.1 Tonatia bakeri
ATTTGGCTTTACTGCATATATTTATATATTATACATTATATATGTATATAGTGTGCAGCAACACTATTTTTAAAAAATAAAACTCTATTTACTCAACATTGGCAATTATACAATCAAAAGTTATCAAAAATTTAAAAATGTTCTGTTTAGAGAGATCAGGAAAAACAGCAATGTGCTACTCAGTAATCACAAAATAGGTTACAATAAAGAAGATGTGGAATTCATAAAGTCAGACCAAGCATCCAATGGCCTTTTAATAATAATAATTATATATTATATAATATATATGATATATGCAGTAAATGATACATATATTTTATATATTATATATATGCAGTTAAGTCTAATACCTTTCTGATGCTGACAGACAAATGTCACATATGTCTTCTTGGCTTTGCATGGCATAATAGTAAAGAATTAACACAGTTATATAAAGTATAATTGAATTGGAATATAACAATAATAAACCTCCATATAACAAAAGAACTCCAGTCCCAAATGCTGGCCTCCAGTATTATAAAATTCCTTACCATAGGATTTTAATAAAATGAAGGAATTTGGACACTCCTTTTTATGATTGGTATTCTTATCACGTAGTTTAACTTACAAATTGGAGAACTAGGTTGCAAAGAAATTAAGTGACTTGCTGAGACCTTTTAGTAAGTCTTGAGCAGAACTGGGAAAATAATCCCTGTATCAGTCAAATAATACTGCCACCGTAGTAGTAAAAGTTGGAATATCCATAGAACCATGCACAATCTTATATATCAACAACAACAATGGAACAGTTCCTCGCTCTAATTATTATTAAAAGGCCATTGGATGCTTGGTCTGACTTTATGAATTCCACATCTTCTTTATTGTAACCTATTTTATGGCTACTAGGTAGCACATTGCTGTTTTTCCTGATCTCTCTAAGCAGAACATTTTTAAATTTTTGATAACTTTTGATTGTGTAATTGCCAATGTTGAGTAAACAGAGTTTGACTTTTTAAAAATAGTGTTGTTGCACACTAATGTGTCCTGAATTTTATAAATTATTAAATTTGCTCTGCCTGCTAAAATCTAATACTCAGAGATTAATTTTTTGTATGTAACAGACCTCTGATATCATTTATCTTTGCAAATTTTTAGCTAGAGAATCATTTTCCTACTGAAAACATACCCCTTAGGCAGCATTTTAAGTCTTTTGATGACTCTTTTATTGTTGTCCTGGTCATTTTATTTTCACAATCAAATATGCTGCAAAAGGCAACCAAACCAGCTTTAAAAACAGGTTGATACATAGAGCCAAAAAGTCATTTGTTTTAAAAAATTATGTATACTTACATATATTCATATACATTCATATATACATGATGTTTATAATAGAGTGACAGCTTTATAAATTAAGAAATATATTTAATTAAAAAATTTCCTTTATAAATTTATGCTAGAAAGCAGAGACCCATCTAATAACTATTTATATTTTCTATTTATTCCTTTCTCGCTTGTTCAATAATATTCACCAGCTACTTTTTATGCAGGCAGTGAGCTTTTCCCTATTCTTGAGAAGTTTACTTAAGTAGAATAGTCAGTAAATAATTGTGAATTTGGTGTGGTAAATGCTTTTTAACAAAAAAGAAAAACTCAGTGACACTTTGGTATATTGTGGAGGACACGGGATTGTTAGAGAAAGCAGCACAGAGATTATGAGCCCAAGATTATTGGGTAATTGGTATGAATACAAGCTCTGGAGCCAGACTTCCTGGGTTCAAAACCAGTTCCTATATATCCCAAATTGGACCTTAATCAAACTACCTGTCCTCTGTCTTGATTTTCTCTGCTGTGAAATGAGCACACTATCAGTAACTACCTCATAGGGCTGTCTTGAAGATTAAACTAAACTAAACATTCTCTGACTCTCATTTGGCATGCAATAAATTTTAGCTATATAGAGTATTAACTTGGAAGGGTGAGAGGGCCTTCACTGGGAAACAGGCATTCTGTGGGGAAAATAAAGCAGGCACAAAGTTACAGATGCTTTGCATTTCAAAGGCTACAGATTGACCTACACACTGTTCAGTGCTGCTTTGGGGGATAAGGTGGACAGCAATAGACCCTGAGCCAGGAGAGAGCAGCAGGGCTGGAGGTGGAGGCTCCGTCTCGTAGGCAAAGTGGAGCCATTGATTTGATGAGCTGGAGTGCTATGACCTAATTAGATGTGTCTTAGAGAGCACATTCTCACACATGTGAGTATGATGTTTTGAAGCAGAGGCAGCAATTTTAGGCAGGAAAAAATTAGGAAAGCATTGTAATAGTTAAGCAGGGGGTGATGAGAGTGGTGGCAATATGAAAATCAAGAAGGGGATCGAAGGGAGAAATACTGGAGATGTGGAATCAACAGGACACAGTTGTATTTAGACAAGGCAGTGAGGGAACAGGAGAAAATGATACAATATGCCACTACCAAATATAAAATTAATAGAAAAGGACCAGATTTTGTAGAAAAACTAATGATTTTTTGTTTTGGTGTGGAGAATTTGGTGCCTTTAGAATATCCAGCTAGTGTAAGGAAATCTGACAGGAGAATTAGAAAGAAGCTCAGTAGGAAGGTCTGGCTAGAGGTCTGTCCTTGTCCACATGGCACATATACGTTAACAGTTGTTACATCTTCCCAGTGAATTAACTCGTATCATTCCGCAATTTCCTTCTGTAATGCTTCTTGCCTTACTGTCCACTCTCTCAGATATAGCACAGCTTCCCCAGCTTTCTTTCAATTCATGTTTGCATAGGACACTCTTCAGCCTCTTCTCTGTCAACTTTTCCCTATCTCAAAGAATATATTGGTATTTTGTTTTGTTTTATCTTTCAATTAAAGAATTTAATGTGCTTACATAGAATGAAACCACAGACATTATTTGATTTAAACAGACCATTGTATTACTTGGATCCTTTTTGTCCTGCCTGTTTTTAAGGTTGTTGTTTTTTTTAACTATTCTTTCTTGCACTTTTTAATTGATCAGTTTTTATTACTCTTTAAAAATCATTACTTATATATTGTTTTACTCTCATTTTGGTTGTTGTGTTAGAAATTACAGTATTCACTCTTGACTCATTAGAATCTAACTTAAAACTAGTTGTTTTACTACTTCATGATAAATGCAAGGACCTTAAAACCTTTTAAATTCATTTACCCACTTTCTGTTTGGTGCTATTCATGTTAATTATATTAATTCTATGTATATTTTACTCAATAAAGCATTTTCATTGTTTTATGCAATTAAAGTAATTATATATACTTACCATTGTTATTTTTGCTTCCCGAATTTCTATGCTTCCATATGAGATCAATTTCTTTCTTTTAGAACTCTCTGTAGTGTTTTTTAATTTATTGCAAAACCCCCAGTTGCATTTTTTTTGGTTGTTTTTCTGAAAGAGGCTTTATTTTGTCTTCAATTTTGTGGGATTTTTTTTTCTGAATGTAGAATTATAATTTGGCATTTATTTTATTCCACACTTTAAGATGCTATTTCATGTCATCTGTATTCTATCATTTTGATTAGGAGTCACCAAAGAGTACTTTCTGTGCTACCCGCACTTTGGGACCAACAAGCCCCGTCACCCCACTCTAGACTGCCTGCTCTCCAGTGAGCTCTCACTGTGTGTGTGTGTGGGGGGGGGGGTTACTTTGGCCAGAGTTACCAGATGGTTTTCATTTGCATTTCCTTAATGGAGAACAATTTTCATGTGCTCTTTTGTCATGTGTAAATCTTCTTCGCTGAAATATCTGTTTGTATCTTTTGCCTATTTTCTAATTGGAGTTTTTGTTTTTTCACTATTGGGTTTTGAGAATTCTTTATGTATTTTGAAATAGTAGTGTTATGTAGTTTACAAATATTTTCTCCCAATTCATAGCTTACTTTTTCATTCCCTTAACCAGCCCTTTCTTGGCACAAAAGTTTTTAATTTTGAGAAAGCCCAGTTTACACTCACACAGTGCTTTTGCTGTCAATGGTAAGAATTCGTTGCCTATCCTGAGGTAGTAAAGATTTTCTGCTCTGATTTCATGTAATAGTTCATTTTCATGGTTTACATTTTTCATTTTATGTCTGTGATCCATTTTGAAGTATTTTTTGTTTAATGTCTGAGATTTAGGTTGAAGTTAACTTTCTTTTGCCTTTAGACTGATTCCCCTACTTTATTCTTCTTCATCAAGATTGTTTTAGTTATTCAAAGGCCCATGCCTTTCCATGTAAACTTTATATAAACTTTTTTATGTTGATGGAAAAATCCTGCTGAGGTTTGATAGGAGTTGCATTATAACTATTCATCAATTTGGTAATAGTAGTCATTTTCACTGGGTTGAGTTTTCCAATCCTTGAACACACATGTCTCTTGACTTATGTAGAGCTTTGATCTCTTTTACCATTTTGTAATTTTTAGCACGCAGACCCCACAGGTGTCTCACTGCGCATGCCTAAGCATAGCCCTGTCTTTGGAGTAACTGAGTGCTTCAGTTTGGTTTCCGTATGTTTATTGTTAGTGTGTGTGAATGTGATTGGTTTTTGTGTGGTGTTCTGATAGCCAAAGTTTTTGCTGAATTCACCGTAAGTGCTCCAGGAATTTCTGCGCCGATTCCTTGGGATTTTTGCATCTGCAAGCAGTGGCAGTTCCACCTTTTCCTTTCCAGTGTGCGCATTGTTCTCCTTGCCTACTACACCGGCAAGAATCTTCAATACTATGCTAAGTAACAGTTGTGAGAAAAAAATATTCTTGCTTTGTTTCTAATCTTGGAAGAAAAAGCATTTAGTTTTTCACGATTAAATGTCATGTTAGTTGTGGAACTTTTATAGATAACTCTTTGTCAAGTTGAGAAAATTCCTTTTATTCCTGGTTTGCTGAGTGTTTTTATCATGAGTGTGTGTTGGATCTTGTCAAATCCTTTTTTCTGCATCAGTTGGTATGATCATATCATTTTCCTTAGTAAATCATTTTTTAAATTTCAAAGTTGGCAAGAATAATTCTCATGAAATGCCCAGGGACTAATGATACATACTTATGGTTTTTTCTATAATACCCAAACAATGCAAAACAAATTAAAATATGATAAAATTATCATTATCCTAAGTTTTTTTTATACATTGCATTACTCTTTTCCTCATGGCCTTAGCTACTGATTAGCTGCTGAGATTATCTTTCTTTTAGTAAATTACCTTTCTTTTAGTAATTTAGTTTTGTGCAACCCAAATAGTACCAGACTAAATATACATCCTAAGTTAAATTAGCCTGGGTTTCAAATTAAGATATGTAAAATAAGTCAGATGAGGTGACATTAGTAAAAATGAACAAATAGGAAAAAATACAACTTATATTACAAAAACCCTTAAGAATTTGTTTTGTAACATAAATATAATACCTAAAAGGTTGTACATGATTAAGATTAGGGAGTGAAATAATAAATTCAATTTATGTTTTTTACCATCCCCTGAAGACATTTTTTCATTGCTTCTAAAGGGAGAGGAAGGGAGGGAGAGAAACACTGATGTGAGAGAGAACCATTGATTGGTTGCTCCCCACAGCCACTCACACTGGGGATTGAACCTTCAGCCTTTTGGTTTCAGGACAATGCTCTAACCAACTGAGCCCGACTGGCCAGGGTAATTCAGTGCGCTTTTAGAGAAAAAGACAAAACGGGTTCATTTGGAACCTAGTTGAATTTTTAAAATGAATCAGACACTTTAGGGCAGTCGTATACTGCAACTTTGAAAATCATAAGCTCTCTTGATTCACCCCCATTTCTCTAAGGCAACAGCTTTAAAGGCTGCTATGTCCTGTGCAAAACTGAACTTCCTCCAGCTACCACCTACAGCTGCAGCTGGCTCACTGGGGTAAAGGAAAATGCCTTAAGTCAGGCCAGTCTTTATCGTAGGTATGCCAGCCATCTACCATTTGTCCAAGCAGTAGTTATCTAGAGATGGATAAAGACACTGTCCAGATGACTTCAACAAAATATCAGCCACATGGAATGTTCACCACAAAAAATGTCAATTCTCAGGATAATTATTTAGAATTGTATCTGACTCCACAAAGTCTTCAAGATGTTTTTTTCACTTAGATAATATAGCTCTTTCTTACCTTATCAGATTTATCCTGGCTAGAGCTTCACTCTGAAGTTTAATAATTGGAGAGAAGTAACTTTAGAATCAGTTACTGATTTTTAATTAAGTAGATCTTGACCCAGATCTCACTGCTTACTCTGGGTTTGTATTTCCAATATTTTTGTGGCCAAACATCTTTCTCTGGAGAAATGGCTCTTCTGTTAGAAGTGCTTCCAAGTTGGCGAGGAGGTGAGAGTGACATGACAGAGTGCTTCTGACGCGCCCTGACCGACGGAGGAGGTGCTGACGGGCGGGAGTTCACTCGGCGGTAGAAAACTGTGTGGTAACAAGGAAGACGATGGATTTATGGTGCTAAGCCACATGACGAGGTGAAGGTCTAGTGCTAGTTTTTACAAAAGCAATTTTATAATACCAGTATATTTATCAGTAAATAAATATTATTTTCTTATGTATGAAACCTTTGTAGTCAAAGTTCCCGTATTCTACTCAGCTATTGTCGAAATACAGCAATAGTAATGCAGTGATAATACTTTTTGGTGGAAAACCCTTCTTTTGTTAATATCCATCTTTCTGTTTCCCAAAGACACATTTATGTTCCCATTTTGCCATAGGCTGAACAAAAGCACAGAGCGTTTGTGCTTTCTGTGCTTTAATATAAAAATGGGGGAATATACAGAACAATATTGAACATGAACTATAACTGAATATTTTTTTAAAGAGTGAGGAGATCAGAGCAATTACAACAATTTCCTGTACATACAAATATCAAAGGTGTTTAGTTGTATGTTACTTCACTCGTGTTACGTATGCATTTACTTCAGTCATTGGACTACTCACTCGTATGATATTAGATTTGCTCATAATCATATATAATATAAATTGTATAATTCATTAATGTTTTATTTACTTAATTACTTGACTATTTTGAATGGATTGTCTGTGATGTGAGTTTTTCATTTTTTTAATTTTGTGTGCATATTCTAAGGATTAAGCAATGTGCTTTATTGCAGTTTGATCACTCAAGCTATTTATTAGTCAGCTCTTGCCATAATAAAAGCATATAGCAAACCACCCAAATTTTAGTGGTTTGTGTCTGCAGCATTTATGTTTATCATGTACATGTCTGCAGACTGGTTTGCCTGCAGGTTAGCTACACTTGGCTCTAGACTGCGGGCTGGGTTCAGGTGGGCGCTACATCCACTTTCCCTTTTACCAGCAGTCACCTGCAGCATGAGCTCTGGAGGAAGCCCAGGAGTACAAAAGGCCAAGCAAAAACAGAAGCCTGTTTAAGGCCTCTTTTCATTTCATACCACTAATATTCCCATGTCTAAAGCAAGTCATGTGGCCAAGCTTAACATCAAGTGGACAAAAAAAAATATCTTCTGTCCATTCTAGTGCACTTCAAAGAGAGAAACTAAAGACAGAGGGAATGGAGAATTAGGAATCATCCTACCTACCACTCAGTCTGTGCCAACACATGCCAGTAACGTCTGGATGCTTGCTCTGGGGCTCTCCAGAGGAAGGGCCTTTCTGTCTTATGACATTATTATTAGTAATGGTAGTAGTGACGGTGGTATTGTATAATAAGTGTGTTTAATGGCACTTACGGTGCCCAGCTACAGCTATCATTCTGCCCTTATTAACTTATTTGTAACAATTAATAAACAAGTAGTGATAAAATATGGAGCCTGAATTTTTAAAAATAACACTTAGTTTTCTGGAACTGATACATTAAGAGAATAAAGTCAAGCAGCCACATTTTCCCGTAGACAAACCTCCAACTTGTCCTTGACCCTTGCTGCCTCCAGCCCAGGCCAGGACAATATCTTCCTACCTGCTGTCATCTCCGCCAGTCCCATACTACCAGGTACAATTTTAGATCAGACTTGATGAGAAAGCGCATTCTGACCCTACCATTCCTCTGATCAAAAACCTTTCAAGTGGGCCCAACTGTCCGTAGAATAAAGTCTAAATGTCAAACTCTCCGCTCTGACATCGAGGCCCTCTTCAGAACAGCCCATGCTGTTTCCCAGTCTTATTCCCCATTGTTCTCTTTCAAGTCTCTGTTGTTTTCACAGACAGAATTCTGCTTTCCTGGGCATACGATGGAAATTCTTGTCCATTTAACGTTTGGTTATGAGGTCCTGTCAGCCCAGGATTGCCAGTAACATCCCCATCTCTGCACGGTCTTGTCCTGTTTTTCCTTCAAGACCCAGATCACATATCATCTCCTCCTTGAACATTCTAGATCCTCATAGCCTGAAGTAACCTCCCCCTTCTTGAAAACTCACAAGATTTTCCTGCTTCTTTCATGGTGCCTATCAGTTTCTGAATTGTACTGTCATTATTTCTGACCCATCATTGTATTGGACTATTGTTCATCTTCTTCCCACTTCAATACTAAATGTATTTCCTTGAATATTAAAACAATATTTATTGAATAAATAAATACATTTATTAATTAATACCTTAAGTAATTGTTCTTCCCTGCTCTGCATGTCAATAAACTTAAGTGGTTTCCTTAAGTAACAATTAGTTGATACCAAAATAAAAGCTGTTCAAACTCCAATTCCTTTCCTTTTTTTTTTTTACTTTGCAGGCCTGTTTAATATGAAAAAAATTATTAGAGTTAAGTCATGAAGCATCTTGCCTGGTTTTGGTTTCAGAATAATTTTGCCCTAAATACCATATATGGAAATATCAGAAAATGGGCCTTTGGAAGCATTTCAGTTCCAGGAAACGTCTGTGCAAACAATCTGTAGTTTGACCTGACTTAGAAGCTGTGGGCGAGACAGTCTGACCCCTGATGAGGCGTCTCTCCAGGACAACACTGCCAGTGGTGCCCTGTGTGGCTGGGGGGCTGCCCTCGGGCATTTCTGGCCCAGCTCCGCGTCCAAACTCGCAGTGCCCCCCAGTGTTGAAAGCAGCTCTTTCACTTTGAACAGCAGAGTAAATGGAATGAGAAAAATAGGGAAGACCAATTTCAGCGCAATTTAACTTTGAAAGTAGTGATGATCTCTACCTGTGTGGAGTGCGGGCTTTGTGAGCATCACTCTGAGCAGCTATGTCGTCCCTAGTCCTCCTAGGGCTATTTTCAGTCTAATTCATCCTCATCGTTTCTTTTGAAAATGTCTGTAGTTTTCCTTCCTTTTATCTTCTTCTTACATCACTTCTGAGGTACTGGCTTAGGCTGTGGAGTGAATGAAGCTACATCCAATGTTCTGAGGTTTTCCATATTTTTTTCATAGTGGAACATTTAGTTATCTCAGGGATGTGTTTTAATCTCTCTCTTTTCATTCTGAATTTCAAAATTTTTATTTCAAAGTAGATTGTTTTTTCCATAGAGGTCTTCTTTAGCTTTCCTTTCTTTTGGGGAGAGAAACAATTACATAAGAAGTGTGGTTTAATGTAAACTGGACCATAGTGTTAAATGCCTCCCAGTCTCTTTCTGACAGATTATTTAAATAAATAGTTTTCTTGGCATGTTGGGTAAATCTTCACAAATTCAATTTGCAATTGGATAGTGTTCATAAAAGCAGAACATAAAAGTAAAACATGTTCACAGTTTCCACCAGTTTATTATGCAAAACACTATTTTCTGTAAAATTAGATTATTTTGAGGCTAGAGAAATCATTAATACATCACATCAGCAGGTCTAAAAATGCACACAGAGTCCATCCGGTCGCCTGCTTTTCTAAGCAAGTGTGTGCGAGTGACAAGAAGCGGATTGAGGGGCTGGCGCGAGGAGTGGAGAGGAAGCAGGTGACGAAGACGTTAAGGCAAGGAACAACCACACCTGCAGAAGCCCACGGCAGCCCACTGGACAATCTGACAGTGTTTGTAGAAGTGTGAGAGAAAATAGAAATGCTATGATTTTGTAAAGCCGCCATGTCGATCTGTTCTCTTGCGTCTGCTTAGTGGTGTCTGTGCTTGACCACAGGGCCTCAGCAGGGATGCGGCGGCTACCTGACAGACCCAGGCCAGACCTTCGCCTCTCCCGACTCTGACTCAAATGGGAGATACGATAGGAACTTAAACTGCGTATGGTTCATAATTGCACCTGCAAACAAAGTCATCAAACTCACCTTCAGTACGTTCACTCTGGAGTCCGTATCTACCATGCGAAGATGCGTTTATGATTATGTAAAGGTAAGGCTGTTGTGTTTCTTAGCACAGTATTCTAATCTAGACTTTCATGTTGTACGTTCCCCTTTATGCCACACAGGAAGTTTTGAAAATTGTGAGTACCAGTAATTTTTAAAATGACCAATTCTTCAATAATATGATGTATAATGTTACAGATGCTCAATCTTCATATCAAATTAATCTTTAATATGGATGAATCAAAACTTTTTGCAGATTCTAACATTAGCTCTAAGATGCACTGTTGATCCATGCCTTGTAAGGAGATGACCTGTGGAATCAGCTTATAGAGAAAGAAATACTCAGAGGACATTTGGAAAATCCTACATATAAATAATCACCCCTTAATGTACCTATTTTTAAAATTTATATATTTACTTTTTATATTAACTTTAGATGTGGGAAATATCTCAGTTGTAGAGTATCACTAAAAATAAATCAAGAGACTTCTCAACTTTTAATGACTTCAATATTAAAATATTGTATATTATCAAGCTATACAAAGTTAAATTAAAAGTTCTAAATTGTGTCAATCAATATATACTACTATGTTCTTCGGAGGAGAGAACAAGTATGGCAAGATTTCTGACCATGAGGAGGTTAAATCTGTTTACCAAATTAAAGGATGGCCAAGCAAATCAATAATAAGCAATCAGAATAGTCAATATTTAAATGCTAACTGATGCATTGCATGCAGGATTGAAGCAATGCGCAAGTTTAAAAGATTAGAAAGTTCACGCTATCTCGAGAGAACAGGACAGACCTCATAGAGTGAGGGAAAGCCTTGTTCCAGTCAGGAGAGAAGGCATTCTGGGCCAGGAGAACATGAAAGAGGCATAGAAATTGGAATGTGTATGCTCTCGAAAGAGTGACAAGGCTGGCTTTGTTAGAGCAGAATATTGCTACAGAGTAGCAACAAACAGGATCATATAAGTGAAGGAATACTCAGATCATGAAGGATCCTGAAAGTCGAAGAAATAGATTTAGACTTTATGGAGTTGAAAATGAGGAATGGGTGGGGGTTTTCCAGTGAGTGGTATGTTGAGAGCAGAATTTAAACTGTCTAATCTGGCATCAGGATCCAGGGTGAATGGTCCCAGAGAGAGTCTGGAGTTAGTGCCCCAAGGAGACTCACCATTATGTCAGGAGGGTACAGAGATGGTGTGGATGACAAGCCTGGTGCAAGAGAAACATTTACATTGAAAATCATGTTAAAGTTTAAAGAAATTGTTTTCTTTAAAACAAGGAAGGAAAACTCATAGGTTAGACAAACAGTGGAGCCCTACACGGTCTCCTGCTGTTAGGTGTGACCCTGCACACGGTCTCCTGCTGTTAGGTATGACCCTGCACACGGTCTCCTGCTGTTAGGTGTGACGCTGCACACGGTCTCCTGGTGTTAGGTGTGACGCTGCACACGGTCTCCTGCTGTTAGGTGTGACCCTGCACACGGTCTCCTGCTGTTAGGTGTGACGCTGCACACGGTCTCCTGATGTTAGGTGTGACCCTGCACACGGTCTCCTGCTGTTAGGTGTGACCCTGCACACGGTCTCCTGCTGTTAGGTGTGACCCTGCACACGGTCTCCTGCTGTTAGGTGTGATGCTGCACAGTGTCTCCTGTTTTCACTGGAAGAGCAGAAGGGAGTCCTTGCTGTTGGGAAGAGACCGTACTTTTGTAAGGGACTGGAGCATGTTGGCTCAGAACCGGGCAGATCCATTGCACTGCTGTGGGCAGAGGGTGGACCGAGCTCTGGCAAGGAAACAGACCAGAGAGGAGACAGCAAAGGAGCACTTCGGAAATCAGGGAACTGGTGACTTCTTCTAGGGGGCCAGCCTGGGGCTAGAAAGCCAGGCCCCCACTCAACCCCAAGAAAGGTTCACAGTGGGGTAGCTGGAGAACAGAAGGCAAGAAACACAAGTCCTTGAAAAATAAAAAACAAACAAACAAAAAACCCTGAGCAGGAATAGTGTAGTATCACTGAAGTCAAGTTGAGAGTCGTTTACCAAGGATGGGTAGGCAATATTTTTGAATTGTAAATTAGAGGCCAAGGAAGGTTAAGATGAAGGAGAAACTCATTAGACTGGATGACAACTATTTAAATAAGGTATTGGCACAGTGGCAGGATCAGAGGGAGTTCCTGGAACACCAGCGATGACAAGGCGTGTCAGTTCCTAAAATGAGGCTGGAATGGCTGGGAGCGGCAGTGAAGGTGCTGTTCAAAACAGTGCAGAAGTTCCCTGGGTTTTACGGAGAGGTAGTGAGTACTGGAGACAGATAATACGGATCAGACCCAGGTGTGCCACCCGGCAAATTTCACATCTCCCTTATTTTATCACTGCATCTATTAAAAAAAAAAAAAACAGATGAGAAAACCACAGAACCATACCTATCTTGCAAGGGTATTCTGAGGATAAAGATAATGTATGCTAGGGTGTTCAGCACTATGCCTGACGTAATTTGTAAACATTTATTTCTTTGTGTTTCCCTTTGTGAAATTACAGATGGGCATGAGGCTATACGATCTCCATGTCTTAAAATAGTAAAAATAATTGATTTATGTATATGTTATTTTAAATATAAATTCATACAGGTGTTTTGGGTTTGGTCCTTCTAGGAAGATTGATAAGATTTATTCTCAAGATTCATTTCTATGTAGAGGATTGTGACCTGATGATGTCATGAAAACAACTAGTAATTTTAGGACAGAAACAGCAATGTTGAAAACAAGGAGTTGTTTTCTAGCTTTGAGATGTAATATTTTTTAAAGAAATTCTGTTCAGATCTACTTTTATTTTCCTTCTTGGAACAGCAACTTTTCTCACTTGGCAACTTTTCCAGCTCGCACGAAACGGCAGGTCAAAGAACAGTCCTTGCAATGGGACGCCTGAGGTGTCTTTGCTGAAGAGTCTCTGTCATAAATGGGGCATTTGATTCCTTTTGGATTGTTTCTTACATATTATAATCAAATCACTTTTTAGAAAAGCTATTTTAATTCAATTCTGTAGGTAGATATACAAGCAAAAATTTGCCAATTCCATTACTCATTCATAGTTATATTTCTATTGTTTTTAAAAGGGTTGACTTGGAAAGTCATTAAGATACATAGTGAATTGTGTATTTCGCTGAGTTGTTGCTGTCGAAATCAACATCACATCCATTCCATGGAGAGTCACGTGGCACCGTTATGTGCCGAGAATTGTCGCCTACACTAGAGATGTGGAAAGGTAGAAACACAGTTCCTCGAGGAGCTGTAGATTGAAGAGACCAGACACAGAAGCACAGAAATTATTATACTACATGATGAAATGATAAATATGAAAAATGTAGAGAAGTAGAACAGAAAAGAGAATGATTGACATCATTTGGGGGTCAGGAAAGGCTTCCTAGATGGGATTGCTGAGCCAGACTTTGGAGGAACATCACAAAAGCATGCTTCCAGTAGAGGCTGGCTACCAAAGGGAAGGAAGGATGGAGCGACTGTCAGCTATGCAGAGTATGCCCAGCTTCCTGACACCAATGTGCCGATCTGTGATGAGCAGTGAGTGAAACAGCACACAGGGCTCAGAACTGGGACCCTAGCTGGTGTGTCTCTGCCAGGAAATATGAAACTAGCAGAAAAGAGATGGCTTCTTCCTAACATTTTCCACCAATATTTTGTAAAACTTCCTTGACCATCAAAAGTGAAAGTCATCTATGCTATAGCCTACCCATATACATAGTTTTAAAAATATCAGTGTAAGGTACTAACGGCAATGAAAAGGAGAAATAAAAAGAAAGTTGTATATTAAATAGTGCAGATTTCAATATATCAGTTCTCTGACACAACTGCACTATCAGATGATAAATAGTTGGATTCTTCTTCTATATGGAATCGTGGCAAATGTAAAAGCATAAATTTAAACTAGTATTTATATGGCAGCATCACCATCTGCAATATGAATTTCTAAAATGGTGGAAAAACTAAAATAAAATAGTTCTAAAGAAAATAAAGAATTTCAACTTACAGAGCTGCTGCATTCTTGGAAATTTGGTGAATACTAAAGCTATGCAAAAATATTCTTGTGTTTATATATTGAAAGGATTTAGGTTCTGAGACCAAATAGTTATAAAACAGTTTTTTATACACAAGTGTCTGGCAGGACATTCAGTTACGTGGGACACAGAATAAATCTTCACTTTGCATAACTTTTCTGTGGATTACACGATGGGATTCTGCCATCTGGCTGCTGAATGTTAAATGTCATTTATAGCCCCAAATTATTGTGATGACCCCAAAACACCACACTTTTGCAAAACACTCCCCAGGGGACAACACTGTCCCCCTGAGGGCATCTACCTTAACCCACTAGGCTTAATCATTCAGTCTTTGATCAGCCACTGGAGAGGGGTATGCATCTCTGGGGAGGAGACCAGCAACCTATCAGGGCCTCAGGTTCTTTTCCTTATGAGGCAGTACCTGCTGTTTGTTCACTCACTCATTCATTCATTGGGTAAGTGTTTATTTGAGCACTCATTTTGTTCCAGACACTATTCCAAGCACTGCAAAAGAATATTGAGATAAAATAAATAAATAATGATGATGATGATAATGATAGTTTAAAAACCCCTGCATTATACAGCTGATTCTTTTTTTAAATTGTTATTCAAGTACAGTTTTCTGCCTTTTCCCCCCACCCCTCCCACCACTCCAGCCCTCCCCACCTCCCTCCCCCATTTCCTCCCCCAACCTAGTTTTTGTCCATATGTCCTTTACAATTGTTCCTGTAAACCCTTCACCCTTTTCCTCCATTGTCCTCTCCCGTCTCCCTTCTGATCACTGTCAGCCTTTTGCAGCTGATTCTAATCATTGCTTCTAATCATTCCTGAGATTATTGGGACCAGTATAACATTTTTCCCAGAAGGTTCTGAAGTAGATCTAAGTTCAGCCCTCAACCTGAAAAATCACTGTATTATTTTCTCCTATCTGCAATTATGCCCAGCCATGTTGTCCAGCAGACTCTTACAGAGGATCCTCAATAAAATAAAAGAATTCATGAAGATACTCTTAGATATAATGTAGAGATGCTTCAAATAAGAACATAAAAATCTTCCTGTTATCAAATTTCTACAAAAATATTAAAAGATTTAAAAGATAAAGTCCCCCCCAAATTAATGTCTGAAATGAAGCTAGATTGGAAAGAATTGAAGTCCAATATTAAAGTCTATTGCCCTTTTGCCTTAAAAGTACATAGAAATTACAATTCAAACATTTTCTTCTCCACTTTCTTCTATTGCTCATATTAGTGGTTGGCTAAATGCACGATCAGGTAGTAGTTGTAGTCAGAGGCTGTCTTCTACTAAATTATTTGTACAGTTCCTTCAGGGTTTTAAGTAGATTCTAATATGCTCCACTATCAGAGTTTTAAGAGCTGAGAAACCACAAAATTCTTCCCCACACTTATCTACATCCACAAGACTTAGGACATAATTTAAGCTCCAGGTCTAAAGCAGCTATGCCATTTAACACATGCGCCCACAGTGCAGTAAGTCTCAGCGAGTGATTGTGCAGGTCCTGGGGCACCGTTTGCATCCCAGTCCATGTGACTCCCATCTCCAGCGCTGTTCAGCGATCCTGCCGTTGCACACTCCGGAGCTGCCCTGCTGGAGTCCACAGTGAAGGTTTAGCCATGTCTGGGGAGTGGGAGAGTGGATGGACAAGGTCTTGACTTCAGCTAATAAGAGCTCAGGAGCCCATGTCAATTGTCTGGAGGCCACAACCTGTCTATTTCAACTCAATGGAGATAAATCTTATGGTAGTGAATGAACTAATGAAAACACCAGCTCGAGGCTGGGCATTCTGCAATTTCTTTCCATCACTTTTACCAGCTATTCTTATTTAAAACCCAAACCAGATCTTATAACTTCTATAGCAGAAGGTGCAAACCTCTTTGAATGAAACACATGGAACTCAAGACTTGTCCCAATGTGCTTCCCCAGTGCCGAGTCTGTCCTCTCTTTCACCGTCTCCAGGCACATTGGCAGGTGGCGAGCAGTGGAGACGTGCGGTGCCTTTTTTGCTTCTATGGGCTTCCTTCTGCTTCACAGTCCATCTGGTTGGGACACGCTTCCTCTTCTGTAGGGCTGGAAGGTCTCTACTTAACTTTTAAACAACAGTGAGGTCTTTTCTGACTCCATCATCTGGGTTCCCCTATTACACTTAATTCTTTTATTGTAGCACTTATTTTTCTTTATTGTATATATAAATCATACATACACAGAGACATATGTACATAATTTATGGTTCTCTCTCTCCCACTAATTTGTGAGTGTCAAATTAGTGTCTTGAATGTATGGAAAGTGCCTTATACAGCCTTGTATGCATAGGACCTCCCACAAGAGGCCTGGCAGACAGTACATAGAATAAAAATGCTTGCTGATACAAATGTGCTGCTAAAGGCAGCAGTGTTTAAAACAAAAGCTTAACTCACTTAACAGAAGAAGTACATTAGCTAAAACTTGGCCAAACTAGCCTTATAAAATGAGGGGATTGATGGCTCAACTCTTGAATCTCTGGCTCTGCATCTACTGACATTGTGTTTAAGCCGGTGAGACAGTGCCATCTGGTGGTAATTTTTTTCTTCTGTTTATTATGAAACTACTCTTTAACCGTTCTACTTTGTATATTCCTAGCATTTTAAAATATATTTAAAAGTAATGCCAGTGGCCATGGTTATCCTTAAGTTTATAACATACCACAGTTCTTTTAGAAATTCAATATTTGGATCTATGCACATACTGGTTTTAGAAACACTATGAAGATTACTCAACTGGAGAAAACTTTATTTTCTAGCAATTGACAGAAATCCGAGTACCCACTATTTCAAAAGGAATTTGTCGGAGGCTCTCACGGCTGCGACTTGCTCTGGGTGCTGGTGATACCACGGTGAATAATCAGCCTTCCCTCCGTGGCATTTAAGATCTTGTAGGGAGAGAGACCAGCAAAAGTAAATAAGCAACAAGTAAGATACATTTTGATCATAGTAAGAACACAGAACAGGAAGGCACTGGGGGAGGGCCACATTAGAGAGTGTTGGCCTCTCTCAAGAAGTGACATTTGAGCTGAGATCCTGTGAATGCGGTCTGTCCTCCAAGGGCTGAGGAGAGAAGATTCCGGCAAAAGAACAGCCAGTGCAGAGGCCCGGGGCCTGGCGAGGACTCATCCTGGGATGGGGGAGCTACAGGAAGCAGAAGAGAGGGAGGGGGCTGAGAGCAGGCCTGGGCCAGACCAGGTAGGGGCTTGCAAACCCCCATAAACTATTTGTGTTTTACATTAAGTGCAATGGGAATCCACTGGGGCATTTTAGGCTGAGCAGGAACGTGATCTGACTTAAGTGTGCAAACACTCAGGCAGCCTGGTGTAGAATACTATGGCTGCTCTGTGGAAACACATCTGTCAGGAAGATGTTACAAGAATAAAGGTGAAGGATGATGGAGCCCTCTGGGATAGATTTTGAAGGCAGAGTAGTATAGATGTTGGGTAGGGGAAAAGAGACAGGAATCAAGAATGACTGAAATTTTAGGCTGGAGCCATTTGCTGATATAAAGAAGACTGGGACGGAACAGAGTTGCGGGGGGTGGATATTGGAAGACAAGAATTAAAGCACTTATTGACTTATTAGCTATTTATCAAGTGCTTCTTCTGTGCCAGACACTCCTAAAAAGAGGGCCAGCAAAGCACAGAACAAACAGCAATCTGTGCTTTCATGGAAACTGTGTTTCCTGCAGAATGGAAGACAACAACAAATGTGATCAAACAGTACGTGGAGGTAATGCACGTGCTACAGAAAATATGGAGCAGGAAAGAAGAAAGAGAGTGATAGCACAGTTTCCACTTTAAATAGGGTGGCCAGGGAAGGCCTCTCTGTGTCAGTGCTACTTGAGTAAAGACCGGAAGGAAAAGGGCACAGACCAGGTGGTTATGTAGGAGAAGAGCGTTCCAGGCAAAGGGAGCAACAAACACAACAGCTATGAAGCAGCCGTGTTCCTGTTCTGCTCGAGGAGCACAGAAAACCAAGTGGAGACAGTAAGATGCAGTTGGAAGTTCAGGGGCAGAGTGAAGAGCAGACTCTATTAGGCCTTCAGGCTAAATACTTGAATGGTTTGGCTTTTGTGTTGAGTGGATGGCAAGTGAGGGGTTCTTAGCAGAGTGGTGACCTGCCCGCCTTACACGTGAGCTGTGTCCTCTGGCTGATGTGTTGAGGGCAAGCTAAAGAGGGACAGCAGTGGAAGCAGGCACTCCATCGGGGAGGCTGCAGTGAGAACCCAGGCCAGGGCTGGACCAGCGGGGTAGTGAGAGCAGATGTGAGGGCAGTGCTGGGTTTGCCGACTGTAGCGACACATTATTTTTACAGTCATATGTTACTCTCACAGTCGGAAAATAATCGAGGGCATCATACCAGGGTTTCACTGAAACTCATTGTATTATAATCGATTAAATAGCCAGATTGTGAAATCTAGCTCTAAGAACATCAGCTTAAGATCCTCAATCACAACCTATCAGGACTTCACATCCATTTTGGTGTAAAACCTGCAACTTCTTTGTGAGTAATGGAGAACTAACGAACCCTTTTCCTTTCAGTTATATGATGGGAACAGTGAAAATGCCAAGTTGGCGGGAACGTTTTGTGGTTCCACTGTGCCTGCTCCCTTTGTCTCTTCTGGTAACTTCCTGACAGTTCAGTTTGTCAGCGACGTAACTGTAGAAAGGGAAGGATTTAATGCTACATATACCTTCATCAACAGTGAGTAAACTGAGACATTTTAATATGTTATGAATCACATGTGTATTTATGAACTAAAAATAATGTCACGCTTATTTCTAAACTCAGTGTTCATTACTAAACTCAGTGTTTGTTATCATCTAAATTCCATGTCAGTTACTAAACACCATGTTCATTACTCCGTGTTTAATTCATGATACAAATTTAGTACAATTCTTAGTCAAGAATATATATTCTAAATTCTTCACAGAGTGCTGTAAATATAGCTCCTTTGTGCTGGAAGCATAGGGAAGGTGGAATTTTAAATATTTTGTGTGAGACACAAGCAAAATTCATCTTGAAAGTTGTTCTTTTTTCTCATCTCAGTGACTTGCGGTGGAACATATAATGCAACATGGACCCCACAGAATATTTCGTCCCCCAGTTCATCTAATCCAGATGTCCCGGTCTCCACCTGCACTTGGGTCTTTGAGGCCCCTCCACACCAGCAGGTCCAGATAGCTGTGTGGGAGTTGCAGCTGCACTCACAGGACTGCCACCAGAATTACCTAGAGTTTCAGGACGCCCAGGAGGTAATGATCATAGTTTGAATGACCATCGCCGCCTCAGTGACCTTTTTACCAGTACTTGCAAAATACTTGAAATAATGAGGACGTAATGAAATAAATTGTCAAAGTCACTTCTAACTTAATGTGTTTTTTAGCTATGTACAAACCTCATGCTTAGGTGTTAAGAAATCTGAACTTGGTCTTTTTGTCAGGAGTTCTTACACTTTCTGGTGTGTAAGAAACATCTGGGTGTCTTGCTACAAGTGCGCACCGCTGGGCATCTCCCTGAGAGACTGACTGCCCCATGTAGCACCCATAATTCTGAACATTTGATGAGCATCTCTGGTGTTCTGTTACTGGTTCTCCCTGGGCTATGCTGGGAGAAACATGTCTATAGTCAGTGGAATCTGTGTATAGGGTTAACCAACAGGGTCAGTGCAGAACACAGGGAAATCAAGTAAGAGGCCAGATGGCCCTAGTCTAGTGGGACTATATTTATGGTGATGCAAAAAGAGGAAAAAAGTGTTCAGGTTAAAAAAGAGAGATGACTTCAAATTGCCCTTGGGACCAGATGTTGAGGAGACAGTTGGACAGGAGGAAGTGTGATAGAGATAGCAGGCCTGAAGGTTTCATTGGCAGCACCCTGTGAGTCAGAGGTTAAAAGACTGAGAGCAATGAGATTATCCCAGGGACACGTGTAAAGCTAGGCACCAAGAACTGAGGGTGGATGCCTGGGGAACGTCTGGGAGTGCCTGGGCTGTCTCTCTGCAGTTTAAGATCATTTTGTGAGCCTCATATTCAACCCCTCAGGAACTGGCTGGCAATAGTAGAGCATCCAGTCTGTCTCTTTCTGACTTTTCAAGTTGTCCTCATTCTAAATATGGGGTCCTCTGTACTGCCCATGTACCTTGGTGGAGGTGGAGAAATTCATTTTGATTGACTCCAGCATGGAGAGAGGTTTGAGAAGTACTGACTGCTGCATAGATGTAGGATTGGCTGAATTATTACAAAACAGAGACACTGAAGTACATCCTGTGCCCCCACATGGTCAAGATGCTAGGTTATCATCATCCCATTGGTTTTCAGAATACCATTTGTATACCCCAGTGGTACTCTTCCTGGAAGGAATAGAGCCAAGTGGAAAAAACCCTCTGGTTAAAGCTCTTTCAATTTCCCTTTGCTTCATGAATCCAAATTTCCCAGTGTGGATCAGGGCAGACTACCTTCTGGGTGCAGACATGCTACTTAAATGACCCAGACAGCCCTGTGTCATAGTGACATCCAGAGTGGCCTCAAATAACACCCAGTATTTGCCATGAATGAATAATGTCCTTCAACTGAATGAAGGACAGAACAAAAGGGTTCAACCTGAGTGGGGAGGGAGAAAAGATAAGAAATCGATTGACAACTAAGACTGGAAATCTCAAGGTGCCCAAGAGTAGAAAGAGAAGGTGTGGCTGGAAGATCATGCAAGAACGATATGGTAGAGGCATTGCAGATAATAAAAAGAACAGACTGCATAGCTGGCATTGGGGTGGGCGACCACAGAGAGTAGAGATTAAAGTCACTGGTATTAAGGAATGCAAATTAGGATGGTCAGTGGGTTTTCTGTAAGAACACTGAAACCTCCAAGCATTCATGAAATGACTGGGCTGAAATACCACAAGTCTTTAATTAAGGAAGGGAAGTAACCAGAAAGAAGGTGAGTGAGAATGATGAGAAGGAAATACCTTCGGCCGGATGTAGAGACCCTCAAAGGAGAATTAGCTTTGATGCAAGGACATACGCCGCAGTGAGCTGCCTGGAAATCCCTGTCCTCCACCCCCATCCCCATCCGTTCCTATTCAGTGAACTGGAGTGTGGGAAAGAAAGGTCTCCACCAGGAGGCTGCTGGAGACCCAGGATTCACTCAAGGCCACAAGTGGAGAGACTAAGGATGTACACAGGAGTGGTTAACAGTGCAGTTAAAGGTCAGAGGGTACAATAGGCAAGATTAGGAAGGGACCAATGGTAGGGGACAGAGTGGGGTAGAAGCACAGATCAGTAACCGGAGTTTGCAGCAGGACTGGGGAGTGGGCCTTTCAGGAGATGCCCAGGAACTACAGGTGTGAGGAACATACCTATGAAAGAGGCAGCAGATGTCCTGACTTGAATTCAAGTTGTTTTTATGCGAGGATTGATAGGTGTGGGACTGCATTTATCTTATCCTCTTGGGAAGTGATGGGGGCTGCCCAGGAGTTACAAAGGGGAAACAGGGACCTCATTACAGGTACCAGTAGACATTGGGGTTCATAGCAGTACTGAAGTCTCTGGTTAGGTTGGTTAAAGGATAGCAGGGCTAGAACAGGGCTGGGTTAGTTTTATGGAGTTCCAGTCTATGGAAAAACCCTGTAGGAGAACTGTAGTGAGCTTGGAGAGTGATATGCTCAGAGCAAGGGCACACACCTTGGCTGTGAGAACAGAAGGGTCTCATTTGCAGGAGGCCAGTATCTGTCTGGTGCTTTCAGCATAAACTTGACCTCCCACTTTCTGTCCCTTAGAGAATGTGATACTTGTGGATTCCAAGGCCAATGTCGGTCTTATTGACGAATGCTTCAAATAGTATAACTAGGTCCATGGCTAAATATCTAAGTGCATTTTAAATGCATTTAATATCTCCTATGGCTTATTCTCTTTTGAAGCAAAATCTATGGTGATTTGTCTTCCATTTCATTTCAGAGTAATGGACATCCAAGAATTCACTTCTGTGGCAGAAATGCCTCGACTGTACCAACATTGTATTCCTCTATGAGCACTGCAATTGTCACTTTCAAATTTGAAGTTTTTGATGAAAATTCTCGAGTGGGTTTTACCTATCAGATTGCAGGTGAGCCTTGGAACTTTATGTTCTGTGCAGAAAATCTGCTATCCTTCCAATTACTGCCAGAATGGACTGTGTGGGTACATCAGGGCTTGTTAACATGAGCCACACTCATACGAGCTAAGATCCCCCAATGGAAACCAGGCCTGATTAAGCAAATTACTAAAGCTGGTTTCCGAGGAGGAAAAGTGAATATAACACTAATCAAAATTTTTAGAATTCCAGCATATTCTTCAAAGTTTATGTTGTTGCATAATTTAAAATTACACCAGTTATTTTATTAGTTATCCACTTGAACATATATAGAAATCACTGTGTTTTAAGAAATCATTTTGTCAAAACCAAGAAGTTTTGAATGGGTTATTTGATGATTAAAACTGAGAAGTTTATTTCCCAAGAACACTGTACTTAATGTTCATCTCAAGATTGACTGAAACTAACACTTCCTTTGATTAAGACAAACAGATATAAACACTGAGTATTTTTAGCAAAAATAGTGAAAAACAACAATTTGCTCTTTCTATCAGAACAAATAATTCATTCAAGGTTTTAAAGGGAAATCCTCAGACTATCTTGGAGGTAGAGACTTAACTCTTGAAAAGAGTCTAAATGTCAGCCGACTCCACCCGAATGTGACCAGGACAAGCACAGAGACTTCTAGAATATTCATCCTCAAAGGCGAGAGCCCCTATTTCATGTTAATAAGACACCGCACCGCACCAGCACCAGTGCTGTCCTCCTCACCTCTGCAGAGCTCAGTGATCTCAACGGCAAATGCAGAGGCTGGGGGAGCTTTTCCAAAGGGTTTAAATGTAATCACTTATGAATTATTCCTGTCAGACTGAAGTAGCACTGAATATTGGGAGACACACGTTAATTGTGAATATTGCTTTCTTTAAGATTGTAACAGACACTACAACAAGGCGTTTGGCCACCTGAAGAGTCCTGGCTGGCCCGATAATTACAACAACAACATGGACTGCACAGTGACCCTCACGGCCCCACAGAACCACACGATTTCCCTCTTCTTTCACTCCTTCGGCATCGAGGACTCCAGTGAATGCAGACATGATTTCTTGGAGGTAACATGCATGTGGATCCCATGTGAATGAATTATATAAAAGATGATGGATCATTTCAGTTTTTTCACCCTTTTCTCTGCTATCACTAAAAATACATCCTTTACTCATTTCATTAATGTATTCATTATAATATCATTCCATAAATACTCACCAACATCTTCTATTGCCAGGCACTGGAAGGAAATCCAATAAGGAACAAGACACATTCGGGTCTCCCAGGAGGCTCAAGATCCAGTGGGAAGGACAGGCAGGAAATAGTCAACTGCCACTTAACGCCACTTAACACTGTCACTTCGGGGACAGAGGCTTCCCGGAGGAGCTGATGTGGGAGTTCAGACTGCAAGGACCAGAGGGATGTCTAAGTGCTACTTTGGAGGCGGGCCATGGCAGTGATTTTAAGAAGTGTGCTTTGTGTGGAGATGAAAGTAAAACCAAACAATACTGAATCGTTAGCCTAATATCCCTGACAGCCACAGTAAGTGTGGGGCGTCTCCAGTGTTCTCTAAGGAGAATGATTCCTTGACCACGTGTTTGGCAGAGGCAAGAGGGATGTGTCGTCTTTCCTCCCGGATCACTACTGGAGAGCTCTATTTGGACAAAGGGACCACTTTGCCATATGCCGCCCTCCTCCCACCCACCCTCTACTCTGTCTCCCCAGACACAGCAGGAGAGGAGCATCCTGGTCCTGGAGCAAGCAAAGCCATGCTGCTCGGGCTCTTGCACCCCCACGACTCCCTGTAAACCAAAAGAGCCCCTCTGCATCCCTCCTGCCCCTCTTCACCCACATTGTGTGAGTGGGAGGGCCGTTATACCACTGTTCACAGGAAGATGTCCTGAATGAGCCCATGACTGACGCAGACTGTGTGTGGGGCTCGGTGTCTATTTTTCCACAAAAATCCCAGCACTCCCCTGGATGTCCTTTGCAAACCCTGTGGAAAATGAATTTATTCTTAGGAAATAAATTCATACACACAGGGGATGCGGAATTCCTCTGTCAATTGAGTTTGAACCTTAACCTTACTGAAGTTCTATTTGTTTCATGTACATGAGAGTTTTTGGTAAGGTTTCCAAAGCTTGTTTGCTCCTTTACACCTGTTATGGAGTTTTATTTTCCTGGAAAGTTCTCCCCTATAATCTTCATCTATTCACTTCTAATGAATATTCATAACCTATAGTGTGACAAGCCCTGGGAGGAAGCTCATGCCTTTATCTTGGGGAATCCTTGCCGCGGTAGGAAACTGGAGGTGATGGAGGTAGCAGGGAGGGGGTGGGGAGAGAAATGAGTGTTGTTGTGTCCATCAGGGCGTTAAACTCAGACCTGCAGACCTCACCCACCAGAGTCTAAACATTTCTGTGAAGTGCAAAGCAGAAATGGGGCAGGAGTGGGATAGGCAGAAAGGACAGAATTATCTCGTCATTTTGAGTCCCCCCACAGCTGCCTCCCTCTCACCTCAAGCCTGAGTTGACCGTTACTGACTGGCGTTAGGGCCAGCTCTTGGGCATTGAAGGGTGAGAACCTCTCCTCCCAGCTGTCCTTCCTTACCCCACAGAGATGGGTCTGAGACTTTCCATCCAATAAGCAGACAGGAAACTGTGACTTGGGCCTATCACGTGCAGCCGTACCAGCAAGCCTCAGCACTCCGTCTATGCTAACTACGGCAGGGACAGAAACTTCTCCCTGAGGATTCCCCCTGTGTTAATACCATATGAAGGCCAAGCCCTACACCACATCTGGAGTTTGCATTTGTCTTCAGAATTTTTCCCTCTCCTTCCAGGATCCTCTCCTGTCCTAGAGGTGTCTACCGCTCTCATGGTTCCCGTCAAGAGAAAACGGAGTAGAACAAGTCGTTAGCATGCTCACTGAAAATTAATATCTCATTTTTCCTCTCAGAGCATCAGCTTTCTAAAAGATAATCAGCAGGAACACAACCGAAAGCCAAGAGTCCAGTGGTGGCGGTCTGGTCTCTCAGATGCTTGGATACTGCCCCACCTCTGTCTCCTGGCAGATAACTGGCTGCTCTGTCCACGGCAAGGCACTTTGTGCAGACACTCAGTGGAATACTCCAAAAAACACCAGAAAGGCACTATTCTCTCTCACGGGCTACTACACAGACCTAGAAGGAACCTCTGCAGAACAACACAACCCAGCCAGATTAGTCACTGTGCCTCTGAGGACTCTATGACTTACGACTATCAGCAGTTGACCAAATATTAAATTATGAAATTATAAAGGGAATGGAGGAACTTCCAAGATTTTGGGTCTATCAATAAAACCATCATTCAAACCTGTCGAGGTGGTTCACCCCTGCATGCTTGGCATCCTCCTTGGAGTCAGGCTGGTTGAGAGTGCACAGCAGGAGCCAGGCGTGAGGGCAGATGTGGTTGTGTTCACAGTGTGTGTGTGGTTGCACACACGCTGACTTATTTCCAGTTTTTATGTTTGTCTACTGCATGCAGTCCATTAAAAAATCTATTCAGCTACAGAATGTGTCTTTAAAATACAGGGTGGGACAAAAGTAGGTTTATAGTTCTTATAGAAAATAATATAATAATTAATGAATAATATAAGAATAAACTCTGTGTTTTGCATATTCACAACTATAAACCTACTTTTGCTCCACCCTGAGTGTTTTAATAGTCAGAAATTTTGTAAATTTATTGAGCCGTCTCCTCTTCCCATACAAATATTCCTTTTGGTTGAACATTATTTTATACAAGAGGGACCCCCAAAAAACGAGTATTATTTTCTGGAGGTCAGGCTTCCCCCACTAGAAGAGTGTTCTAGGAGCCCACCAGTATCAGTGTACCAGCTGGTGGTGTTGTGAGAGGCTGTGTTTGGCTTCAGTGATTTTTTTTGGAGATTCTTCCAACATGTTTAATCATTTCATGATTGGTGATTTATGAGCGCACCTGCCCACACCGTGCTGAGTGTTCAGCAGTTTTTGACCAAAAATGGCATGACCCCTGTGCCCCACCCTCCCTATTCACCCAATGTTGACCCAAGTGACTATTTTTGTTTTGTTTCACCTGATGAAAAAAGTCCTCAAAGGGAAATGTTTTGCTGATGTGAAAGAGGTGAAACAAAAAATGGCAGAAACACTAAAAGACAACAAAATCGAACAGTTCAAAAACAGTTCTGAGCAGTGGAAAAAAAAGTCACAATAGGCGTATTGTATCAAATAGAGAGTGCTTTGAAGGTGACTGAAATTTAAACATGTAAGAATAAATACACAATTTTTAATAAATAAATTCTGGTTTTGGGGGTCTCCCCTTGCATGCTAATGTATAACAATACTAAGCTGAAGAAGTCAGTATAACATGCTTAAGAATACTAATCCAAGACTCATTTCTAAAGGTAAGAGATGGAAGTGAGAGCAGTTCGCCACTACTTGGCACGTACTGTGGACCGCTGTTGCCGAATCCTATCTTCTCTCAAAACAATGAGCTCTACCTGCGATTTAAGAGTGATGGTGCAACTTCCGGTCGTGGGTATGAAGTTACCTGGACCTCGTCATCCTCAGGTGAGACATTTGCACTTTGTATGGTAAAGTACTGTTGGTGAGAGAAACCCTGTGTACCTGACAGAAAAGGCCACTAAAATGACCTTGTCTTTTTAGCTATCTGTATGCTTGATTATTTCCTGATAAAAATAGAGATTTTTAACAATGAAACACAGTTCCTTTTCAATTCTACTGTTACTCATACCTGTATATTACGATTATTTAAGAACATATATTTATATATAAAGAAAAGAGAAAATATAAAGTTTTTTAAAAATCCTTTCTAAATTCTGATTTCATCGTATTTGTGACATCCGGTTTGACCATCGCGGTAGTTCCCTGAGTGTTAAAGAAGGCTCGCCCACACGGCGCATCCCTAACACATGCTTGCGCGCATAGAAGCCGCAGCGCTCCTTGTAGTTCCAGCTGTTTCTTGGCAGCTAATTGCTTCTTTTAGGGCAGTAAGTATCTTTCTGCATTTTTGATTGATTGTGTATCAAATAACTGAAGGAAATTTAAGTCATGTCAGTAACTTTAACACAAGAGAGGAAGAATACTTTGTGAAATGTCCTCAATATATCTAAACACTTTCAAAATGAGAATGACAAAAAATGACTCATTTTACATATACTGAGGACCCACTGGGACCCAAGTGTAGCGGTAGGGCAGGGGCCGGCAGCCAAGGTGTACAACGACCTCACAGTGCCTGTGGTGGTGCTGAGCATGTTCTGGAGCATCCCTGGCCTCCTGGTGTCCTCGTTCATCCCTAAAGGTCCCAGCTGGGGAGTTCCCATCACCACGTTGGTGATCTGCTCAGTTTGCTGCTCTCTCTTTTGACTGATTGCTGTTCTAGCCCAATTCAATCCTCTCTTTGGACCACAGTTGAAAAATCTGGTTTCTCAAATGCCACTGGCCTTGAGGAGGAAGACCCTCTGTCTGGTGCTCAGCCACAGAGGTCTACATGCAAAACCACCTCCAAACCCAGACCACCTTCCTTGACTTGCCTGGTCTGGCCGTCAGCTGCCGTAAACATTCACACCACAGTTGAATGCCATATTTGACAAAGCAGTGTTTTTTCCTGTTGCCATTTTTACACTTTGATGAATTATGTGCCTTCTTAATCTAAACTGTGCTTATGGTGTAAAGTGTTTATGCACTCTTCTGAGACTGAAGGTGCTATTCTTCTGAGAAACACGCACTCTCTCCGTGCAACCTGTGCCAATGGGTCTGAAGGCAGCTCCTACGTGCTCACAACGTGGGAATCTGAAGTGTGTAACAGCTGTCAGAGAAAGCAAGACTCCAGTGCAGCTGCCAGTAGGAGAGCATGTTCAAGGGGAGATCCATCCCAACTGAATTACACCAAAGTATATTTTCAGGATAAATGTCTTACTTCTGCCATCTTCGGGAATAAGTTATTTTCCTGCTTTCTGTGGAAAAAATAAATAAGGAAGGAAACAAACAAACTGAGGAACAAGAAAAAGGTTCTATCAAGACAATCATAGATAGTGAAATCTTGGCACCTAAAGGTACTTAAAGATGATCTTTGTGCCCTGACTTTGCAGACGAGGAAATAGGACACGCAATTAATGAGCTGCCCAAACAGTAGGCCGGGGCAGAGGGAGGGCCGCATTCCAGTGGCCAGAACCCAGCCCAGTGTTTTCTTGCAGGCCCTGTGCCTTCTTCCTGCGCAGTCCCATATCTGGGCCTCCAGGGCTATCTGGTCTAAATAATGATCGTTTTCATATACAAGTTAACAAATGCAACGAATTAACACCAGTACTTACAGTGTTTTGGCTGTGAGTTCATCAATCTTGGAACTGTCAGTTGTTGATAAAGCCTGATAAAGTCCCTGTTGTAATACTTACTGCCCAGTTCTCTGAAAACCCATTGATTTTGGTTCAGGCCCGGAATTGTACTTTTAATTTGCTTCACCCACATCATTATCAAGAACTCACTGCTTGTGGAGAGATCTACACCATCAAAAGTGCACAGCAACTTTAATTACTCTCCTCTACTCTCTCCTACAGTTATTTAATCTAGCTCTTGGTTTTCCTTTGGTGTTCACAACCCACTGTTTTCAAAGAGCAGACCTGGAGGCAGCTGTCCCTAGGCCATGTTATAGAGGGGAAAGACTATATAGTGGAGAAAAGGGGGGATGAGGACAGGGAGTTGATGAGGGAGTTGGTGGGATTTGGCCTACCAGGGAGAAACGGGCAAAAGGTTTCCACCTCCACTATTCTTGCAGAGGGTCCCAGCACCTGAAGGAAACACCAGCCCCATCTTACTGCCTTGCAGGTATACTAAAAGACTCCAGGTATGTTGTTGTATCAAACTTCCTGCAATTACTTCTTGCAGGGTGTGGTGGCACTCTTTATGGAGACAGTGGCTCCTTCACCAGCCCTGGCTATCCCGACACTTACCCGAACAACACTCACTGCGAATGGGCCATCATCGCTCCTGCTGGAAGACACATCACCATCAGCTTTTACTTCATCAGCATTGACGATCCTGGAGACTGCGTCCACAACTACCTTATACTCTATGATGGACCAGATGTTAATTCTCCATTGTCTGGACCATATTGTGGCATGGTGAGTAAAGCCAGATTTTAAAATTCCCACTTATTATGTTTAAATAATGAAAGTAACATAGTATACACCTTTAAAGGCAGACACAGGTGAAGTACAAAGCATAATGTACTTTTACATATCCTGTACACTTTTCTGATTTTTCTCTTTTGGGAAGCACGAGTGCCACCTAGTGGACATTGCATTAAATTAATATAGTTAACCAAACTCAACTGTGCCTTGGAATTGCCTATACAGAGTTATTTGCAGTTTTTACATAGGAATCACCTATTCAGTTACAGTTATAGTTATTACACTGTGGACTTCCAGTAGTCACACCTACTGAGTCAGAATTTCTGGGGGAGGAGCCCAGGCACGTTGTTTTTTAAAAGCTCCAGTTCAATGCAGCACTAAAGGTTGAATACTAGTTTGTTTCTCCACGATTAGAACTTTAGAAAATTTGGACACCTGGATCCATTTCATTTACTTTTTCTCAAAATGATAGGGATTTTTTGAAGAAATACACAGATATTAAAGATTGTTCTGGTGACCAGTAGTTGGACTGATTTGTAAAATTCTGATGGATTATCAGGGGTGTCCAAACTTTTGGCCTCTCCGGAACACACTGGAAGAAAAGGAGCTGTCTTGGGCCACACGTTAAATACCTTGTGACATATAAGCACACACACACACACAAAATCCTCATAATGTTTTAAAGTAAATTACGACTCTGTGTTGGGCTGCATTCATAGCCACCCTGGGCTGCATGTGTCCTGCAGGCCGCAGGTTGGACACCTCTAGTTCCCTAAACATCAGGTTAGATTTCCGATGCTAACTAAACATTGCTTGCATGTGTCCTGCTGGCCCTCTCACTGTACTGCAAGTAGATACTTACAGAGCTTTCAAGTAAGGGAAATGCGACTGCTGATGAGAGGGTATCTACTTCTCATTGTTCTACTCTTTTATTTTTCTCCTTTTTTTTATTGATGTTCAAATACAGTTGTCTCCATTTCCCCACCACCACTTCCCCTGCCCTACTCACGCCCACCCCTCTACCCTCAATCCCATCCCACCTCCGCTCCGTCCATGGGTCCCTCATTCGTGTTCATTTACATCCCTTTCCCTTCTTTCCCACATTATTTCCCTCTCCCCGCCCCTCTGTTTACTGTCAGTTTGTCGTCGATTTCAGTGTTTCTGGTTATATTTTGCTTGCCAGTTTGTTTTGTTAGTTAGGTTCCACTTATAGGTGAGCACATGGTATTTGTCTTTACCGCCTAGCTTATTTCACCTAGCACAATGCTCTCCAGTTCCATCCATGCCGTCGCAAAGGGTAGGAGCAGGAGACATGATAATGTACATAGAAAACCCTACAGACTCCACCAAAAAACTACTCGATCTAATAAGTGAATTTGTCCTACTCTTCAGACATGTAGATTTGCTAATCAAACATGACAGAGAATTATATCATCTGGAAATCTAGATACTTTTTTAAAAAATATAACACTATTTACAAAATTGATAAATGTTATTTTCAGAAATATCAGAAAATAAATACATTTTTCCAAAGCCCTGGAAGTTCTGCCATGTATTTTTTCAAAAACACCTTTCTTGGGTATGTTTGCATAAGGACACACTGTTTTGTGGTATGTTTGTTTCACTTACCCAAATATCACTAACATCTAATCTAATCATACTAATAAAATCACTGACATATCATATTTAATCATCGGACGGTATTCCATTGTATGTGCTTACAACCTAATTTATTTAATGAAACCTTTCTGGTGTATAGCCAACACCTCGGAATACTCTCTAACACAGGTGGCAAACACAAGGCCCATGACTGAATCCGGCCCTCCACCTTGTCTTATCCGGCCCAGCACCTTGTTTCTACCCAGCAGCAGTACCGAGCTCCTTGCCCCTAGTTAAGGAGGAGTTACATTTATACAGTCCTAAAATTACATTCGCCCTTCGAAGGCAACTGCAAGGATGATGTGGCCCCTGGTGAAAAGGAGTTTGACACCCCTGCTGTGTAGCTCTATTCTTATATACAGAGTTAATTACCTGGGGAGCAATTTCAGTCACCTGGCCCTTAGATACTGAATCACTGTTGTTCATGGGGATTCACAGAAAAGAGAAGCCATTTGATGGTCCGTATTTCAGATTTAGAAGCTGACTAGGTCTTTGATATTTAGTTGAAGTTTGCAAACATTTCAAAAAGAAGGAAAAGAGGCCATTTTAACACCATTAATTTTTACCCCCATGGCTTTTTTTGTTTAGGTTTGTTTTGTTTTCAGTGACTTTCAAAAATACAACCGCCTTTGCTTCCCGCAGTGACAGTTCTGTGATGGAACAGTGATAACCTGGACTTTTTCAATAAAAGAAAACTGAGGTGCTGAGAGGAGAACTTAACTGCCGTTTAAACTGATGCCACATTAAATCAAAGTCTACAACTAGATATGTCAGTTTTTTGAAATTGTGGGTGTTTGCAATATTTTACCAGTTTTACATTTTCTTTGACAAATGTGGACATCATTTAAGAGTAATTATTTTCTTTTTAAATTAAGGACACCACTGATTTCTTTAGCATTCCAAGCCCAATAAAATCAGTTTACTTCCAAGGTGAAGGTAAAAGTCACTCCTTAGATTAGCAATCACATGATGACTCGAAGATGTTGCTTGTATGAGAAAACAGCTGTTGTTGGTCATGGGGAAAGCCTGTGTCACTCTCGGTTCCAGAATCCAAACATGAATGAATAACAGGAAAACTTGGGAGAATCAAAGGAGGGTTTAACACTTTGGTTAACTGTGTACACTTGTCGGTCAGTGTAAAATAGTAAGTGGAAATCTGGGAGCAGATTAAAATGGGAAGAAAAAGTTGCATGCAAGTAAAAATATATGATATTGTCTAGACCTTGATATAGCTCTTTGGAAAAAACAGAATTTTTTCTGTACCACAGTCACTTGAATAATTTACTGTCTTGGAAACGTCTGTCTTTCAATGGCTCCTGGGGAGATTGATACGGTGAGGCCAGCAGAACAGAGGAGCAGGCCCCAGACTGCCAACTCCAGGTCCTGCCCTGTAGTCACTGACTCAGCTGCCTCACAGTTTGCCTCCTCCCATTAGAGGGTAGCTTCACGAGAGCAAGGCCTTGTAGCAGTTTGGTTCATTTTTTATATCCACAGTGCTGAAACTAACGCCTGCAACATGGAAGTCTCTTGATAAATATTTGTTAAGTGAGTGATTAGGAAAAGAGAGAAAGCTGAGACCCATTTACTAGCCCCAACCCCAAATACACATTGTTCCACAGAAAATGAAAATAAATTCTCAAAGAAGACTATAGATATTAAGGGGAGAGAGCAATATGCTTTACTCCTATGATTGTTTTAGTTGCAAATATAAATACCATATTTTGCCATGTATAATGTGTACTTTTTTATCCCAATTTTGAGAGGAAAATAAGGATGCACGCTATACCTGGGTATAATGACTACATACCATGAGTATAATAATGGGTATAATCCATGTATAATGTGTACAAAAATGTGGGTGTGCATTATACATGGCAAAACATGGTATGTACTTTTCAGAAAAGTTAAAAAATTAGTGAGAACTCGAATTGGAAATTCCATTTTTAATGACAATTTTATTTGATATACACTCCATTAAAATTCCATTTTTAATGACAATTTTACTGAGATATAATTCATGACCATAAAGTGTATAATTCAGTAGTTACCAGATTGAAAGTTGTGTAGCTGCCATCACTGCAACCAAATCTAAGACACTTTCATTACTCTTCAACCCCAGAGATGGAAACTCTGTATCCATGATGCCCCGTTTCCATTCCACCCCTAACTCCAGCAGTAGTGTTTTATAAAGTATGTACATTAACTCTTAGCAAGATCACTTCTACACATGGACAGTTTACTATAAATTTGCACTGCTTTATGTAGTATTTTTTTACTATGCTAACATTTTTTTAAATGTTCAAATTTGTGAAAAATGTAACTTGTTCCTTCTTTTTCTTCAATTTTAGGACACTAACATAGCTCCCTTTGTGGCGTCCTCACACCGCGTCTTCATACAACTTCACGCGGAGTATGCAGTGCACCCGTCGGCGATCCAGTTGACTTGGGACAGCTGAGCGCGCAGTGTGCGTGTCAATCAGCCTGGTGGCTCCTCTGCAGGTGCCGCCAGGCAGCACCCAGACAGGGCTCTGCCACGCTGGCCTGTGACCCCCACCTGCTCCACTGACAAGAATTTTAACATTTGTGTTTTCCACCAAAGTATCTGTGGGATCAACATTTGTATATATTTTTGGAATGTAGAATGCAGCTTCTTTAGTCTTGGCTTGCTTTTTATCCTTAATTCTAATATTTGAGCTGAAATTTTCTAAAATTTCCTAAAGAGTTGAAAATGATCATGACATATATTCTGTAAATTTTCAAATGTAAGTGATAAGATAGAAGTATGATTTTCTCTGTGAATGTCAAATTAGGTGTAATAAATATTGTTGAATTGTACACAAATAGGCTGCATTAATTTTTAACTCATTCAAATTTAGTTTTCTACTATAAGTCGATATAAATTTTCAACTTGAATTTTTACATTTTGACAAAGTATATGAATCCTTCAGGGAAAGAACTTGGGAGTCAGTAGTCTTCATGTGAATTTAATTCTACTAGTTAAGAATTTGCTTAACTTCTCTGCTTCAGTTTCCATTAAGTGCCAGCATTAACCATCCCTAGTTTAACAATACAATATGGTATGTTTTAAATAGTTAAACAACACATTTTACAAATTTTTCTGCTGCCGTTAACAAAGCAAGAGAGTTTATGTTGAGTACAAAGTTAAGTCCTATTAAGAACACAGGACCGAAGGAATGCGAGAAGCTGTGGGAATGTTTTACTGTACTGCACTCCCACTCAAATGCCACAGAAACCATTCCTGCACAGAGTAGAAAGCTCCCTAAGCAAGATATTTTTACCTTAAAAACTTCTGCTTCCTTTGACTCTGTATTAAGGATAGATGCACCAACTGCATGGATGAGGTACTGTTGGAAGGAACAGAGAGTGCAGTGAGGAGCACATGGAACCAAAGAAACAACGCACTAGCACTGTCGGGATGAAGTCTGGTGGGGGCTGATTAGGGGTTGATAGAACATCCTCCTCTTTTCTCTAAAAGTGCGTCACAAAGATACAGATAAGGAGAGAGTTTAACCACAACCTATGAAATGACGAAGGAGTTTTATTTGAAAGCAAGTCAACGTATGCAGTTGTCAAACAATCAAATAGAACTTGCTCTTAAATTACATCATCAGAGAAGGGCTTCTACAAGAATCATCTTCAGTCAAGGAGACATATTCTCCTAGGAGGCATATTAGAATATTTAGGAGGTGTATGTAAAGTTGAAGAAAACATTGTTAATGTTATTATGAAATTGAAAAACTGAAAATTTAAACAGGTAGAAAAAGAATATTTTCTCCCATTCTGTAGGTCACCTTTTCAATTAATTGGTGGTTTCCTTCGCAGTGAAGAAGCTCTTCAGTTTAATGCAGTCCCACTTGTCTGTTTCAGTTTTTGTTGCCTATGCTTTGGGTGGCTTAGCCACGAACTCACTGCCAAGACTGATACAGGTCTTTTTCTCTGTGTTTTCTTGTAAGAGTTTATGGTCTAGGTCTTACATTTAAATCTTTGATCTATGTTGACCTAGTTTTTGTGAGTGGAATAAGATAGGGTTCAGTTTCTTTCTTTTCTTTTCTTTTCTTTTTTTTTTGCATGTGGTTGTCCAGTTTTCCCATCACCATTTATTGAAGAAATTGTTCTTTCCCCATTGCATGTTCTTGATAACTTTGTCAAAAACTACTTGACCATAGAGCAGGGGGGTTATGTCTGGGCTCCCTACTCTGTTTCATTGATCTTTGTGCCTGTTTTTAATATCAATATCACACTGTTTGATAGCATTGAAATGTAACTTGAACTCAGTAAGTGTAATGTCTCTAGCTTTGTTCTTTTATTTTTCAATTGTAATTTACATTCAATGTTATTTTTTGTTAGTTTCAGGCATACAGTATAGTGGATAGGCAATTGTATGCTTTACAAAGGGTTCCCACTGGTACTTCCAGTACCCACCTGGCACTGTACATAATTATTACAATATTATTGACTATGTTCCCATGTTGTACTTTATATCTCGGTGACTACGTAGTAACTACCAATTTGTATCTCTCGATCCCTTCACCTTTTTTACCCAGCTCTCCAACTCACCTCCTCTTTGGCTATCATCAGCGTATTAGCTGTATCAATGAGTCTGTTTCAATTTTGTTTGTTCTATTCTTTAGATTCCACATTTAAGCAAAGTTATATGGTATTTGTCTTTCTGTGATTTATTTTACTTAGCATAATATCCTCTAGGTCTATCCATACTGTCTCATTGGGAAGGTCCATCTATACTGTCACATTGGTAAAATTTCATTCTTTTTTGTGGCTCGGTAATATTCCATTGTATATACGTACCACCGCTTTTTTATCCACTCATCTGTTGACAGGCATTTGAGTTGCTTTCGTATTTTGGCTATTATAAATAATCCTGCAACAAACATAGGGGTGCATATATTCCACCAAATTAGTATTTTGGGTTTCTTCAAATATACACCAAGAAGTCGAATCACTGGGTCATAGGGCAATTCCATTTAAAATTTTTTGAGATGCCCCATACTCTTTTCCACAGTGGCTGCAGCAACCTGCATTCCCACCAACAGTGCATGAGGGTTTCCTTTTTTTCACATTTTCTCCAGCACTCGTTTGTTGATTTATCGGTGATGGTAATCATTCTGTCAGGTGTGAGGTGATACCTTATTGTGGTTTTAATTTGCCTTTCTCTGATTTGTGATATTGAGCATCTTTTTATGTTCATTGGTCATTTGGAGAAATGTGTATTCAGGTCCTGTGACATTTTTTAATTGGATTATTTGGGGGGTTTTTGGTTTTAAGTAATATTATTTTTTGGATATTAACCTGTATTGACTGTATCATTGGCAAATATGTTCTCTCATTCAGTGGGTTGTTTTTTCATTTTGTTGACAGTTTTCTTTTATGTACAGAAACTTCTTAATTTAATGTATCCATTCATTTTTTCTTTTGTTTCCTTTGCCTGAGGAGATATATCAAGAAAAATATTGCTATGAGAAATGCCTGAAATTTTACTAACCAAATTTTCCTCTAAGTTTTTTATGGTTTTGAGTCTTACATTTAAATCTTCGATTCATTTTGAGTTTATTCCTGTGCATGGCGTAAGAAGGTGGTCTAGTTTCACTTTTATGAATATATCTATCCAATTTTCCCAACACTGTTTATGAATAGACTTTCTTTACCCCATTGTATGTTCTTGCCTCCTTTATCAAATACAAGATGGGGCAGAAGTAGGTATAGAGTTGTGAGTACACAGAACACATAGTTTATTCTTATGGTATAATTTATTAATTATTGTATTAGTTTCTGTACAAACAACTGTAAACCTACTCTTGCCCCACCCTGTATTAATTGAACATACAGATGTGGGTTTATTTTGGAGATATCTATTCTTTCCATTGATTTATGTGTCAGTTTTTTATGCCAGTACCAGGCTGTTTTGATTACTATGGGCTTGTAGTATAGCTTGATATCAGGTAGCCTTCAACTTTGTTCTTTTTTCTCAAGGTTGCTGTGGCTATTCAGGGTCTTTTGTGGTTCAATATAAATTTTGGGGTTATTTCCTCTAGTTCTTTGAAATAAACCATTGATATTTTGATAAAAATTACATTGAATCTTTAGATTGCTTTGAGCCATATGAATATTTTAATGATGCAAACTCTTCCAATCCATGAACATGGTATGTGCTTCCATTTATTTGTATTTTCTTTAATTTCTTTATTCAGTGTCTTATAATTTTCTAGGTATAGAACTTTTACCTCCTTGGTTAAATTTATTCCTAGGTATTTTTTTGCAGTAATTATAAATGGTATTGTTTTCTTAGAGCCCCTTTCTGATAGCTAATCATTGGTGTATAACAATGAAACTGATTTCTGAATATTTATTTTGTGTTCTGCTACTTTACTGAATTCATTTATTAGTTCTGGGCTTGTTTGATGCATACACCATCCTGCAGTGATTACAGAACGCTGCAGATGGCTCACTGAAACATGAGAAAAACATACACAGAGACGACCAGGTCCTGTGGGGAAGTAGGGACGGAATGGCCACTCTTTCTAGTGGAGAGCACCCCATGTCTATTCCCAAGCAGGTTCCCTCCACGTAATCATGCCTGTCTTAGGTGATTCCCCCCAGGGGAAATCTTACCCGTCATTGGCTAACTGATCCAGCATAGGAGGCCAAGCACAGAACAGGCAGCGTTCATGCCAGGGGAATAAGTTTTGTCTCCTTAGTGGCTCCTGGTCCGTAGGTCTCTCACTCAGCCTAAGTAACAGGGGGTCACAGCTTCCCGAGACCAGGCAGGGTGGTCCCCAACACTTGTTTGTTGTTGTTGTTGTTGTTTTATGGAATCTTTAGGGTTCTCTATGTATGGTATTATATAATGAGTTTTACTTCTTCCTTTCCAATTTGGATATCTTTTATTTCTTCTTCTTGTTTGATTGCTGTGGCTAGGCCTTCCAGTACTATGTTGAATAAGAGCAGCAAAGTGGACATCCCACTCTTGTTCCTGATCTTAAAGAAAACAGTTTTAGTTTTTCCTTGTTGAGTATGATATTAGCTGTGAGTTTGTCATATATGGCCAGTATATTCCCCCTATTCCCACATTGCTGCAAGTTTTTATTATAAATGGGTGCCAGATTATGTCAAATGCTTTTCTGCCTGTATTGATATGATCATATGATTTTTATCTTTCATTTTGTTTATGTGGTGTATCATGATAATTGATTTGCAGATAGTGTACCAACCTTGCATCCCCTGAATAAATCCCAGTTGCTTGTTGTATATGATTTTACTGTATTGCTGAATTTTGTTTGCTTATATTTTATTGAGAAATTTTGCATGCATTTTTATCTGGGATATTGGCCTATAATTTTCTTTCTTTGTAGTATCTTTATTTGGATTTGGAATTAGAATAATTATAGTGTCATAAAATGAGCGTGGGAGTTTTTCCTCCTCATGAATTTTTAGGAATAGTTTGAGAAGGAGTAGCATTGACTCTTTTGTGAATATTTGGTAGAATTCACCTGTGAGGCCATTTGGTCCAGGACTTTTGTTTATTGGGAATTTTTTGTTACTTGTAATCACTCTGTTCAGATTTTTTGTACAAAACTAATTGCTTTCTTTTGCTTCTTTTAGGAGTCTTTCTTTGTCTTCAAATGTTGTTATTTTAATTATGATTCATTTTGGTGTGGGCCTATTTGAGTTCATCCTGTTTGGGACTCTCTGTGCATCCTGAACTCACACGTCTATTTTCTTCGCCAGATAAGGGAAATTTTTAGTCTTTATTTCTTCAGATAGATTTTCATTCTGTTGTTTTCTCTTCTCTTTCTGGTACACCTGTGATGCAGATGTTACTGTGACTGATGTTGTCCTAGAGGTTCCTTAAACTATCTTTTCTAAAAAATTATTATTTTTTTCTGCTCTGATTGGGTGTTATCTTCTACCTTGTCTTTTATTTTATATTGCTAATTTGATCCTCTGCTTCATCTAATCTGCCATTTATTTCTTTTAGTGTATTCTTTTTTCAGATAGTCTATTCTTCATTTCTGACTAGTTTTTTTTTACAGTTCCTATGGTTTTTTTTATATTTATTATCTCTTTGTTTAAGTTCTCACTGAGTTCATCTACTTTTCCTCTAAGTTCATTGAGCATCCTTATAACCATTGTTTTGAACCTTATGTCTGATAGATTGCTTGCCTCCATTTTGTTTAGCTCTTTTTCTGGCTATTTATCCTCTTCTTTCCTTTGGGCCATTCTTTGTCTCCCCATTTTGGCTGCCTCTCTATTCATTTCTGTGTATTAGATCTGCTATGTCTCAGAGACTTGATACTATGGCCTTATGTTGTAGGTGTCTTGTGGGGCTCAGTGGCACAGTGCCCCTGATCACCTAAACTGGATGCTTCAAGAATGTCCCTTGTGTGGGTTATGTGAGCCCTCTTGTTTGTAGTTGAGTCTGGATTGCTGTTGCCTGTCATGGTTGGAGTCAGTCCTCAGACTGGCTGACAATGAGCATTGACCCCAAACACAGTGTATAAGCTGCTGAGCAGAGCTGACTGCACAAAGCAAACTTCACCCCATCAGGACTCCCTTTGGAAGTGTTGCTAGTGGAGCTAATTTGGTCAAGCTCTGATGTAATCATAAGCCTGCCATGGGCCATGTTAATTCTGGGGCCTCATGGAAGGGACTCCAACATAGGTAAATATCAGGTACTACATGTGATCAGCACTAGGCTACCCATTTGGTGCTACAAAATGATCCACAGTTTGTTGGTTTCCTCTGCTAGTCCAGGGTACATAGAGAGGGGACAAATTGTGGACCAAGAACAGCTCCCACCAAGTCTAGAGGCAGGTCAGCTAAAGGCACTCTGAGATTTGCCTCCACCTGCCTGTTCTTCAGCCACCCCTGGGGTGTGCCTGGACTCCCTTGAGAGCCTTTCAAGAAAGACTGCATAGTGGGCCCAGGTTGGCTGCAGCCAGCAGTCTCCTTTTCAGGGTGTAAGTTTGCAGTAAGGGGTCACCAAGGGTTGGGAGGGTGTGCCTAGTAGATCTTTCATGTGGAGGCTACTCTGGTCAGGTATGTGGGGGGAATATTGGCCCTTGCCCAAGAGCCTCACAGTTTGGTCTCTCCCTGTGCCCATCTCCAACATCCTGAGTCTGCCCAAACCTCCTTAAAAGCTCTCCCAGGAGGTCTGCATTGCAGGCTCTGACTGGTCGCAGCCAGCAGACTGCTGTTCAGGTCACAAGCTCATCAGGGTAGGGCCACCAGGAGTGGGAGGGTAGGACTAGTGTAACTTCTGTGTGGGGATGATCTGGTCAGGCCCACAGAGGGGTAGGAGGGACAATGGCCCTCAGCCCAGAGCCACACAACTTAGTCTCTGCTTGTGCCTGTCTCTGACACCCCCTAAAACTGCTCAGTCCTCCTCAAAGCTCTCCAAGAAAGTCTGCATCATGGGCTCTGGCCATAGCAAACATTCTTTCACGGGGCTCAAACTCAGCCAGGTGGAGCACCAGGAAGTTGGGAAGATAGGGTTAGTGCATTCCCCTAGGATGGTGCCCTATGGATAGTAGTGCTCAACCCAGGAGGGATGATATCTGTAGGAGGTGTGGGAGAGGGTCTTAACACAGTAAACTTGATGGTTGTCCCTCCAACCCTCTCCTCAGAAACATACAACCCAATCCTTCTCTGAGTGACTCCAGTCCTCTCTGAGCTTCCTTCTTTCTAATAGAGCCCAGGGTGAGTGGCTGAGAATGAGATTCTGTGCCTTGGCCCTTTAAGGGGGCACCTGGGTTCCTAGCAGGCTACTGTCTCATCCTGGTGTACAGAATCCACACTGATTTCCACATCCAGATGTTATGTGGGCTCCTTCTGCCTCTGAGGCTCTGAGCTGGCTAACCTGGTGTGGGTTGAGGTACCACATTCTTTGGGGGGGACCTTTGCAGCTGAGATATTCATTCAGATTCCCAACCTCCCCACATAGGTGCAGGGCAAGACAGTTCCATGTCTCCTTCCTTCCTACTAGTCTCAATGTGGCTTCTTCTGTAAATTCTTGGTTATAAGACTTCAGCTACTCTTCAGCTGGTTTATTCAGGTTGATTGTTCTATAATTTAGTTATAATTTCGGTTTGGTCCTGAGAGGTGATGAGTATAACTTCCACCTACTCCACCACTATCTTTGGAAGAATCTAGCTTTGTTCTTTCTCAGGATTTCTTTAGCTATGTGGAGTCTTTTGTGGTTCCGTACAAATTTTGGGATTGTTTTTCTATTTCAGTGAAAAAATGCCACTGGAATTTTGATTGGGATTGCATAGACTCTGTAGATTGCTTTGAGTAGTATGGACATTTTTCACAATATTAATTCTTCCAATTCAAGAACAGAGGGTATCTTTCTATTTTTTGCATCTTCTTTAATCTCTGGCATCAATATCTTAGAGTTTTCAATGAACAGGTCTTTCACCGACTTGGCTAAATTTATTCTTAAGTTTTATTGTTGTTTTTAATGGAATTGAAAATGGAATTGCTCTCTGGATTCTTCTTTCAGATAGTTTATTGTTGCATATAGAAATATAGCTGATTTCTGTATATTGGTTTTGTATCCTACTACTTTACTGAATTCATTTATTAGTTCTAACAGTTTTTAGTGGATCCTTTAAGGTGTTTTTATTTATACGCTTATGTCATCTCTCACTAATAAGACCCATCTCATTTTGTACGGTGCTGCTTCACAATGTTTATTGAGCATTTACTATGTGATGTGTACTAGGCACACTGAGGATAAAGTGGTGAACAAAACAGCTACACAACTTGTAAACTGGCTCCCTGCTTCAAAAAACTTATTCCACAGCTCCATCTTGCCTGGTTTCCTAAGCTAGTCCTGAGGCAAAATCCTCAGTTTCTTTATTTAGTGAAATTTTACATTAAGACAGCTTCCCAGATCTAGTAGCTAAGCGATAACTTTCCTGCTCCCAAACTGCATCATCATGATGCCCCATTGTTAGCAATCAGACCCCTGGACAGAGCTGACAATCAATTAGTTCACATTGGTGTAGGCATTCTGTTGTCAAAGTATTGAGATACACCAAAATTCTGCTTTCAGTGTATAATGTAAAATACATGGGTTTTGAGGGATGGGGAAAATGGAGGTCTTAGTTGGAAATTAATGGAAAATGATATTCCACATGGGTCTGAAGGAACCAAAACAAGCACAAATTTAAAGAAAAAGAAATGTCTGCTATTTGCAACTGATCATACACTGAACTAAGAAAGTTGCATGGTCACTTTCTAACCCCATCCCACTGTAGGAGAGAATGGGAATTTCAGGCACCCTGTTTGAGGAAGTACAGAGAAGGTGACACTAGCTAAACCCAAACAACTCCTCCTCCTCTGGCTTCCTCGTGATCCAGCAACTAAAGGACAAATGCTAACATAGCAGGGGGCTTTAGGACCTTGTTCCAGCATTAGCTGATGGCCATTTTGATTCACTTCTCCTGGTAACACCCACCCTTACATGCTCGTAGTCTGAGAACCCACAACTAGGAGGGTATGTGTGGTGGGAGTAAGGCAGGCTTCCACTTGCCATCTGATCTCTCCACCCTCTGATTTCCTGTTTCCTGAAACAACTGGACATAAGCATGAAGAACAGAGTTCAGGCCTCTTTGTCTCAAGGTTAAGTGTAGTCACTGGGGGCTGCCCTGCCTGGTTTCAGGAGTTGTAAACCCCCCATGGCTAAGGCTGAGTGAGTGACCTTCGAACCATAAGCCACTAAGGAGACAAAATTTATTTCCCTGGCAGGAGCACTGCTTCTGCTCCTTTTTCCATAACTGGCCCCCGATGCTTGATCAGTTAGCCAATGACAGGTAAGATTCCCCAAGGGGGGAATGACCTAAGACAGGCATGATCATGTGGAGGCCCCAGGGAAGGACTTTGGGGGGGCTATGGAGAAAGGGGGTAATGGGCCCTCACCCCTCGGCTTTGACAAAGCCTGAGTCCTCATTCTGTCTGGGAGAAGACAAAATGAGGACTCATCCTAATCTCTAGGCTGTCTTGCTTCCTCTGCATGACTTAGTCCTGAAACAATGACAGAGGTTGTTGTAGCCCTGTGCTGGAAAGGGCAGGTTCCCTGGGTGATCAGGCCTGAGAAAGAATACATAAACTCCTATGAAACCTGCTTTGCTAAGAGTGCTCTCAATTAAATGATAAGGGTCTGAACAGGAAATGAGTCTGTTTCCCAAAGTTTTGTAGCCCTTTAGCTAACAGACCCTGACTCAGAATAGGCCCTCGTAGTTCTTTGTATGCTATCTATTGTTTGATCCTTACTGCCTAACAATGATTAATGAACTTTACCTGTATTCCTGTGCAAATTGAAACCCAATAAAAACCTGTGAAGACAAGGATCGGCTCTCTCTCCTCTTGAAAGAGTGGCCAGGCCACTCTGAGGCACCCTCCCCTTGAGAGGGGCTGTGCCATCCCTTTTCCTCCACAGGACTCAGTGGTTCGTGTGAATTTGTCTCCTATCTCATCCATAACACCGTGGACACTGTGGGCTGGTGCCAGCGTCAATCCATCACTGGTTGAAGTCACCCTCGTCTGGCCTCCAGGGTACTGGCTGGGATAGCTCAGCAAGAGGCCACCACAGGCTCTCTCAAGACCCTGTGGCCCTACCTGGCACTTCAGGCACTCTAGTGAAGAATGACCCAGGGGATAAGTGAGGCTGGTGACAGTTTGAGGCTAAAAGATGCCCAGGATATGGGTTCAACTCCACTTAGGGGAAGGATTTTGATAAACATCTGCCAATCATTCACCAAGGGGACACTAACCTCATTAATTCTATTAAGAAAAGTGAAAACTAATATCTATATACTTGCTCTATGCCAGGCATCATTCTCATATATCAGTCACTGAAATAGAATACTGAGAACCATTGACCCATTTTACAGATTAGAAAAATGAGGTATGGAAAAGTTGTGGAAAACTTGAGCAACAAAAGTGTAATTCTAATCTCAGCAACTGCCCAAGAGAGAGCCTCCCATAAGACCTGAAGAATTAGGTGTGGATTAATTAAATATGATAGTCAAAATGTTTTCATAGGTCAACTGAAGTTATTTAAAAATTGACACTGTTAAATGACCTAGAAAAATTTTAATGCAATTAAAATTTTAGTTTGGCAAAACTTACAGATTATACCAACATCAAAATAATGTTAATGGAAGAAAAAAAATTTTTATTGAGACACAAGTCACCCCATGGCTATCATTTAATGGGGGAAATTGTTAGAATAATTGTTGGATATTTGATGAAAAATTTGCTTTTCAAATTCTAGTTTGGCAACTTTATATATGTCACTTAAATATGTAGTTTATTAAAAATACAGTTTACAGAATAAAAATGGTGTTTTTAAAATTAATGATTTATATAGTAATGTATGTAAATTGAGCCACTGTCATAATCTAGTGTGCCTCATGTGGACTAGGCATCTTCCATATTCTGTGACTGGCCCACTCTGTGGGGGTAGTACATTTCTCCTAATGAGAAGTACTGAAGCACAGACTGTATGTAAGCAGAGCACTTGGCAGTGATACTGCAGAAGTGATTTAATCTCTTGTAAGTACTGACTTTTCTATGCAGGACTGACTACATCATTTGTAAGGGTCAGTGCAAAAGCAAAATGTTTTTAAATCCATTTCAGGATGGTGACAGCAGAGCCCATCTAGGCATGGAGCTTTGGGTAACTGCATGGGTGGCATATTCAGGAAGCTGGACCTGTTTCCATATTATAGAAATCTGGAACTTAGGGACACAGTTCATAAAGAATTACACTAGGAAACTGAAGAAAATGAGAGGAGGATTACAAGAGAGTGAAAATTTCTGAAAAACAAGATGTGAATGGAAGCATGCTGACAAATGAAACAGAAAGAAAATAAATCGCAGCCAAAATAATTTCAAGAGAGAAATGCAGCAGAATTTGGAATCAATTTTTCAGGTGTTATCTGCATGTGGGGCTGTGAGATGACCCAGAAGTAATAGAACAGTACTAGCTGGTGCTCACAATTGATCATTTCCCTCTACCAGCAAAGACAGTCTTGTGATTACTTGCAGGCATAATATTGGGTTCTCACCTTTAAAGAAATTTAACAGCCCTGGGAGAATTAATGCTGACTAGGAGGGAAACAAATGTGCATGAACATAAGAGCAAACACATCAGCTATCTAGAAAAATCCGCTCAGACCTTCATGCATGAATATAAAGGGGCAACCAAGAATCGTCAGATGGAAAAAGAATTACAGCAGGAGGAATGGGAAAGAATAGATAAACATACATAAAAAGGGATATTTGAGGGAACATAATTTAATAAACAGAGGTACTTCCATAAGATGTATACAAAGAGATGTCCGTCAAAACCCAGGAACCAAGTGAAATCAGATAACCACTCGGCTGGAAGAACAGAAAGACTCAATCTAAGATCGATAAGTTAATGGGAACCTTGTCTTCAAGAATAATTCACTGGATTTCAAGAAATGGAGTGGAATGTAAAGCTGCAAGATCTTAGTGATATCGTAAAAACGGCTACAAGAAGAAAATCAGAAACGCTAGTAAACAATGAAAATTGAATAATGAAATCATCATTCACCAGAACACAAAATAAAACGCGAAACAATTTTGGGTGTAGTACTAGAAGAGAGAAATCATTTATTTATCTTGGTATTTTCCTCTTCTTGTGAGATAGAGGTCCATGGCTGGACGCTGGGACACACAGATCATCACGTAGTTGTCTTTGAAGAGCTCATAATATAGCGGGAGGCACAATCCATAGATCTGGAACTAACGGTACCAACTTTTAATAAGTGCGTTCACAACTATAGAAGCAGAATACCGAGAAAAGTTTACTTCCAGTTTCCCCAGGACCCAACCCCAAGCACATCATTCCCTCTACAACCGCGTCCTAACGTGCCCCACTTCCGCCCACACCACTCTGCACTTCTATCTACAAACTGAGTCTGCGCTAACACTAGTGCGCACGCGTAAACTGCAGTCCAATCGCCATCCCAAGCCGGATTCCTGGCGGATCGACTACTCTAGGGTGGGGCGGGGTCTGGATGCCAAACCGCACCCCCCGCCCCAGCCCCCACCGAAAAAAAATACGAACCCATTCTCTTATAGGCGGAGCCTCGCCCTAGGGCCTAGTTTAGTAACTGTTTTCCTAATTTGGGAAGGGTCGGGCTAAAAACGCGCGCTGGGCGTGGAGGTGAGCGTGGCACCGAGTGCGCCTGCGCGGAGTGTCGGGACCGGGCGTGTATCTGGTTCTAGTTCCAGTTTAGCTTCGGCGGAGTGCATCTTTCACCCACGAAGTGCACAGTGCAGAAGTCTGCCGTTTCCACGCCTAACCTGTTAGGTCCTGCCCTCCGCAGTGAGTGTGTGTGGCATTGCACTGGACTTTGATGCCTCCGGGCGGCCGGAGGGGTGCTGGACCCTTCCCACTCCCCTGCCCCGCCCCGACCTTCCCCCTGCACCCGAACCATGCCTGTTGATGCTCGCTTTTCAGGGCCAGGGGAAAAGCGAGAGTGCCAGACGGGGTTGCCTAATTTCTGTCCCCTCAGTCTCTTGCCTTCACCCACGTGCTGTATTGTTGTCGTTTGGTACAGATCATGTCCAAGTCTTTGAAAAAGTTGGTGGAAGAGAGTCGGGAGAAGAACCAGCCGGAAGTGGACATGAGTGACCGCGGCATATCCAACATGCTGGATGTCAATGGCCTGTGTGAGTTCTCCGGCAGGGCGTTCCCATTGGCGGAGCTGGAAGGGCTTCTGAGTTTTCCAAGGAACTGTCGGTCATGGTGTGAGAGGTTGTAATGGTTTATATTGCACTTTGTGCTTGTAGACGTCACTTGTCAAGACCTTAGCTCAGAACGTTTGAAATCTAAACTTCTCTGTTTTGGCTGGAAAACGATCCATGGGAGCCAGGGCAAGAATCACACAGACACTTCCTGCTGTACTTCAGTACCTGAGCAGTTGTTTATGCTGATTTACGGTATTCTGGTGGATTTTGTCAATACAGTTTACCTAACAGCTACTTTATTTTTTAACTGAAAGTCATTTTTAAATCACTCTTCTTTTCTTATAATATAGTCTTCGGTCCTTGAATAAATGTCACACAAATGGTATGTGATAAGTGTTCTTGTGCCTGGAGAACGTTAAACGTTTCTTGACTCATTGTCGTTTTCTGGATCTGTGTTCTTTTTAGTTCAGGCTTTTGTTACATACAACTTGGTAACTGTGATGTCTTCCTAAATTTCCCTCTTGCCTCCATTTTTACAGCCCCCATGGTTTAATCACTATTACTTTTAGTGCTATTTTTTTTCAGTAACACAGGTCTCTTACTGTTTTTTTTTTGGTCCTTTAAACCAGTGATTACAAACTCAAAGGCCTGTGGGGGACAGGTGAGGATGGTCATGAACTTCTTAATAGTATTCCGTCTGCCACTCAAACCCAAACAGTTGTTACCACCTGGAGATGTTGGTTCAGTATTGCCCCCTCCTTTTTGTTTTGTTTTAAGAAACCAGGTACCCAGATGAAATTTATTAGTGTTTAGAAGTTGGCCACTAATTTCAATATTTAAAAAAACACTTTTTAAAGGTGAAACAAAACACTGTTTAGGCTGAATGTGCCTTTAGTTTGTACCTTCTCCCTTAAACACTTGTAGTTCATTACCAACAGTAATGCTCCAGTTTCCTGGACGTGACATTGCAAGGCCTTCCTGAATCTGACCACAGCTGCCTTAGCTCCCATCCCTTCCATGCAGTTAGCGTCCCAGCCATTCTACCTCACTGCCCTTCCAAAACCAGGGCACACACTTCAGGATTGTATGTCTTTATAAGTATTGTCTCCTCCCTCTCCACTCTTCTCCACCCTAAATATTTTTTCCCTCTATCAAGAGTCAGCTCAGACATCACAGCCTGGGTAAAGCCTCTGTCTGTATCGAGTTGTCATAGTAGGTAACCCTCTATGAAGTTGGACATCCCTTGCTTCATTACTGTTGGTACACAGGATTGCAATGTGTTTTTAATGTAGATGTCTCTCTTTCCCGGAGGGGCAAAGCTCTGCAATATTCATATTTGTCTTCTCTATAATATTGCCTGGAACACAGTAGTGCTCAAAAATGTGTGGTAGATGAAGGAAAGAAGGACAGATTAGGCGTGTGAATTAATGAGATCCAGACCTGGATGTGACCCTGGAGAAGAAGGGGCGGGGTCCAGGAGACCATCTGTGATGATGGGTTGGTTGTTAGGCATGAAGAGAACAAGAACTCCATGGTTTATTCCTGGGACAAAGGTTGGGGTTGGTGCCATAGGTGCACCTCCCGCCTCTGAAAACGAGATGAAAAGTTGTAGGCGATTTGCATTTGCTCGCTCTTAGGAAGATACCTACCATTAAGCTTACCTTTTGTACTAATTAGCATCTGGGCCTTGTGGTGTGTGTTGGCCTCTCTCAGTGGTGATGGTTTCCTGGTGGCAGCGTCAGAGCAGATGTCTCTGGTACTGAATTGGGACTTGCAGATCTGGACGTGTGCCAGAACTGCCCCTGCCTGGCTTTGCTGTGACCCTGCTGCAACAGAGGGGAGATGGTGAGCGAGCCTCCAGGAGAAGGCCTGGCTTTGCTGTGCTCTTGACCAGAGGCTGTCTGCTCCTTGACACCGTTTTTCTCATGAGCTTGGAGGAAGAGGTAGTTTTCAGCAGACGAACATTATATTAATACTTCTCAGGTTAGAAGAGGATGTTTTCTGTAGTATGGCATAGCTATTTCTGTTTAGTTGTATTATCTCTTTGAGGCCTTGGCTTTTATTGAAGAAGAAAAGATAGTCACTTGCTTCCTGAAAAAGATGTTTCCGGTGTAGTATGAGGTGGTGAAAAGTAAGGTTATTCTTACATTTTCCTAGAGAAGTAGCTTATGGGGAAATTCAGTGGAAGTCAATTTGGCCTCTGTGGTATGTGTAGACTCACGAGTGGCTGTAACTCCCTGGCTGCTGGACTCCTGGAGTCTAGAGGATTCCAGAATGCCTTCAGAAGCGCATTCCTCAATTGGAATTCATATATCAGTAGTGCACATAATGCTTACTATTTATATTTTAATATTTTACATATTAAAATATTTAGCATTGTTATATTAATTGTAGTTTATGAAGTCCCATATTCCTTATACCATTTTAACTGTCATCATTAGGTTTTGTGGGTTAGTGTTGGGATTAAACATGGCAAATAGTTCATTCGCATGGACTGAGAATGATTATTGTGTCTTATACTTTCCCTTCATTATCCTTGTTTTTCAGTTTCTCAAAAGATAAGCAAGAATTAAGTTCTGAAGATAAGAGTGGAGGGTTTGTGTTTATTCTCATCATGCGACATGTCCATCTTTCTGCTTGGGAGAATTGTATCTTATAAGCACAGCACTTTGAGACAGTGAATTGCCTTAAAGAATGTTTTCAGGAGCTTAGGTACCAAAAGCTTTCTGATGGAGAAAACTTCCTAGACCAGAGACAGCCAGCAGACAGGTTCTAGAGTTTTCTGCCAGATTCTAAATATGGTCACATCCTGCCCCGAGAGGCAGAAGAGTGCAGTGCTTATGAGTGAGGCCTTGGAATTGAACAGAGTGACTTCAACTTCTCCATCATCTACTTACTGCTGTGAAACTTTAGGGGCTGCTTAACTTTTCTGAGCCTCAGTTTCCTCAGGTCCAATGGAGACCTAGGTACCCATTTGACAGGATTGTTTTAGTGCTAAGTGCAATGATGTATTGGGTTGACCAAAAATTTCATTTGTTTTTCTGTATGACTCTAGTAGTGCTTAGTTGTCTTTAACTTCATTTGAAACAATTTTGTTAGATTGTGTTGTAACAGCTGTCATATCAGTGTGCATTTAAAAAGAAACATTAAAATTAGTGAATTTTTGTGCAGCCATTTTAATATTGAAGATGGAAGAAAATACGTAACATTTTCTGTGTATCATGCTTTATTATTTCAGAAAAGGTAAAAATGCAACTGAAACACAAAAAAAGATTTGTGCAGTTTGTGGAGAATGTGCTGTGACTGATGGAATGTGTCAAAATTAGTTTGCAAAGTTTCTTGGTACTTACGACATTTTGGCCAAACAATTCTTTGTGGTGGGGCTGCCTCACACATTGGAAGATGTTTAGCAGCAGCCCTGGCCTCTACTCACTCTAGAAGCCAATAACGGCGGATAACCGGCATGGTCAAAATAACCAAATCAATACAGTTATTGGTGAAAATTAAAAATGTGTCTTTTATGGAAAAAACTAAATGGACTTTTGGGCCAACCCAAAATGTCAACTGCTGAGCACTGTGCCTGCTACTGAGTGTATTCACGTGAAATGTTGACTGTTAGTGGGATTTCCAGATGGAGCCTGGCCAGCCTCAGACGCCCCCAGCTCCACCGCAGCTGCCTGAACCACGAATGTCATGGTTAATTACACTGAGTGAGGCACTTGGTCCCGTGCTGATGTTTTCATGGGGCTTGTTAGGACCTGAAGGGCTTGGTGCTTTCGTCTCGGAGTCTTACAGATTTAGATTGTTGTTATTTTTTAAATTATCCCTCAATTTTTAGTTTTTCATTTTCTTCATTTTTTTCTATGTGATATGTAATCTGCAGACATGTTCTCCTTAAAACTTCCAAGAGTAATGACACTGATTTTTTCTTTTTATTAAAAAAAATTTTAGTGCCAAAACTCTTTTCCACATAGCAGTTGTCTTCTCCTGGATGATAAAGGTACTTTTAAAGGGCCCTGTAATCAGCTTCCAGGAGCCAAGAATCCCATCAGCAGCCTGGAAGACTTTTCTTGTTTCTTTTATTTAAGTCATTTGTGATGTTTTAATCTCTTCAAGTTTATTGCCTTTTGGGTGTTCAGGCCTTTATCTTTTTTTTTTTTTTTTCAGGTTAGACTAACATATCTTTCAGGTCAATCTTAAAGAAAAATAACCTGCTTCAGAGAAAGTGGTCTTTCTAAAGGAAAGACCTTTTATAGATTATTATCTACAAAATAGTCCACGAAAGTACTCTCAGGTTGTTATCTGGAAGGGCCATTTCAGAAGCCGTGTTAAACCTGGAACTAGTCCCCTCTGTTCGGAGTTATCAGTTGCAGACATACCTTGTTTTATTGCACTTCGTACATGTTGCGTGTTTTACAAATTGAAGGCAAAGACCCTCCAGCAGCAAAAGATTATGTCTCACTTTATTGTGGTACTTTTAGTTCTCTAAATTGTCTGTATAGGGCCATCTTAGTGGTATTTTTCCTAATATTTTTTATTTTTTGCATTTAACCCCCTTATGCACCCCCTAGCCCTTGCAGTTACCACACTGTTGTCCATGAGTCCTTTTCCCTCGACTCTAGCCTCCCCCCACCCCACTAGCTGTCATCTGCTCTCTATGAGTCTGTCTCTGCTGTGCTTGTTAGTTCAGTTTGTTCATCATGGGACATTTACATGATGTAATACTACTCAACCATAAAAAAGAAGAAAATTCTACACTTTGCAGCAGCATGGATGGACCTGAGAACATTATGCTGAGTGAAATAAGCCAGTCAGAGAAAGACAAACAACATATGATTTCACTCATGTGTGGAATCTAAAGAACCACCTTTGTGTTTTGAAACCTGCGGTATCTTGTCCTGGGAGGCCCTTTTCTCTCTCTAGTCTCCCCCCCCCCCCCCGCCCCGCCCCTTGTCACTTAAAGCTAATTAAAGAAGGAATGACTTATCCATCCACGTGACTCCATTCTTGTGTCACTTCCTCTGAGGAGCTCCCCTAACATCCCATCCGGCCTGGTTTAAGTGCCTCCTGGGCTGGTGTGCTTGCTTCTATTATCTGTGTGCTTGGCATTGTGCTTGGGGAAAGTTGACTGAAGAAGGATGCTGTTGCCTTAGTTAAGAATTCAGGTGAGCTAGGGTGGAAAGCATAGCATAGGCGAGGGACCGTAGCCTCTCCCCCGTCATAGGCTTTTCACTCACTTTCCAGAGACAGAACAGTGTACAGCCATCAGGGGCATGATAGAACTGTTCAATTTTCAGCGTTAGATTTTAGGGCAGAGTAATATCTGAAAATGTTTCATCCAGGTAGGATATAAAAATAAAGAAAAACTGTGACCCCTTTGGTGTAACCGAACTAATAATGAATGGCCTTTTACAATTTTTTTTAAAGATTTTATTTATTTAATTTTAGAGAGGGAAGGGAGGGAGAGGAGAGAGAGAGAGAGAAACATCAATGTGCGGTTGCTGGGAGACATGGCCTGCAACCCAGGCATGTGCCCTGACTGGGAATCGAACCTGCGCGCTCAATCCACTGAGCTACGCCAGCCAGGGCGACCTTTTACAATTTTTCAATCATTTGACATTTCATTTGACAGTGCTAGTCATCTGTGGCCTCTTTTTTGTTACTAGGGGCCCTACCTCAGGCAGGTCACTTAATCTTTCTGCACTTCAGATTTCTCATCTGTACAATGGAAATAGAGCAGCTACCTCATAGAATGTCCTGAGTCATCATTTATAAAGTGCCCAGTGTACCACCTGCACGTCTCAGTCCATTCATTCGGGCTGCTGTGACAGATACCGTAGGCTGGGTGGCTCATGGTTCTGGAGCCCAGAAGTGTGAGATCAAGGCATAGTGTGGTGTCTGGTAGATTCAGTGTCTGGTGTAGACCTACTTCCTATTTCAGGGATAGCCATCTCCTCACTGTGTCCTCACATGGTAAAAGGGACAAGGGGTGTCTTTGGAGTCTTTTATTAGGGTACCAATCTAATTCATGACTCCACCCTCGTGACCTCATCACCTCCCCAAGGTTCCACTTCCTAACACCATCACAAAATGGGGTTATTCAGTGCAAGAATTTTAGGGGGATACACAAACATTCAGTCTATCGCATGGCCTATATTAGTCTTAATATTCACTATTACATTTTCAACTCTGTTTTGTCTGTGATTGTATAGAATATGCAGTTTTTGGAATTCTGGGTCGTGGCACTTCTCCCGTGGTCTTCACCTGCTTGTCTCGCTGTTTCATCCTGTCTGGGCACCCAGTGCTTGTTCCTCACAGATGGAGGCTTCCCCAGGAGAAATTAGATGGGCATGTCGCTGGGCAGGGCTGGGAGGAAAAACTGGCCTCACACACACAGCCACTCTTTAGAGCTGTGGCCAGCGCAGGAGGTGGCTGGGGGACAGCAGCGTGTTTCACAGGATTTTGGTTGTAATGTGCTTGTGTATCTTGAGAATGACAGACATCAAGCATAAAAGCTGTTGGCAGTTTTTCAACTATTAAGATACTATATGTCATCCAATAGCTATTCAGTGAATGTTTTTTGTTTTTGTGATGGGCACTATCTAAGGTGAGTCTTTGGGAGTTTCCTCCCTGTTGAATCGTTAAATTATCCAGTGATAAATTAATATTAGTTATATTAAGAAAGCTATAAACTATTTAATGGATCAGAAGTAGTTAGATTTTTATCATAAGAAACCATAACACCTATTGCTTTGCCATTATAGCCAGCTTTTAATTGTGATACTCAGTTCTGGAGTTGATGTGGATAATAGTGGGAAGCCAGATCCTGGATCCTTTTTTCATGAATCTACATGAACTTGATTTAAAGAAGTCTGATCTGGATACATGAGATCTACTGCTACAAAGCAAAAACTAGAATTGATTCCTTTACATCACATAAAGGCCTGTCGCTCCATTGAGTAGCAAGTTTGTGCAGGTTGATTTACTTTCTTATTTTTCAGGGGCATAAAAATGTGGCTTTCCAATTTTCCCTGCACCATTTATTGAAGAGGCTTTTCTTTTCTCTTTTTTAAAATTAAAAAAAAAAATTGTATTTTTTCCATTACCTTTTCCCTCCTTATACCCCTTACCCTGCCCACTACCATCCCCACACTGTCGTCCATGTCCATGGGTCCTTTCTCCTTGATCCTTCCACTCTCTCACCTCTCCCCAGAGCTGGCATCCTGCTCTCTATGAGTCCGCCTGTGTTTTGCTTGCTCAGTTTGTTCATTAGATTCCACATAAGAGTGAAGTCATGTTATTTGCCTTTCTCTGACTGGCTTATTTCACTTAGCATAATGTTCTCCAGGTCCACCCATGCTGTCACAAAGGGTAAAATTTTCTTTTTTTCCTATGGCTGAGTAGTATTCCATTGTATGCATGTCTCCTAGTTATTTTATCGACTCATCTATTGATGGACACTTGGACTGCTTCCGTATCTTGGCAATTGTAAATAACACTGCAGTGAACATAGGGGTGCCTATGTTCTTTCGAATTAGCGTTTTGGTTTCTTTGGATAAGTTCCCAGAAGTGGAATTGCTGGGTCATAAGGCAGTTCCAGTTTTTAATTTTTTTGAGATATCCCCACACTGCTTTCCACAGTGGCTGCACCTGTCTGTATTCCCACCAACAGTGCAAAAGGATTCATCCCCTTCCTCCACTGCTCACCAGCACTTGGCGTCTGTTGATTTCCTGATGATGGTAGCCATTCTCACAGGTGTGAGGTGTTGGGAAAATTGGATGGAGACATGTAAAAGAAAGAAACTAGACCACTTTCTTATGTCATACACAAGAATAAATTCAAAATGGATTGAAGACTTAAATGTTAGACCCGAAACCATACAAATCCTAGAAGAAAACATACAGTAAAATCTTAGACATTGCTCATAGCAGTATTTTTTCTGACATATCGCCTCAGGCAAGGGAAACAAAAGAAATAATAAACAAATGGGACTACATCAAAATAAAAAGTTTTTGCACAGTGAAGGAAACCATCAACAAAAAGACAACTCACTGAATGGGAGAACATTTGCTGATATCTCCGATAAGGGGCTAACATCTAAAATGTATAAAGAATATATAAAACTCCATCCCACAAAAACAAAACAAAAACAAAAACAAAAAAAATCCAATTAAAAAAATGGGCAAAGGGCCTGAATAGACACTTCTCCAAAGAGGACATACAGAAGGCTAATATACATATTAAAAGATGCTCAATGTCCCTCATGATCAGAGAAGAAGCTTTCTCTTCTCCATTGTTTGTTTCTGGCTCCTTTATCGAAAATTTTCTGCCCACGTCTGTGTGGTTTTATATCTGGGCTCTCAGTTTTGTTCCATTGATATGTTTTTTGATCAATTGATCTCTTTTTTCCTGCCAATACCATGCTGTTTTGATTATTGTATCTCTGTGGTATAATGCCTTGAGAATATGGTAAGTGAAATAAGTCAGTCAGAAAAAGCTAAGAACCACATGACTTCACTGCCATGTGGGACATAAAACTGAAACTCATGGATACAGACAGCATTGTGTTGGTTGCAAGAGGGAAAGGGGTAGAGGGCAGGGGTAGAGGGGGTACCTAATATATGATGTTGGGAGATAGTTTGACTTGAGGTGGTGGGCACACAGTGCCATATACAGATCTAGTATCATAGAAGTGTACACTTGAAACCTACTGGTATATAATCTTGGAAATCAGTGTCACCTCAGTAAATTAAATAAATAATAGATAAGAAAAAAGTGTGGTCTCTGAACAGGCCATGTAGATCAAGTGCCTGACCAGCAGGGGTCAGTGTTGAGCCTCTGCGGTTTCCTTAGGTGTCCTCAGCCCACACTTACCATCATTCTCTCCTGCCTGGGCAGTTGCTTCCTTGTGCTGGTCATGACTCTTTCTTCTAGTAAAGAGATATATTATCTTTTATGGTACTTTATCTAAGAAGCTCACAGTCTCTCTGATCCAAAGCATCTTTAACACCAGGGTATTTCATGACTGCAGTGTGGGCCCGAAGCCTCTGCTGTAGGTCCTGAGGCTTCTGAATAGAGAGGTGCTGATTAGTTAATGAGTTTCACAATGAAAGGTGGGTGAATGGAAATTGCTGTTTCCCCTTTGGGCATATTTCATCACTGTGTGATGTTTAACAGTGTGAAAGAGTATTTTGGATTTGAGATGCTAGTAAAGCCAAAAAGACAAGTGATAGTATAATAGTTACTAGTTTGCTAAGCTGCCATGCACAATACCACAGACTTAGGGACTTAAACTACCCACAGTTTGAAAGGCTGGAAGTCCAAGATCAAGATGCAGGCAGGGTGGGTTTGTGCTGAGGCCTCTCCCCTTGGCTTGCAGGTGGTACGTTCCCATTGTGTCCTCACATGGTCTTCCCTCTGTGCATGTATGTTCCAGGTGTCTCTCTGTGTGTCCACTTTCCTGGTCTTATAAGGGTTCCAGTGAATTTGGATTATGGCTCATGTTAATGGCTTCATTTTAACTTGATCACTTGTTTACTGGTCCTGTCTTCAAATACAGTGACATTCTGAGATACCAGGGGCTAGGGCTTCAGTATAGGAATCTTAAGAGCCACATTTCAGCCCATCACATCTAATCAGAGGTTCTGAGTGGTTCATGCTTGAGTGCTTACACTAGGGTAGGTGCTTCTCATGCTTAAACCATCACCCTTTGGTGTAGTATTTTATGGATGAGGAAGTTAAAGTTTATCTAGAGTACGTAAATCCCGGCATCACACAGAGGCGGAATCAGCGGTCACCCTTAAGTGTATCTGACACCTTTGTTCTCTAATAACTGTGCTGTGTTGAGTCTCACCCCAGAAGCTGTAACGGGGGCCTGGCTCAGATGTTGAGGAGTGGGAATTCTGGGGCTGCCTGGGCCAGCAGCCCTTACCTCAAAACATTTACTTTCGGAATTCTTGAAAACACTGGGCCAATAAAATGCATCATTTGGACAGCCTGCAGCCTGGAAATTTAGGTTTATCACATTGTTGTGGAGCTTTAACTGTGGAGGAAAGCACTAGAAGCAACTTATTATCTATCTTGTCAATATTAAATGTACCCTCCCCTTTTCCTTATGGTTTTCTAAAAGATTGTTAATCTTAACTGAATTGAACAATCAGATATGAGATGCCTTTACATTCTATATTAATTCATTTTTTCTATTTTCAAATTTAGAACATGAGCTCTAAACACTTTATAAAGTGTAGTGCTGGAGATGATTGTGTCTGAGAGATATTGGGCCATGTGTCATACCAGAGCAAACCTGAGTCACATGAAATGGTGCCGTTAGTTTTAATTTACTTATATTTCATAAAGAGCCTGTTCATTTAATATATTTTTCTGCATATCTGTTAATTATTGCTTTGGACTCAGTACTGTATTTTGCTGTGTATAATGCACACTTTTTTGTCCAATTTTTTGAGGGAAAAATAAGGATGCACATTATACGTGGGTATAATGATTACATACCATGGGTATAATAATGGACACAATAATCCCGTGTATAATGTGCACAGAAACATGGGTGCGCGTTGTCACAGGAGCATGTTATACATGGAAAAATATGGCATGTCACAATTTTAAGGGTAGACAGGCCCAAATGAAAGACATCTGTCAGACCACATAGTTAACTGGAAGGGGTTTTAGCCTCTTGTTTTTTTTTAAGGCACAGTGCAGACCGGATATTGGTAACATGGTTTGCAACCTCAGTGTACAAGAGATTATCTTGCAAATGTTCCTGTGCAAGTTGGTTTTTTAGAGCTATAAATATTTAAGTCTTCAGGCTGTGTGAAAGATACCTATTTAACCTGTTATATGTTTGAATTCTACAACTTGTGCATTGTTTATTAGAAGGACAAACAGATAATATAGTTAAAATGCCTTATACACATGGAGTGCAGTAACGCACACACATGCACAAACAGGCATGCTTGCCGTTTGCCTGATATTGTACTAAGTTCCCTTTATGGATTATTTCTTTCACACCTCGCAGTTTCATTATGATTATCATACCCCTCACCCCATCTTCCAGCTTTTACCTGAGGAAACAGATTTCTAGAGCTTATGTAACTTGCTCCAAGCCACACAGCTAATAAGCAGTAGAGTCAGGATTGGGGCCCACGCAGTCAGACTTCAGAAGCTGTGTTCTTAGCTTGTGCTACCCTGCCGTATTAATGGCACAGACTTTTTGACAGGCTCATGCACATACAGAGGTAAAACAGCTAATTCAGCAAGTGTGCCCTGAGTGCCTACTGGCAAACTGGGCCCATTCCAGAAGACGTGGCACCTACCTGTGTGGGCTAATGACCCTGTATGGATTTAGGAACGTGTTTATGGGTGTCCACAGAGGTAGACCCACCTGCGCTTCTGCTGAGAACATGGGAACTCTTTTTTCAAAACACACATACTTTAAAAAAAAAATCTACTTCAGAAAAACTTTGAGGTACTTATATGGATAAGTGTATATGTGACAGTACAGCTTGCTGGAGTTTCAGACCGAGAAACAGAACATGATCAGCACCCAGGGCCGCTGCACTGCCCACTCACGGTCCTCAGTGATTATCCTGATTCCAAAAGTATAGATTAGTTTTGCCTATATTTATGTATCATTAAAACAAAGGATTGTGCAGTGCGCACTCTTGAGTGTCTGATTCTCTTTTTCAGCAGAATGTTCATGAGATCCATTCATGCTGCGAGGTTGGTTGTAGATCCAATGAGTGGCTCCAGCATGTTTTCATTTATCTGCTATTGATGGGCATGTGGGTAATTTCTAGGCTCGGGCTGCTATGGATAGTGCTGCTTTGAACTCAAGAATACATGTCTTTTTGGTGAACACATAGATTCTTTGCTGTTGGTTGTAGACCTAGGAGGAGAATTGCTGGGTCGTGGAGTACTGTCTTGTGTACTTTTTTAAATGGAAGGGAAGAATCACCAAAATGGGGAAACTGTTTGAAACTCACAGTAGTCCCCCTTTATCTGTGGTTTCGTTTGCTGTGGTTTCAGTTACCTGTGGTCTTCCTTGGTCCAAAAACATTAAATGAAAAATTCCAGAAATAAACAGTTCATAAGCTGTAAGTGGTCTGGGTTCTGAGTCTTGTGAAGAAATCTCCTGCCGCCTCCCTCCGCCATACCCTGGACCTGGATCATCTCTTTGTCTCCAGGTCCCCCAGGTCTGGAGACGCGTGTCTCCATGCTGTACGTGCTCCCTGCCTGTTGGTCATCGAGTAGCCTTTGTTACCCTGTCTGCTGTTGCAGTGTCGCAGTGCTTGTGTTCTAGTAATTGCTAATTAATGCCCCGAAGTGCAAGAGTAGTGATGCTGGCAACTTAGATATATGGGTTCCAGAGAGAAGCCCTGAGGTACTTCCTGTAAGTGAACGGTTGAGAGTGCAGTTGGTAAGATATTTTGAAGAGAGAGAGACATACATACACATTCATGTAACTTTTATTACAGTATATTGTTATAATTTTTACTTAGTAAAATCACATTTTTACTAAGTAAAACTATAAGTTTTACTATTACAGTTGTTCATCTCTCCTGTGCCTAATTTATAAATTAAACTTTATCATAGGTATGTATGTATGTATAGGAAAAATCGTAGTATGTCTAAGGTTCAGTACTCGCCATGGTGTCAGGCATCCCCTGGGGCTTTGGGACACATCCTCTGTGGGAGAGGGGGACAGCTGTAATAAGGGAGGCAGCAAAAGGCCATGGCACATTCTGGAATATAAGTGCCATAAAGGAGGTAAGCCGATTGAAACTCCCGTTAGAGGGGAAATGTGTGGAAGTTTTCTCAGGGTAGTAAAATCTTCAAGGTCCAGAGTTAGTTTTATTCTATATCTGCCTACTTCCCTCTCTCCCCATCCCCTCCTCCTTCCCTTCCTTCTTTGGGTTGTCTGTATTGGCTAATTTTTCTTGCATAAACTATTTTATTTGTGTAACATAAAATAGGTGTATTTTTAGAAATCAGTTGTAGAACCCTAGAAATCAAAAAGTTAAACTTCTTGTTTACAGGTAAAGGAACTCTGTGACCCTGAGAAGTAAAGTGATTTGTCAGGTTCCACAGATGCCAGAAACAGAACTGAGGCTGCAGCCAAGGTTTCCAGATTCTAGATCTTCAGCTGCTTCTTTCCGAAATGGGAGAAAAATGTCCACACCTGGGTGGAGTGTTCTTTTCCAGATGGTGGAAATTTCTGTCATAACAAAACAAGTATAAACCTGAATGGGAAAATTTCTTTCTATTTTGAATGAAATATGACAGTTACAAAAAGTGACTGAAAGCAAAGCCCGAGGCCCAGATTGTAGTCACATGACCCCGATAAAAGTTACTGAATTCTCTAAGCACAGATACCTCATTTTGAAGATGAAAGTCTGAATTCAATTATCGATTCTATGAAACAAATTTTAAAAAAGAGGTAAGAAAGAACTAATATTTGTGTGATGCCTGCTACATTAATACGCTATGCTGGGCACTTTATAGCCACTCATTAGAATCAAAAACATTAAAATGAAGTAAGGTAATAACATACTAGGTAATGTTTACCAAATTCTTAAAATGTGGCTGGCAGTTTCAAAACTTTGTTACTCATCGCCTCCTCATTTTAACCCCATATGATAGTACTGTTTTTAACTCTCTCTCTCGCAATTTTAAATGAGAAAAATGGGGCACAGAAATGGAGTAAGTTGCCCGTGGTTTCGGGGCTGGTGAGCAGAGAATTCTCTAAAAGCTGTTTTCAAACAAGAAACTGATTCATGCTGACCCTGTTTTTTACTGGCCAAACAAGTACAGCAAACAAATATCCATAAATGGCCCCACCGTATGGCATTTAAGGTATCTGAAGAATATAAGGGATACTAGTGTATAAGTTCGTATTTCACCCCAAGTGAGGACATGAGCAGTATCAAACAGCACGCTTTCCTTTTCAGACAATACAGTGTGTTCTTGGCTCCCATGTAGCTCTGGAGGTGAATGAGGCAGCTGGTGGGCGCAGGCGCTTTCTTCTTCTCGGGGTCTGCTGCTGGGCAGTTCTCTCTGATTCTTCACTTCTCTCCTGGAGCAGCCTCCACCTCTGCCTCCCTCTGCACCTCTCACCTCAATGTAGAGCCTGTGTTTCTCTGGAAAGGCACGCCCCCTTCAGAAGCAGGGAGAATGGAATCTGTACCTGCTGCCTGCATGGGAGGTGGTTCTTGGAGCTCGGAGAGCTGGAAGTCCTTCAGCAGTCACCAGCTACAGGACTCGAGAACCTCTGTCTCCTGTCTCACTGCACCCATGATTTGGTCTCATGGGCAGTTCATCGTTGTTACCCTTGGCTGAGAGCTTCTCTCCCATGTCATTCCTTATCCTGACCTCCAGGTGCTGCCTTCTCCAGTCTCAAATAACTAGTCTGATGGACTGACACTCCTCAGCTGCCTCCAGCTCAGAACTGGGGTGGTTTCTTTCTGACCAGCTGCAGGGTCTACCGAGATTTCATTCTGGCCTGTTGTCTCTCCCCACAATCCTGCTGCAGCCGCTTCCCCAGATCCAGCAAACAAATGTAACCCAACTGGCACCCACAAACCCTTAGCTCCACGGCCCCCCCACAAAGACCGTTAGACTCTTTACTCCCAACCCCCTGCCCGATGGAGCTGCCCCAGTGAGATCTTCAAGAAGGCCTGTGTGTCGGCTGAGCACATGCAGAATTTTCTGACTGTTGATCATAACTGTCATTTTGAGTGTCGACTCTGTACCAGATGCTATTGACATTGTCCTGTGTCTGAGGAGCAGCATGTTTTTTCCACTTTACCAATGGGCAAAATCATTAAGAACATTTATTCTTTGCCTGCCGTACACAGTAGTCCCTGCTTTCGTGCAGAGGGTGCGTTCCAAGACCCAGTGGATGCCTGAAACACGGATAGTACCGAACCCTTTATATATGTTTTTTCCTCTACATGCATAGCTGTGATAAAGTTTCACAATTGGCACAGTAAGATATTAACAACAATAGTTAACAGCAATCATAACAATAACTGCAATAAAAGCTATGTGAGTGTGATCTCAAAAACATTTTACTGTACTCACTTTTTCACTTAGGGGAAGGACTTCAGGGCTTCTTTTTGGCATATCTGAATTGCAGCTATCACTACTCATGGCCATTGTCAAGTACAATAGGGTTACTTGGACACAGCACTGCAACACTGTGACACTCGTCAGATAACGGAGACAGCTACTGAGTGACTAAAACACAGGAACGTCCACAGCACGGAGACGCTGGACAGAGGGGTGACTCACGTCCCAGGCGGGACCGAGTGGGACTCCTAAGATTTCGTGTGACTCAGAATGGTGGGCAGTTTTAAAACTTATGAACTGTTTATTTTTGGAATGTTCCATTTAATATTTCAGACTGCATTTGCTTGTGAGTACCTGGGACTGCAAAGCCAAACCACAGGTAAGGGGGGGCACCGGTATTACAGAGTAAGGTCGTTGAGGGCAGTACCTGTGCTTCCCTCATGTTCTATCCGTCTTGTACCAGGCAAATAGTCTTGCAAAATGCTCATAATTTATGGAGTATTTGATAATTTTTCTCTACTTAAACTTCATGAGCAGTTAAAGACTGCCTATCTCAGGTAGCTTACTATGTTTTTTGTTTTAATTTTTTGAGGCAGCTTCAGAAATTCCGTTTGTCTTTGCATAAAATGTGTTCGGTTGGGAATAACATGGGCTCCACGTTATTAATAACACAGCACCCTGGGTCTACTGTCTTTTAACTTAATGTCCCAAATGATGCAGATCCCCCATCAATGACCAGCTCATGGGAGGTCCTCACGTGTGAATTTTCTGTGCTTATTTACATATAGAAAGAAGTATCACTATGCACCCCCCACCCATGGCTGCATATGATAAATTGCTTTCTGTTCAGTGAAAGAGCAATTAATTATGGTTGATAGACCCTTTATCTGTAAATAGAATTCAGTCAAATAATCAATTTTGAAAACTCGCTCCTAAAGAGTTTCCAACTCTCCAAAATAATTAGTTGTGAAGTAAAGGAAGGCTTTCATACCATGGTGATTTTCTCTTTGAAGTTTTAAGTTATGAACAGAATTCAAAAGAAATGTTTTTCTGATTCTGAGCGTGTTGATGAATATGATATTTGTATTATATCTTGGTACCAAACATTTTATTGTCTGTCTTCACTTTAATTTATTGTCAGAAGCTGCATATTTAAGAAGATCTGAATCTATATCCTACTACCAAGGGTGAAATAACTTCAGCCATGTGACATGGGCAGGCATTTTAATTATGCAGCGTAGAGATGTGAAACCCAAATTGGTCAGCATTGCGTCCTGACGCTGACACCCAGCCAACTCCCACATCCCCGTGGAGTCCCTGAATCGGGGTTATTTAGGGCTATTGCTGTGTCCAGCCTACTGGGGAGCCAAAATGGAAAAGCCATTTGGACCATCTTTCATTTTAAGTTCAAATTAATTCTTTTTGGCCTGCAACTTTGGGAGGAAATGTATTAACATACGGTACTATTTGCAGTGTAATTCCTGGGATAGCACAGAATTTGAATGGTGTCCCCTGGAGTTGTCAAACACGGTGGCTGTCTTTGAATATCCCAGGGGGGTATGGTGGCTTCTGGAACATAGCACTGTTTGGTACCACAAGAGCTATCAAGAAGGGGGAAAGCATTTGCCTTCTGATGATAGCAGTGTTTTTGCGATTGCTTCAGTGCACAGCGCAGCCTGTGGAGTGACCTGGTGGCTGCAGTCCAGTTCTTGTGAACGACATTTCGGGACCTTTCATTTGCAGCCCAGGCCAGTTTCGACCTGTGACGAGATTGCAGGAACTTTCCAGCCTCACACCGCTTTGTGTGTTTCCAAGTCTCATCCCCTGGTGTCATCCGCGCCGTGTTTCTTCCTCTGGAAGTAAATGTCATGCTGTAGAGCCAGAACTTTCTACCCTCTCTAAAGTGCTACCAGAGGAATAATTTGCTTTCTAATTTGCCAAAATGGAACTGCAGAGACAATTTCCAGCGTGCCACATCTTTGTGATATGTTGGGCTATTTTGAAAGCAAGTCTGTAATTTCATCTTGGGGCGCTGTGGATTCGTCATGCTTATTTTTCTCTTCTGATGCTGCCTATTTTATGCAGAAGAAGGAGGAAAATACCAACATATTTAAAATAATAATATCTTGCTCCATGTGTTATCTAGAAAAGATGATTCTTTTTCTAGAAGTGTTTAGTTAGTCCTTTCATTTTTCTGATTTTATTTCATTAAAACATTGGCTGCCTCTCCAGGTCTATACCTTCCCCATTTTCCATCTCTTTGTTCAGGTATGGAAGCTGCGGCTGCTCCATGACCACCAGTTTCCCTGCGTCTTCCAAGTCTAGGTTCAGTGCCTGGCGTGCCTCTGCCCTGCTGCATTTTGGGGTGTGTCATTCATCCCACAAGCAGTAACGTTCCCTCCTGAGCTGCCGTTATCCTTGCCGATATGTTCTCTTTTGTCCGAGATCCTTTTATACCTCGAATCTTAGGGTTTTGGTACATGTTTTGTGTTCCCTAAAGTGAATGAGTATGCAGTTTGTTACCCAAACCAGGGTAGTTTTGAGAGGAGCAGCAGACACAACCCAAGGCTGCCCCAGGCTAACTGGGGTGTATGGTCCATATTATTCTCTGAGGGTCTCCAAGGCAGAGACTTGACCCTCTCAGTGTGCTTCATGAATACCCAGCCAGTGAATCCTCGGTTGTCTTTCTTGTGGAATTTTTAAACACACCAGGTCCTCTTTGAGCATTTTCCTGCTGATTTCCTTTTTGTCTGGATAGCAGATGATCACCAGTCCTATACACACTGCCAGCATCCTTACCTCGCCACCCCTTTTCTCACAGCCATCTGCCTCCCAGTGATTCTGTTCTCCCCATTAGTTTTGGCCTGGTACAGTGTTCACCCAAACCCCACGTTCAAGGCTAGAGACGGAGAGGCAGCCACGGCAGGGCAAGGCAACACTCAGCTGTGCGCGTCTGCGTGTCTCTTAGTCATTTAGTTTGCTCTGGAAATATACTCTGCTTGGAAAATGGCTGGGCGAAGACTAGTTTAATATTGCGCTAGGAATTTCAGTAAAAAATTAGTGCTCCTTCTAGACAGTTTATGGCCAGCAGGACCACAGTGTTCACACAGCGGAGGGTCTCCCCGTGCCAACTCAGGTTAGCAGCACGGGCCACTGGGTGCGGCCGCTTCATCTTCCCAACGTGTTTGACTAGAGCGGCTTTCATGCTTTAAAATAATTTATCCTGTTTTGGTGTACCTTTTCGTCCCCTTCCTTTTTCTTTTTTGAAGAATTTTTCTGCGTTTATTTGAGCCGAGCTGACAGTTGCCGGCAAGCAAAGCCTCCCGGGATTAAGAAAATGCCCCTCTCTCTTTTTTACTGGTGCAGCTTGCAGTGAATCGCCTTGGCCAAGTCGGAGGGTGTGGTCGCTCTGTGGACCCGCCTGTCACTGCACTGCCCGGTGGTTGCCAGAGCCATGCTTTGCGATTGCTTCTGTGATTTTGATTCCCCTCAGCCGTACTTCCCTCCCTGTAGACCAAGCCTGAACTTCCTTGTTGGCCTAAATATTTCCTCCAAGATTTTTTTATTAACTGCTTCTTTTCTCTTCTAATTTTTCTCCCTCTTACATATTTTAGCATGTAGCCCTGTAACAAGAATGAGAAAGATAAAAATACATTCTAGTGATGTGATCAGCTGAAGCCACAGCTAGATTTCTGTTCTCTATTAAAAAAAGGAAATTTACAAGTTTTAATTCTTTCTTTCTTGCTAAATGATTGTTGAAATGACAGTGAAATAATTGGAAAGAACCAGCTTTCCCTAATTAAATCTTTCATTATGAGTGTTACCTAGGAGAAGAACAAAATTTCTTTCTTTTTAATTAGTAAGTTGTGGTATTTTAGGAAAAATTAAGGCAGGAGTATAGGACTATGGGTGTTCTTTTGTAATCACAACTGATTTCTGTGACACTTAAATGGAGTAGTCTGCTAGTGTATGAGGTTGCTAGTTGTCTGCTAGTTGTACTTTGCCCCACCTTTCTCAGTAATAAAACCCCAAATCTTAGCTGGCACTTGGTCACTTGGAATACAGACCACATTTCCCTACCTCCCTTGCAGCTAGGTATGACTGTATTACAAGATTTTGATTAATTGCTTATAAGTGGTGGTGTCCTGTACAACTTCTTGGAAGTTTCCTAATGGCGGAAGACTTTTTTTGTTTTCTTTCTGTCTTCTGAAGGGACTGCAGACGTGATGGCTGAGCTCAGTCAGCCATTAGGGATCCGTGCATTGGAGGTGATTGAGCAACAAGATACCAGGAACCCCTGGATTGCCCCTCTGTAAATGAGAAACTCCTGTTTTGTGTAATCATTATTATTTGTGGTTCTCACATGAAACTGGTCATAATCTGAACTATGAAACCATTTCATCTTGTTAGGTAGGAGGGTAGCTCTTTGAGATTTTTTTTTATCAGACTATATAACAGAGATAAGGGAACGCTTTATTTGATGGACAAGAAAGTTGTAACTGATAAAATGTATGAGCTGTTCTGCAGTGTCTAAAATCTTAAATGTCATGTAAGAAGACACCATTTTGACACAAAAATGCTCTTCTCCTACTTTTCTTTTTTCTTCTCCCTTCCGTAGTTGTTTAGTCCTAAACCCAGTAATGGGACAGGAAAAGAAAGGTGAGACTTAGAGCAGGGGTGGGAACCTGAGTGGGGTGAGGAGAGTGTTTTTGTGGGGGTGAGGAGCTTGGCCGGGAAGGTCAGAAGCCAGGCAGGTGGGGAGGGTGTGTCTGAGCGGAGTAGGTGTCCCGGTGGGCGAAGGGGTGGAGGGGAGATCGGTTACTGCATCACTATGCTGGGCAGTTGAAAGGGCTCAGAAGAGTCCACAGAGTCGACTCATACATGGTTTAGCAGGAATAGGAAAACCCAGGTGAGCCTCAGGGGCCTGAGCGGCTCAGTGGTGATTCCTTAGGGTGGATTCTTAGCTGCTCGGAAAATATTTTGTCTCTAGATATGAACCATTAAGACATATTAAGAAATCAAGGTTTCAGGAAAGCCCAGTCAGAAGTGTCCTTTATGCCCGACTGGTCATGTACCTGTAGCCTGGCATAAGCCATCAATTTGCATGTCCCTAAACATGTTAACAAGGTGGCCCTGGGGACTTTGGGGCACTTTCAACTTTAAACAGAACATTACACATCTCTAACTAACTTACTTGTCCTGATCTTGACCAAGAATCAGTATCAGACTTCTGTATTTCCCTGCAGATAAGGGTAGAGCTGTAGGATAATACTATGCAGTTACATATACAGCTATTGATGAAATAAGTAAGTAGGTTGAAGGTAATGGAAGCTGGACTCTCACTCTTAGGAAGGAGAATTACGCATATGGAAAGGAAGAAAACTTGAATGAACGGGGTCATGCTGTATTGGAATTGGGTTTGTGGGTGCGAACTCATGGTTTTCAGAACTGTAAATAGTGAAGTCAGTATACAGGTGTGAGTGCGCGTGCACGTTCGCGTGTGCCCTAGCACTCCCATGTGCCCCTGCGAGGGGCCGAGGATCCTGAGCCCTGGGTGGCAGTGCACACATCTAGTGCCCAGATTTTGGCTTATGCATACATCTTCCGCAAAACAGGAACCAGAGCTTACTACAGAAATGGCTGACTCCAGGGCTGTGGCAAAAGAAGCACAAGATGAGCTTGACTGTCTCGTGCCAGAAAGCGAGACAGTGCTCGGGAGTGACGGGACGTCCCGAGGGGACCCCCACTGGCCAACTGGGTCAGTCTGAACAGCAGCGTCCATAATGATGATAGACTATAATCCTTTGACTAGGACAGGAGACCACAAAACTGTTCTAGATAAATAAATAAATTGCGATTCTCAGCAGCAACACTGTTGATATTTTGGACGGCATGAGTCTGTTGTGGGGGCTGCATTGCAGGATGTTTAGCAGCATCCCTGGCCCCTACTTTCTGGATGCCACTGCTTTAGAGCAGCCCTACCCAAAAGAAATATAATACAAGCCACATAGAAAAGTTTACATTTTTTAGTGACCATAGTTATTGGAATAAAAAATGTTCTCAGACATTGCCAGATGTCCCGTGAGGGTCAAAATCATCCTGGCTGGGGACCATAAAATGCATGTGGAACAGGATATTTATGTATAAAGTCCTCCCTCCCACCCGCCCCACAAAAATACTCATCACAGAGGGCAAAAGAATAGATTGGCAGTAGACAAGCCTGACAGACATAAGTGATCAAGTTAAGTAAGTGGCCAAATGAAAATTGTGTGCTGCCTGACAGGATGTAACGAGAGCATAGCGGTTCTTCTGTATTCCTATTAAAGACGCTTAACAGAAATCTAAACAAGAAACAAACGGCAAATCCATACGGAGGGTATATTACAAAATAATGTGGCCTGCAAGCTTCACAATTGCCATAGTTATTAATGTCGAGAAAAGGGAAACTTGAGGCGAAGGTGGCTTGGCAGCAGCTGCCTGCGACATGGATTCTGGCCTGGATCTGTTCTCTCAATGATCGGAGCTTTGGTGAGACTCAGATGTGGGCTGAGGATTAGACGGTAATGATGTATCATCTTGTGTTTTGACATTGACAGCTGTGTCATGGTCCCGTAGGAGAATGTCTTTGTAAGAATGTCCCCAAGTTTATGGGGTGCCAGCCTCGCACCTTGAATTCAATGGTTCAGGGCAGAAAAATAGGACTTCTGTATTTTGAAGTTTTCTGTAGCTTTGTGATGGTTAAAAAAAAAGGAAAAACGCTCAATAGTTGTGGTCAGGAGTGATACACACTTTCTTCTAAGCCTGGGTGGTTTAACACTGTGACCCTTCTTGAAAAGAATTTTTGCCTCTCGCCTCCTTAAGGAAACAACTGTGCCGCCTTTTGTAGCTGCAGTAACGTCCTGTGTGTATGTATATATGTACGCCGATCACACCGTGAAGTTTCATGACCCACACTAAAACAAAGAGCAGGTCCCTTTTTTGTTGGGCCTTTTTATTTGGTGGATCTGTACAAATTTTTGTTTTCTTTTTAGTTGGAAAAACCATATTTTAGGTAAATCCGACCTCGTTCAGCAGGTTAAACCTCCGTGATGTTTGAAAATTGGTGCATAGTCTGTAGGTGCATTAGAAAGTTAACCAGACTTCTTTAGAGGAAAATTGCTCACATTTTGATCATCTGATAATGTGTGGACGGATTTCTGGGTTGACAGTGGACAAAGATGAAGTAAGGTGCTGCCGTTCTTCTGTTATGTGAGCCTTTTGTCCTGATCTGATAGGTTCTAGCTCAGGCGAGGGCCTGGTGCCTCTACTCACTCTGGGCCGGTCTCTGACTGGCTCAGTTTATTGAGACAGATCACTGAGGCCGGGCCGGCAGAAACAGGTCTGCGAGCAGAGCTGACTGGCCGTTGAAATGTCTGGTCCTGCCACATTAATCTCATTAGCTCTAACTTGCTGTGCTGATTGCTCTGCTAATTGCATGACTTTTCTTAATTTGCTTTAACATTTAACAGACAGTGTTATGTGAATCCTTGAGTCTATTTTTGTGAGCGGTAACACTTCAAACTGTGAAAATGATTTAGCACTTTACCTTGTAGGAGTGTAGCTGTAATTTGGATACATTAACTGACTGTGATTTTTTTTTTCTTTTGCAGTCTCCTTAGCCCATATCACACAGCTGGTCCTCAGCCACAACAAGCTAACAAGTGAGTTGAATTTATCGTTTGTTTCACAGTTTCTGACTTGTAGGTAATGTAGTGATACTGCTGACTCCTGTTTCCTTAAAAATGATAATGACGAGTGTTTGTTTGGGGAATCCTAAGATTTGTTTTGGTGACACTAGTTACATGAGCATATTGTGTTTCCATATTTTGTACTTAATATGGGAAGTATTTTGTACTTCCCATATCTTGTACTTTGCTCTAGTTTGAGGATTATTTCCAGTGTTGTGTGTAAACTTAAGAAAGAAAATGACATTGTTTCTCCAAAAATGGTCCCGTTCAGGGATGATAAATGCTGCAGTGACCTGAACTGCTGGGCTCTTCGTAATATTTCGTTAAAAAAAATTATTAAAAAATTAGAATAAGAGTTTTTTAATTTCATCTAAACTTCCTCTTTGGAAGGGGAAATTTACCTTTTGAAAATGTCCTTGTTTAATAAAAGAGAAAAACACAAAGTTGCCTAAATTATATAAATTCAAATCTGCATTTTTAAAATTCTTGAGTGGTTTCTATGGGGCATCGGCGGTGTCACGGTGTGTGTGGTTAACAACAGGAAATTTAATTCCTGCTTGTATAAGAATATCCTGTGTGAGTGATTTGGGACATTTTATTCTTAGAGCTGTGGCTTTAAGGATTTTAATGACAAGGACCCACTCTCCTTTTTCATTCCTAATTGACTGTCACTTCTTTGTGCTTGCCATATTTCCTGCAGACTTGAATGATTTTCTAATCATGTGGCAAGAATTTGTTCGGGAGCTTTCCGAGTCCAATGAAATTGAGCGGAGTGTCATCTTGAGGGATTTGTGTCGTGAATTTATGTGTGCATGTGTATTATATACAGCTCGAAGCAATGTCACAGAGCTGTTGATTACTGAGAATTAAGAGTGGCAGGGCCCCTCGTGTGAAGGAGGCAGGCAGATTAGTTCATTTCTAGCAAAATGTACGTATTTGTAAGGCAAAAGCCTAGTGGCACTATTGTCACATCTGAGTAGCGGGGGACGCAGAAATGAAAGTGAGGGCTACAAGTCACATGTGATCATTTTTGTAACAGGTAACATGCTGCTGTTTCTATTGTTTTTGTAGCAAATGATCCTGCTGTCCACAGAGTCTAATCCCAGTCAAAGGGGGTGTGCTGTTTGTTTGGAGGGGTGGATGGTATTATCTCTCAGTTCCCCAAGATTCTGTGAGCAGAAATCCCTGAAGCTGTGTACCACTTAGTTCATAAAAACATTTCTTGTTGCCAAACTTAAATTCTTAGAGCTGGGACATCATTAAAGTGAAACACTTTACATGTAAGCCAAAAATCAAAACATGCTTTATTCCTATTATATCGTTAATTGATCTGTTCTTCAAAATTCTTTCAGATAGTAGTAGTTTATTTCTTTTTACATGTCCACAAAGATAGAAATTTTAGGGATTGATGGATCAGTTTCTTTCCCCAGGCTTATGATAAGGGATTAATTTAGAGACACAAATACAGAGTTAAATTGTGTCTGTGAAGAGTTTGACTGAATGGATCCCAACTTTATATTTCTTCCTTCCCTGTTTTTTCCCATTTGAGAAACTCTTATCCAGTAAACTCTAATTAATCGTCTTGGTAAATTCTGTTTCCTGCCATTGTGAGTGGTGTCAGTGACACCTGCTCTGTTCCACTAAGGTCAAATTAGCATCTTTTACTATTTTTCTGGCATTTAAATGAATGGCTTTGCAATGGTTTTTCAAGTGTTTATAGCAAATATGTCCATTTGATGGCAATATAAATATGCATTATGTGTAAGTGGCCGAGCACACCCTCCTGTCACATTCTGTTGTAATCAGTGTCTTTCACTTTCTGTGTTTTTTAATAGGGACTGGCTGACAGCGCTACTTTAACACCACTGGGACGCAAAAGCCAAACCCCTCAGCACTGCCTTCATCTTGCGAAAGTATTTGTGTTTTTCTCTCAGCATTCCAATCTCTGACATTTCTACTGTGGACCTAAGGAATGAATGATGGCTTGCTCATAGTGGGGCCTTGATCTGGGGACACCAGTTGACTCCACATGCTTGAGTCAGTATCTACGGGATCATTTGAACACTATGGCATTGAGTTAACTTGCTTTCCCTCTTGGTGGTTTTGACATTGACAGGTCCACTCGATGCAATATACAAATGAGGCCACAAGGGATGTGAAAGTAGACTGATGAGCCTTAAATTCTCCAGGATTTTGTGAGCAGAAATTATTGAGGTTTTCTAAATTGTCATTCATTAAAAATATTTCAAAATTGTCAAGCTAATCACTGTTAGAGGTTTAGCATTATTACAGTGTCACTGCAGAAATTTACATCTGGCGGACTGGGGCAGTGTTGATGACCTTTGGAAACTGAGAAGTCGGTGGGAAATTTCCCTGCTTGCAACCACTTTCCTAGGTGCATGCATGTCTAGGACGTATTTAAGGAGGCTGGAGGCAGAGTATCAAGTGAACCTTTTCCTCCTGCTGTGACTAGGCAGGCACAATCTGGGAACCCAACAGAGGTTCTCCCTGGCCCAATGGGAATGGTTTACAGGGTAAAGCCCACCAGGCCATCCCTTCAGAAACACCACTTTCCCTGTGATACTGCACACATCCAGTAGAAGGCGTTTGCCCACCTTTCTGATCCAGCTCTGCTCTGGCCCCACATCCTACAGTCAGCTTTTTCTCCACACATGTTGCTGCTGGAAGATTTCTCCACCTTCTTTCCCTGTGCTTAGCCCTGCTCTGTTCCAGGATGCCTTGCCCCATCCCTTCTGTTCTGCAGAAGTCTTGCCCTGATCCTCCCCTCCAGACTCCCTGACTGTCCTGGCCAACTTGAAATTTTTCTTTCCCAAACTCCTGCTATTCATAGACTGTTCACACCAATGTTGCATTTCCTTGTTCTTTTATTGCTTCTTATTTCTTCTTTCTCTCCAAATACATCTTAGGGTTTATTGAAAGCAGGACTGTGTCCTTGTCTTCTTTCATATCCTATTCTTGCTGAGCGCATAGTGGCTTCCCAGTAATTACCTGTATAAAGCATTTGATAGAAGGAAGCTGTTGGTGATGGGGAGGAAAAGCTGGCCTGAGGATAAGTGGTCAGGTGGGGAACTGGATGGTTTCTGGTGTCTTCAGGCTTGCCCAGATGGGGACTTGAGCAGATGTGCAAACTTCCGTTTCTAACTCATGGGCTCATTTCAAACGCACTGGACAGTGAGAGTTCTAAAGAAACTACCTTATGCCCAGAAGTTGGTGTCGGAGCACCTTTGGGGTTACTGGGATCCTTTCAGACTTGAGGAACGATGTGCTGGGATGGCGCTCCTCATGGACACCTGACAGTCCACAGGTAGGGCAGGCTGGTACCATTAGGAGCCACAGGTGGGTGCTTGTTCTGCCTGTGACCTCGTGGGCCTTTTTTACTCTCTACGTCTCCTGGCTTCTAAGCCCGCTACTCCTTCACTTAAAGTTAGCTTTATATACATATTCAAGGTCTGAAATTATCGACTAATTTCTTCATATAATTAACTGCATTTTATATTTTATATGTTTCTTGATGTGAGGAGCCCTGTCTGACCCCTGCACCCCCACAAAAGTGCCCAAAGCATGGTGAACGTGCACTAGATACTCTGTTAATACAGGTGGATTAGTGGATTGGTAGGTGATGAGTTGTGCCACATCCCAGTGGACGAAGATGATACACCCAAGTTCTGGCTTTGGGTTTCTAAGGAAGGGAACACAGTTATTCCAACTGTGGAATGACTTCCTGTCTCTGCCCAGCTCCTGCACCCCTGCCTTTGTGGTTACCCTCCTATAAGCCAGTGTTAGCTAAGATTTCTTTTAAAACTCTTTAATCTGACCCCTGCTTCTTATAGTGTTTGGAAGCGTTAGTTTTGTAAATGTTTTCCTATTTTTTTTTTCAGTCTTAAAGTTTGTTTTTTTGGAGATAGCCATTTTAACGCTTGTCCACTAGAGGTCACTGTTGAGGTAGGTATTTTTTTTTCTCTTCAGTCCTGTGCCTAACTAAAGATTAAAAACCAAAATTGCATCAGATGAAATTTTTTGCAAGCTCTTCAGCTGTGTTCAACAGGGCATGTTGCTCTTTTCATTTACATAGTGCAGGTTAGCATAATTAAAGTAGACCATCCTATACGGAACTATGTTATTTTTCTGTTTTGCTCCTATAATTGTACATTCATTTTTGCATATCATTTTTTAGTGTTTACTATGGCTACTTTCTCAAGTTAGAAAATTTTCTTCCAATATCTTTAAATGGAAGGATTTTATTGCCTTTTGTAGTATTTTGTATTACGTATATGTGAGGTGAAAGAAAGTTTAAAAAATATATATATTTAAAAAATATATATATTAAATATATATATTAAAATATGTAAAAAGTTTAAAATATGTGTTAATCTATATTTTAAAACACACACAAACATATATGTAACCACATTGTAATTCGAAAATAGCCATATAAAACTCAGGAAAATGTGAATTTTTTGCATATTTATACTGATTCTTCTACCAAATACCACTGTGTTTGAAAGAATACTGTACCTTATAAAATGAATTACATTCTGTATCAATGATAAAGCAATCTCTGGGTATTAAGCTTTTAACGTGAAGCGTTCTTAATATTAAAAATAATTTTATTCTTACAGCAAAACCCATGTATAGATATTGCTAGAACCTTAAACATAACAATATTTTTCATTTTGTGACCCATTCATATTGAGGGTTAAGCACTCATCATTTCGTGCAAGAAATACAAAGCATATCTTTTTGCTCTGTGCAAGCACTGAACAGCCAGCTCTGTGTAAACCTTGCATAAGTGTGGGTGTCTGAATGTAGTAGTTTAGCTTTATACTTTGAACTTTTAACTGCCATGTGAAATCTTTTCTTGAGGTATTAGCAGTTTTGCCTGCAGTTTCAGGCCTTAATGTGACCACAGCTTGTCATTTAACGTATCGGAAATGGTTGGGCAGGCAGTAAACTTACTTAAGTTTTATGGCAAAATGTGTGCTTTTTCAAAACATACTTCCTATTACTTAGCTAGTGTGTGAATTTGAAATAACAGTGAACAAGAAATGCTAGGTTTTTTAGTGATTTCAATAATCTCTTTATCAAAGAGAATGTTCTAAATACAAGTTAATATAATGTTTTAAAATTTTATGCAGATGGTATATATTGATGGGATTTCTATAAGTGTTACTATAAATGAATTAAGCACCATGATCTACATAAAATAATGCATTCTCACAATATGCAGATCCAATTGTAATGAAGAAAATTAAGCAGTTTTTTCAAAGCATAATAAATTGAAACACTTTCCTACCGACATAATAGATTGTTGAGATGAATGAGAAAACTTAACTATCCCAATTCATAAGAATGACCTTCACCAGTCTTTCAACACCTTCCTGTTCCGAAGTCTAGTCATTTCCTCTTCCATAGATTATTTGTCATACCTTATGCAAAAGTTCTTGTGCATGGCTTGTATGAAATTAAACTATGAGGGGGAATATGCAAAATAAATCATCTCTGTGTTATGAATTTATCTTGTGACAATGTCAAAACAACTTGCTGTTTGCATTTTAACAAAGTTTAAATGTATTTATAATACAGAGGCTTTGATCAATAGCTTATTTTTTTAATTTGTGTACATTTATCAGTTTGTTACCATGTCATAATTTGAAAGGTTGGGTTTGAAAAAACATATACGCAACATTTTTGAGTCTGACAGCTATGAATTACACAGTAGTTATTGGGTGGTACCTACCACTAGGTAGGTTATCATAAATGCTGCCTGCAATTGGCAGGTTGGTGTTATTTTTGGTTTTAGAAGGTAAGCATGCAAGACCATCCCATGAGAGAATCTGTTGATCCTATAGTCCAGAACCAGCACACTCTCAGGTCGATGGGTGAAGCTGGAGAGACTGGTTCTCGATGGCATTGTGTCCTCAGCTCCGAGACTGCTGTCCCTCAATCTCTTTCTTCCCAGCCCTGCCAGCCACAGTGAGCCTCTTCTAGAATCCCTTTTCTTGGAGTCCTGTTCTGTGCTAAGAGGAAGCTCGCTGTGTGGTGTATTAATCCTTCCACTGTATGTTTCTAAATGGGAGACTTCAACTGTGAGAATTTCAGAGTGCTGGTAGGCTGTGGAAAAACGACACGGGCAGATTGAACCTGTCCCTTTCCAAGTCATAGCTAGGTCATTTGGAGGAGCCGATGTTGGAAACGGTTTATCTTACCATTTATAATAGAACTTTCAAACAGAATTGATTTAATAGAAAAAATTTATATTTAAATCATCTGTCGACAGTTTGTTCTAGATAGTGTGTGTGTGTGTGCACGCGCGCAAGTGTGGAGTGTGGAGTATGGATGGAGATGATATTCTACGAGGTGCAATACTTACCTGTATACGGCATTCCTTTAGAGCTGCTTTTCTCGTCATTTTGTGAGTCACTGACCTTTTTAGAGGACAGGGTGAAAGCTGTTCATGATCCCTGGAAATGTGCACGTAATTGTTTTAATTTCAACAAGCTTGTGAGTCCTGTTAAAATTATCTGTGAAGTCTTTGGGGATGCACGTAGCTCAGATTTAGAAACCCTAGAACAGGAGAAAGATAACAGTAGTATATGGGTGAGGCAAAAGTAGGTTTACAGTCATGAACATGCAAAACAGAGTTTATTCTTATTTATGCATTACTGTATTATTTTTCACATGAACAACCCTAACCCTATTTTTGTCCCACTCCAATTGCAGTGTGCATACACTGATGCTGTTTCTTAAAGAAGATGTTTCTTGGAAATTCATATAGAACTTTAAAAAGATGATATTTAATGTAATGTGAAATTCATTTAAAAAAATTTATTGTATTTTTCCCATTACCGTTTATCCCCTTTATACCCTCTTTCACCTCCACACACTCCCCTCCCCACATAGTCACCACACTGTTGCCCGTGTTCATGAGCCCTGGTTCTTTTTCGCTAGATCCCTGCACCCCTAACCAGTCCCCCCGTACCTCCCCTCCCCCCAGAGCTGTCAGCCTGCTCTCTACACATGAGTCTGTCCCCATTTTCCATGTTAGTTCAGTTTGTGCATTAGATTCCACACACGAGTAAAATCATATGGTATTTGTCTTTCTCTGACGGGCATTCTTGATAGTTTTTAAAAATATATGCATAAGCTCCACTTAATTTACCTGCTTAAATTAAAAATTTTAAATAAAAGAAGTATTTATTTTTAATTATATTTTATTGATTATATATTATGGTTGTCCTGATTTTTCCTCCTTTGCCCCCCTCAATGCAACAACCCCCTCTGACTCCCTCAGACAATCTCACACCATTTTTGTGTAAGTTCTCAGGCTACTCCATTTCCTATACTTACTTTACATCCCCAGGGCTATTCTGTAACTATTTGTACTTCTTAATTCTCTCACCTCTTCACTCATTCCCCCACCCTCCCTCCCATTGGGCAACCATCAAAATGCTCTCTGTATCCATGATTCTGTCTCTGTTCTTATTGTTTGCTTAGTTTGTTTTTTATTTTATTTATTTTTTGAAAGTTTTTATTTATTTTTAGAGTGAGGGGAAGGGAGGGAGAGACAGAGGGAGAGAAACATCAATGTGTGGTTGCCTCTCCTGGGGAACCTGGCCTGCAACCCAGGCATAAGCACTGACTGGGAATTGAACCAGAGACCTTTTGGTTTGAAGGCCAGCACTTAACCACTAAGCCACACCAGCCAGGGCTTTGTTTGTTTTTTAGATTCAATTGTTGATAGAGATGCATTTTTTGCCATTTTATGGTTCATAGTTTTAACCTTCTTCTTAAATAAGTGCCTTTAACATTTCATGTAATAATGATTTGGTGATGATTAATTCCTTTAGTTTTTCTTGTCTGAGAAGCTCTTTATCTGCGCTTTGATTCTAAATGATAGCTTTGCTGGGTCTCTGCTTTCCATGAATTTGAATACTTCTTATCAGTTCCTTCTAGTCTGCAAAGTTATGTTTTGAGAAATCAGCTGACTGACTTACGAGAAATCTTTTGTAGGTAATTACCTGCTTTTCTCTTGCTGCTTTTAAGATTTTCTCTTACCTTTAACCTTTGGCATTTTAATTATGATGTGTGTTGGAATGGGCCTCTTTGCATCCAACTTGTTTGGGCCTCTCTGAGCTTCCTGGACTTCATGTCTGTTTCCTTCATCAAATTAAGGAGGTTTTCTTTTAGTATTTTTTCCAAATAGATTTCCAATGTCTTGCTCTTTCTCTTCTATTTCTGGCAACCTTAAGATGCGAATGTTGGACCTGTGGAAGTTGTCCCAGAGGCTGCTTATACTATCCCCTTTTTTTTTTGATTCTTTTTTCTTCTTGTAGTTCTGATTGATTCTTTTTGCTTCCTTATTTTCCATATCATTAATTTGATCTCAGCTTCATCCACTCTACTGTTGTTTCTCTGTAAATTGTTCTTTATTTCAGTTAGTGTATCCTTCATTTCTGACTGGATCTTTTTTATGCTGTCAAGGTCCTCACTAAGTTCCTTGAACATCATTATAACCAGTGTTTTGACCTCTGCATCTGAGAGATTGCTTATCTCCATTTCATTTCACTCTTTTTCTGGAGTTTTGATCTGTTCTCACATTTGAGCCATGTTTCTTTGTCTTCTCATTTTGGCAGCCTTCCTGTGTTTGTTTCTGTGTATTAGGTAGAGCTGCTTTGACTCTGTCTTGGTAGTGTATCCTAATGTAGTAGGTGTCCTGTAGGGTCCAGTGGCACAGCCTTCCCTGTCACCCAAGCTGGGTACTTGAAGTGTGGCCTTTATGTGGGCTGACTACACCCTCCTCTTGTAGTTGAGCCTTGGTTGCTGTTGGCAGATCAATGGGAGGTATTTACTCAGACCAGTCAACTGCAAGGACTGGCTGTGACCACTAATGACTAACCTTCGCCCTCTGTGAAGGATCAGCTATGCGGGGTCAGGGTGGTGGTGCTCCTACGTGGTCTGTAGCTATCCACTGGGTGGGCTAGCCCTGGGGTTTCCCTGAGTGGTGCAGGCCAAGGCTAGTCCCTACCTGTGTTTTGCTATTCTTGAGCTGTGAGATTCCCAGGTAAAGCCAAGCTGAGCTGTGAATGTGGGCTGGCTGCTTCTTGTGCCAGGCCTGGGGCTCACTGAGGTCAGGTGTTGCTTATTTGAAAAGATTTAGGAAGTTGTGAAGCATGAGTCAAGACCAGCCATTCATATGGAAAAGCAGCTTGGGTGGGCCCATAAGTTGGTTGGGACAGAGTCTCTGGGGATCTTCAAGATGGGTCAAACAGTGTTAGCCAGGTTGATGAAGTCTCAGATATGGCACCAGCTTGCCAGTACTGTGTGGGGAGGGTGTAGAAAAGGGACAATGGCCTCTGCTTGCCTTGATGCCAGACATACCAATTTCTCCCTGTATACCACTGGAGCCTTTCAAGCTGCTACCCTGGTGCTGGAGCTCAGAGGGAGTGAGTCTGTGTACGTGAGTCTGTGTGTGGGTTCTTTAAGAAGAACTGCTTAGGGCTCCAGACTTTTCTTCTGAATCAATCCCTGCTGGTTTTTGAAGCCAGTGGTTGTGGGAACTTATCTTCCTGGCACTGGAACCCTGGGTTGGGAGTCCTAGTGTGGGGCTGGGACTCCTCACTGCTGGGATATCCCTCCTGAATTTTTACCCACATGTGGGTGAGGGACCAGCCAGTTCCATGTCTGCACCCCTCCTTCCAGTCTGGATGGTTGTGGTTTCCTTAATTCCGTAGTCTTCAGACTTCCATTCAACTCAATATCTGGTAATTCTGAGTGATGATTGTTCTATAGTTTAGTTGCAATTTTGATGGGGTTGTGCAAAGAGGCGAGCCATTTCTGCCTCTGCCGCCATCTTGATTGGAAGTTTAATAAGAGTCTAAATAAAAATTTGCAACCTTGAGTAGAATACATATAAATATTACATATACATGTATAATTACATATTATATGATTTCTTAAACTTCAATAAAATCTTGAGAATCTCTTTTCCATTTCCATTTTTGTTTCTGTCACTTAATAGGACAAAACACCACTCTGATATGACTGACCACTAGTTAAACTCATGGACTTTTTTCCTAGCCATTTCCAGTGAACCCTCTTTTTGTCTAGTTTTTTGCTGTTTCTTCAGCCCTTTTTTCCTGCCTACATATTTTCTGTTCTTATCACCCGATTCTTCTCTGATTGAAAATACTTGCCCCCTTCCAAACCTTGCTCTTTCTTCAAGAAATTGAGATGCATTCGTGCCTTTCCCCCTGAAGCCCCCTGAACCAGTACTGTGGAGGGTAAAGTTAAGGCACCCCACAGCTTACAGACTTTGGAGGACCACACTCCACATACCACGACTTCAGGGTGAAGGATGGGGAGAAAAGAACTCGTGTTATTGATACCCTCCTCTGTCTGGCAAGACACAATGCTTCAAGTGGTTAAATAAGGAGAGCTGGAAGGTGGGGTTGGGGGCTTATGGCTTCCAAGCCTGCCACTCCCCTGCTGCCTCTGCCAATGATGTATATGTTCAGTTTGAACAGTCCATGAGGCAAATGTAGGAGCTCCATGGGCTAAGCTGTGGCCCTGGGTCTTTACTTATTCAAATAGAGGAGCATGAAGAATTCCTAAGGTTCAAAGGCATAGTTGCTATTGTTGGAGGGGGACTTAAAGCTACTGTGTGGATTTCTCCAACACTGGGCATCTTCCTCCACCCCCGTCCTTCCTTCTTTCCTCGCGTAATTACTTCCTTTCTCAGCATTGAAACATAAGGTGAGGAAGGAAGCGGAGCAACCCAGTGTGGCCTCTTGCTGAAATAATTCTTAGCTGTGAAAGAAGGCAGGGACTATTGGCAGAGCTTGTGGGTATGTGAGAATTTGACTTGTTCACTGTCTGCCTCTTAATGTTAATAATCAAAAATTGAGAGTTTGTATGTTTAAAATAATGTATTACAATTATACTTTTTTATTTAAGAGCCTAGAGAGCTCTTTTTATGACCCTGAGCGTGCACCCTATTGTTGGAGGGAAGTTTTCTGTGTTCTCCTCTTTCTTCTCACTCTTCCTGGTGTTTCAGAACTTCTTAGGTATTTCCCCTGGAGGAGCCACTGACCACTTCTTGCCCTCAGTAGATGTCACTTCCTTCCAGGCCATGTAACACCATTGCGTTTCCTCTTAGGGCTGCTTCTCTGAACCTGCTCCCAAAGGAGAGCTGTTCAGCGGTGAGTGGCGGGGCTGGCGGTGCAGCGCCTGAGTGCGGAGCCTCGTTTCAGTGCTGCGCTCCTGCAGGAGCCTGGGGTTCGGAAGTCTTCCTGAAGATTGAGGGGGCCGTTTTTCGGTTCTCTCTGGGGGGTTAAGTGGAGATTCAGACATTAACTAATTTTTGCATCCTCAGAGGAGCAGAAATCCATGCTTGTCAGCTTTTTAGGAGATTTGTTTGGCTCTGTGTGCACACTTTTTATAGCCCAGGGACATATATTTTTGCATGTTTGACTTTATGGTATAAAATCTGCCTAGTGCTTGTTTGTAACTTTTCCCCCTAATCTTTGCATAATTGATTATTTCATTGTTGCTGAAAGAGTAGTATCTTTTATTTTTTGTAGTGGATTAAGTTGAATATTTTTGGTTAATTACTCAAGCCACCAAATCTTAGGAGGCTTGTGATAGGATACAATAAGTATGTACTTATAGGTGTGGGTGCTCAGTAAATACTGCTGAGTAACTGAAAGTACCATTACTCTCGTCATTCATAAAGCTAATAAATATTTGGGGGGACTGGCCCTTATTGGGTGGATGTTTAGATATTTTGCTATTTTATTTTTACCATGAGGACCATGCAGATCATATTAAATGAGAATTTGCTTTACTGTTTCATAAACTTTATGTTTTTAAATAACCCAAAACTACTCTAATTCACTATTTTAATACCTGCTTTGGGGGAAATTCCATAAACCCCACAAAGTTACTTATCATTAGTGTGCTTTTGAACTTCAAATTCTTATGCTAAGACATAGTTAGTTCACTATTTACCTTGTGCTTTTTGGCCACAAAACAAAAGTTATTGATCACTATAAGTACAAATGAACTTTTTTTCATATGAAATTCTTAAGAGCATAATTATTTGTATGTGACAGTGAAGAGGTTCTTCTTTTACATGTGATCATTAAAATGGCATTCAAGACTGTGATTCCTAATTGCCTGAAAGAATTGGCATCTGTATAATTAGTCTGGACAGCGCCTCTGTGGTGTGAATAGACGAATGTCTTCTAGCCATTGTGGCTCAGGAGTGAAAGGACTGTCCTTTCACTCTGGACAACAGTGTCTGGAGTCGGATTGCATGTAGTTTCTGTTAATTCGGCTTCCTCCCGCCTCGCCCCATTCAGGGCACGGGGTGGGGGTGGTTGCGATCCAGTGCCCTCTTCCTCACACACGGGGCGAAGCAGTGTTTGCTTTCGCCGTTTTCCCTTAACTGGTCTTTCTCCCCCCACTGTGTGTGTAATGGATAATCTCACTCATTTTCATGTATTCTCATGTTTTTTGTAATTTTTGTAATCACTTTGTTAGCAGTGTGACTTACGAATCTAAACATCCAGCTTCATCGTAATACCCTCTGCCATCTGCCTCTGTGACTTTATTCTTCTTCTCTGTTAAAGACATTTTTTAAAGGAAAAATTTTAAAGCATTTTAAATTAAAAAATATTTTTGAAGCAACACAAGCATATAAAATCTGACCGGGCATATTTCTGTATTACAACAGACAGGAGTCTCCTGTATGTAATATAAATGTGCCCTATTAGGCACCTGTGCTGTTCACTGCATTCTGCTTTACCTTAGCCCATCTCTGGTGTCTGTGGCCTTGGCCGACACATGGGTCTGTGGCACTTCGGAAACAAGCACAAGCAGCAGGGAAGAAGCCCGCCGCTGGGTCACGTGCTGCTGTCAGCCTTCGGCTCTCAGTAAGGGTTCCTGCCCTTGCACAGGGAGCTTCACCGTCTCCTCTTGGTTTCACACGAAGCAGGCAGGGGGGGAACCCCAAATTCGGTTCTCCAAAGAGGCATGTGGGGGCAGGGTTCCCTGGTTTCCACGCTCCAGCCTAGCACCTCTCCTACAGGAACAACCAGAGCTAAAAACAGTCTGGGTACTTCTGTCAAAATAGTGGGACAGAGGCGGAGCATTATTAACTACTCTGAAGTTTGCTGGAAGTGCTGATGGATTTCACCCTGCACGTGCTTATGACAAAAACTTGCATGTGTTCTGCGCAGCTTCTGGCTTCCCAGCAGCCGTGGGTGGGAACCTGGTGCCTGGTCTATTACCAACTTTTTGTGGCTGAAGAGGAACTGGCTGCTAGTGCTGACCATATGGCTCTGGAGACCCCTGCATGCCCCACCGGCCTGTCCGTGGGCTGCACGCAGGCGGGGCTGCTCACAGGCGAGCCCCTGTCCTTATGTTTTGTGTGGTGCCTGCTGCTCCCAGAGCCTGTCACTCTTCACAGTTTTGTTTCTTTGCCTCAGAGGCCACAAGGTGCTTGCTTTTGCTCAGAAAGCCCCTGATGGGCTGCATCCAGCTGGTCTGTCTGTGCTGTCGCTACCACCCAGCACTCTGCAGTTAGTCTCCATGTTTCGAAGGCCAAGAGTACAGCAGACGGCACCTTGCCATGTGAGCACACTCGGGCGTGATGGGGTTGCTGCAGAGCAACATGATTCGGCAGGCTAGGGGGTTCAGTGTTTCCTTTCCCCTTAAATGCTGTCCGTTCTACCCCATGCTGATTCACCATAAAGATCTGTGCGGGGAAGTGGAAGTCCACCAGAAATGGTTTGAAGGCAGCCTTGAGATTGGGTGTGTTGGCCACCTAGATTGTCTTTTGTTTTTGTTTCTTTTCACCTTTATCCATGGGCAGGCTCAGTAGCTCACTGACATGACAGAGGAGTCTTAGCTTGGGTAGGATCGATTATTAAGATCTTACTCAGCATGATCGTGTGGGGTAAGGGATATGCCTATTAGGTTAATGATTTTGATGTCATCAATGAGTTAAAAGTTTTCTGAACCAGAATATTGTCCACGGACAAACAGCATCACCACCCTCTGGGGATTTGCTGGAAATGCAGACTTGAAGAGCCCACCCCAAACCTACTTAATGAGGTACTGTATGGGACCCCCTACCCCAGTCTGTGTTTTAAAAGCCCTCTGGTAATTGTGATGTCCTCGAAGGTGTGTGCACTACTTTAAAGCAGCCCTGTCTAGCAGTAATTTCGGTAGTGATGGTGGTGTTTTGTACCCGTGCTGCCCAGTGCAGTCGCCACGAGCCACATGTGGCTGCCAGGCTCTTGAAACAGGGTCAGTGAGACCAAGCAATTGAATTACTAATTAATTTTTAAAATATCTTCATCCAGTTCCTTCAGCCCCCAAGCCCTGACTCTAGTAACCACACATTTTACCTGTTTTTTTGTGTTTGTTTTTTTTTTAAATTTTTTTTTAACTTCACATATAAGTGAGATCATACAATGACTTTCTCTCTGTGTCTTATTTCATTTAGCAAAGGTCTACCCATCTCACAGATGGTAGGATTTTCTGATTTTTTCTTTTCTTTTTTCTTTCTCTTTCACCTCTCTCTCTCCCTGCCCCCTCTCTGTCTCTCTGTCTTTCTTTCTTGGTTAAACAATATTCCATCATATATATACATAGTACATTTTTTTTTTACCCACTTATGTGTCAGTGGACACTTAGGTTGTTTGGCTAAATACTCAGACATGAATTCGCTGGATCATGTTTTTATCTTTTTGAGGAAACTCCATACTGTTTTTTAAAGTGACTGTACCAAGTTCCACTGCCAGTGTAGATTTAAATTTGACTAGTAGCTGCACCTACCCTGCTATTTATTATTGTGTGGCCAAAGTGCTAATATGCTTTGCAAATAAGTCATTGGTTGTGGAATTATTAATTTCATATTTCAGAATAAAATGCTCCTGGAATGGATCTCTAATTATTACAACAGTAGTTTATTTAGGTTCTCCTGTTAGGAGAGACAACTGCTGCTGGCTGGTCGGGGAGGATGTTCCTGAGTGTTACACGGATTTTGTGACTATGCTTCAGCTGTGCGGCACCTGGCAGCTGTGCCCATTGTACATGTAACTGATGAGGATGGGTATGTAAGCTTCTGGAAGAAGTCAGGCTGTTAACACAGGAACAGAGCTGGGTCGATGTTTTCTTACAGTTGCAGCAAGTCTGTCCACTGAGTCCACTGAGTGCCTCCTGAGGTTTCCTGCACGAGGAAGCTTTTAAAAGGAACTTTAATGTAGGAGATTACCTTGACCCCCACTTCTGAGCCCTGCTAGGTACTTTGGGCTTCTTGTTGTGGAACCATCCAGAAACCAATTGGGCGCTGCCAGCTGAGGCTGGGGCTCACAGGGTTCTCGGATAGAGAAACTCTAGCTAGAATAGCATTCCGATTCTTAGATGGCCAGAAGATACTTTGACACCAGGCCCTGGGCATAGTTTTTTGGGTGACATCTTCAGATCTTTGTCACCTTTTTCAGACATAGTGGAAGCTCTGGGCTGAGAGTGTCCCCAGCAGCCAGCCAGTCCTGTGACCAGAGCAGAGTGTGGCGTTTGGGAGCCAGGGATCACCTGAGAGAAGTTAGGGACTTTTCTCCCAAATCAGCAACTGAAATCTTAAAATTAAAGCAGCTATCATTGCTAGACAGAAGATGGTACTAAAAAAAAATAAATTCTTTGTCATAAGCAAAGTTCTACATGACTGAGCTTCCTAATTGAGGGTCCCGTTTGTTGCATTATTTATACCATAGCATTGATTTTCATAATCCAGCCTGCAGAGGCACAGAATGTCAAAGCCAGGCGGTAGAGAATTTAGAAACGGTTGTAATCCAGCCTTCTCATTTTAGTCTGGAGGATGCAGAGGCTTGGAGAGGTTGAGTCGAGTGAGGATACACAGAGAATTGAAAGGCCAGTCAGGGAGGCCATAGTCGGCCTCTGATGACCGGGCTGGGACTCCCATGTCCCTGCGCCTCACTGCCTTTTCCTTGCTGTGTGGAGCCCTTGTTGTCGTAGGCTGCATGTGTGCTGCTGGGGTCACAGAGTCTGGATAGACTGATGAAAAAGGAACCTTCTAAAGGCATAATAAGAAATACCTTGATGCTCATTGTTTAGTTATGTTTTAAAATACTTCTTCTTGACTATATGTCACATAGATATCTGAAAAATTCCATCAGAATATTCTGACCAGTGAAATACTGCTACCACCTTTTCATAACAGCATTTCATAAACTGTTCTTGCTATGTGTGTATATGGTTTAGTTATTGTACAGCTTGTTATGTTATCTGGTTATTTTTTTACGGACAGTTTTGTTGGAATTCGTTTGTTTTCTAAGCACAGGGCCTGTTTTCATTTATTGGCTCTGATACTGCTTCTTTTGTAGGTTGCTTTCCTTAAATAGTATGCCTCTCTTACTTTATCCCCGGAGTATTGAGATGCCAGGTGCTGAAAAGTGTGGTGCCCTGAACATAATATGCTTTCGCCAAATACTGATTGAAAGAGCAAACGTTATCCTTTCCAGACAGGTCTGAATGTTAATTTCTTTTGCTTTTTACTATGGCCACGGGAAAAATTATATAGTTTAGGGAGAATATTAGCTGTGCAATTTTTTCCCTTGTCTAGCTTGAATGGAGTTTTAAGCACAAAATTCACATGTGCACCAAACGGCTAGGAGAGGTTTAGTAAATTGAATGTGGGGTTATTGTTTGTGTCCACAAAACAAAGCCCTAAATCACATTTCGCATAATTTGTGGTTTTAAATTGGACTGATTTATCAAGGAGAGTGAAATAATCTCTCATTCTGTCAAATAGGCGATACCTTCAGACCAGCATTTAATTGCATTGGCAAAGTAACTTTGGGGAGGCAGCAGTAATTCTGGCTGCATTATTCTTGGTTTGTGGCTAAATTGAGATCATCATTTTCTCCTGGTTGCACTAAGTTTCTTTATTGCTCCTCAAACTAAGCGGATGAATGCAGGGAGCACAACTTTGTGGTAGCTGCAGGGGCACAGGCAGGACAGGTGGGGTCTCTAGCAATGCCTTGTCCTCTGTGGAGCTCACACACATCATGGTCCAGGTTTAGAGCAGGGAAGCTGACACCTGCTGACTGAGCAGGCACAGCCTGATTTTCTTCATGATCATTTACACAAAGTAAATACCATTCATTTGCACAAAAGTGTGTTATGAATACACCTCTAAAAACGTGCTGTTGCAGTCAAATCGTATAGGCAGGGTGCACACACATTCATGTTGGTGTCCAAGAGCATGGTTTCTGGGGGCAGTTTCCAGCTGTCTTGGTCATCCCCTTAACCTCTGCCCTGTTGTCTCCGTGCCTACCTCCAGCCACTCCAGTAACAAGTCCACGTGCCTTCCTCACTTTCTGTCCTGGTCACTGCCTCTTCCCACGCACCTTAGTCTAGAGTGATTTGTATTCTTCACAATCCCTTCCTCCAGTGAAAGCAATTCCCTTACCTTTTACCAAGCCTGCTTCCCTCAAAAAGAAATCAGGTCCTCGATGCCTTAGACATTTTATAACGCTGAAAATGATGACCCCAAACTGGATTGAACAGTGTGTCTGTCTTCTTTACTTATTCCCCGGGAGTTACATGCTGGAGCTTTTGGAACGGCTCTCTCTGTAAATATGTTAGGTGTGTGTTTGGAATTTTACACACCTTTGTAGTGGTTCTAAGCAAAGGTGCTGCCGGGTTTTCTCAGCTTTCTGGAGCATTCCCTGGAGGGGACTGGCGGGATGGGAAGTAAACGTACTGATACAGGTGAAACCGTTTCCTGTGTTGTACCCAAGGCTCACCTGCAAGGTTTCAGGTACCTGGGTATTCCTGGTGTTGGTGTTTGCATAAAACATAGACAACAATCTCCTGACCGATAAAATCTTTGTAGAAAGCTTAAATTAGCAAATGAATATGTGAAATACAATCTATGGGAAGTATTTCTGCTACCAAGTGAGAGTTTGTACTTTTGAGATGCATTTTCTTTTAAATTTATATTTGCAGGTATATATTCTAGGGAAGAAAGAACCTTCAAGGACCCTGCTGTTTTATATTAACCTTTGAGCTGCATACTAGTATTCATGTCATGCTACTGAGTTGGTTTTTCATATTTCTATATAATAACAGCGCATCGATCTGTTGCTAATCTGATATAACATGTATGTGTGTGTGTGTGTGTGTGTGTGTGTGTGTGTAATGCTCAAGGTGCAAAGGCCAGAGGCCAAAATCAGAGACTGGGTAGGTTGAATATCTCATCATTGAAGGTCAAACTTGAATTGCTGCAGTGAGTTAATGCATTGTGAAGAGAACAGCTCTTCATATATCAGATTGTTGAAACAGCTTGAACGTATTGTCACTCAGGAAGGGATTTGGAGTTCGCTGCTAGGAAATGAAAAGGGAGGAAGCAGTTGCACTCACTAGACGTTGTATGAACATCATAAAAGTTGATATGCTTCGTAATATTCACTCGCAAGCTGGTAATGGCACAGAAACTCTCTTTTGCTTTTGAAGAAACATTTCTGGTTCTACTCACAGGTGAGTTACAACCTAAGAAAAACCTATGCAAAACAAGTATCCGTGAACTCGATGGTCGTATTGGATAGTCAGCTCTCTCTCATGGAGAAAAGTTCCATGTGTTGCCGGTGCTCCTCGTGAGTAGTGAGATTCCTGTGTTCACAGTCGGCATTTTTGTTTCTGTAGCTGTGCCACCAAACATCGCAGAACTGAAGAATTTGGAAGTGCTTAACTTCTTTAATAACCAGATTGAAGACCTGCCCACGCAGATCAGCAGCCTTCAAAAACTGAAGCACCTGAACCTCGGGTGAGTGGCAGCGAGAGGGGCGAAGGGAGAGTGAGGGGAGGGCGGAGGGAGGGCGACCGCGGGCCGGGCGGGTGCCGTGTACACTCCTGCCTGGGAGAAGCTGATGGCTCATTTCTTTTCGTGTTGTAGGTTTTTTAAAAGTTTTATTGTTTTAATACATTGTTGCAATGGCCTACATTAGTGCATATCTATTTGAAAACTAATTCAGAAGCTAATTGTTGGTGCAATAGGGATTTTTTTAAAACTTATTTTGTTTCCAATAAAATTTTATTTCAGTAATGTTAACCGAGAAGGGACATGTTTGCCTAGCTTTAGCCATTCAGACTGGTTGTTAATAGGGCTGATTTTTCTCTCTGCATTAAGTAGAGGTAGTTTACAAAGCACCTTCCTTCCATGGAAGAGAGGATATATTTCTTAGCATGGCTTTAGTGATTCTTGCACTCCTACTATATAGTCAAGAGGTTCTCATCCTGTCTCTGCTTTATACAAAAATTAAGGGAGGAATTTTGATTCAGTTGAGGTTGCAGAAGCAGGTAGCAGTGAGTAATAGTAATACCTTGTATCTGTATGTTACTTTGCAGTTTTCAGAGTCCTCATGTCAGCATTTGACCCTGTCAGTCATGACGAGGGAGGGCAGGCAGGCATTACTGCTTTCGTTTCCAGGAGAGGAAGCCAGACCTTTCCGAGAGGCAAAGTGACTTGCTCCTGATTGCCCCAAGGTCAGTGGCCAAGCTAGGCAGAGGAGCCCTTTCCGTGAGACATCACAGATGCACCCAGAACTTGGGCTTCTGAATTCCAGCTTCGTTGTTGTAGCTGGCGGATGGAACTGCCCACTCAGGCTTCATTCACAAAGTAATGTATTAATGAGATTATAGCCATTAAACACTCTAGTAAGTAAGTGATTTACATGGGTAATAATAGAAGCTGGCCAGGTATTTATCAATTTAATAAGAAGCAGTCATAGGAAAAAAAATTCATTCATGGAATAAGTTTTAGTTTAGTTCATTCTTTCTATAGGGAGTTTGGTTAGACACTCTTATTTTGATGTTAATTCTGGTTGAGAGGTGATCTTTTTAAGGTCCATGAGCATTCTTTTTCCTAATGTCAGAGGGGAATTAGCATCTAAAGGAGGGGAAATATCACTTTAAATCAAATGGCTTTTCCCCTATCAATATGGAGACTATATACCCATCAGAAAAGAAAGGATCTTCCACTTATATCTTTGTTTTAAAGATTATTGTCATGCTATTTAATTTGCATGTAAAAGAACCTAAAACTAGATACATGTACTAGATACATAAAACTAGATCTATTCTTTCTGTTAATTTTTTTAATCTATTATGTAAGTTGTTATTTACATATAAGGTGCTAGGAACAGTAGCTGACATAGGAAGCAGTACATAAGTGTACTATCACTTATCGTCGCCATTGTTTCCTTTATTAATTTATTTACTTTGGGACTATGGAGGTTCCTGTGCCACATCAGGAACCTTGCTAGTGCTGGGGCCAGTGGGGACATCGCAGTCCCTGGCCTTCAGTGTGGGTGGGGAGGGCCACTGTCAGTGAACTGTGAGCAGTGACAGTGTACAGCTGGGTCCCTGATGTGTGGCAGGCTGTAGAAGTGCAGAGGGAGAGGGACCAGGAGCGCATAGTCTACGGGTGAGGTCCCCAGGGGAAGAGTTCCTGTGGGGGTAGTATTGGAGCCCAGACCTGATGCACCAGAAGGAGTTGCTCAGACTCCCAAGCAGAGGGAGGACGTCTCAGACTGAGAATGACACGTGTCAAAGTTCAGAGCACTGCACATCCCGGGAATTGTAGGTTGTTTGGTGGCGCCAAGTGTGAAGTGTGAGGGAGGGGGCAGGAGGGTCAGAGGTGAGGAGAGAAGCATGAATGTCTGCTCTTCATTTAATGAGAATTTCTGGAGCTCCCAACTGTGTACCAGGCTATGTTGTAGGTAGTGACCATCCAGCCCTTCTGGGACATGCATCACAGTTACGGACTGTGCACGCATAAACCATCAGCAAGGGGTCAGTGTGCTAATGAAGGACCTTGTGTGTGCCAGCTGAAGGAGCTCCAGTTTTGTCCTGCTGGCCATTGAGGGGTTTGCACAGTGGAGTAGCGGGTGTGAGATGAGGTCGGATTTTCATGAGAAGGATTGTATGGAGGAGGGGCTGCAGGGAGGTATGGCTAGAGGTCAGGAGCCCCATGAGAGTGCTAGATAATGTTCCTGGTGAACTTGGGCAGTGACAGCGGAGGCAGGGGAGGGATTTTGTGTGAAAACTATAGAGGAGGTAAAAGTGACAAGACAATGGGATGGTAGTGAGAAGTCTGCTATGGGCAGCTAAAATAGAAGTACAGGTTTCGGAAGATCGAGAGCTCAGGATTTGCTCCCCTGGGATCCAGGTGCCTTAGGACCCAGTTGTAAACTTTCCGTCTTTGTCGAACACACCTTAGTCACCTCTTTGTTGTCCTGAGAGCTGCTTGTTAGAAGCTATCAGCGCTTTGTAGATCGCACAGAGTTTTCCATAGTGATTATGTAGTACATAGATGGGGTTGCCAAAGTTTGAAGAAAATTCTTAGTTCTTTGGGGAAAGAGTTAAGATGGGTTTCAAGAAAGGATATTTCTGTCCTCAGTGGCATAGAATTACTTATACCTACACAGTTTTATTTAAGGCAAGATACACAGAGCAGACTCCTGAGAATAAGCAGCCAGAATAACAGTGTGCCCACTGGAGACCCTGCAGTAGAGCAGTTGGGCCATGCGTGTGCATAATCCAAGCGGCATGCTCAACCAGGTGGTTTTCCAGTTTTACGTAGTATTTGCTGTTTATTCTGGTGATCACAAGGCATGCAAGGATTTTTAGGCCATCTGAATAAATAGAGTTTTGTTCTTAATTCTTCAAATGTGACTCATTTTATAGAGTTACTTTCCAAAAAATGTAGTTGCATAGGTAACCTGTTTGTAATTATTTGGAGATAATCTTACTTCCAGAGAACCATGACCAGCTGTTCTGAGACACCTCCCATTAGTAAGAGAGTGGAGCTCCTCTCTTGAACAGTTGGAAGTTTCCACTGAGCACAGCGTAAGTGTTCATGGATTTGGATTTTTTTTTTTTTTTTTTGCTAAGTGTGTGAGCAGGTCACTGTGGAGATGAGAAAAATTCTTGCCTTTAGCCAGCAAGGTTTTCTTGAAGCAAGAGCAGCCCAAGAGGACCTCAAGAGATCCAAGTGTTCCAAAAGGGAAGCATTAGTATGGACATTCCTATTGCTTTTGAAGAAGAGAAAGAAAAAAAGATGCTGAACAGCCCAGGCTGGTATGGCTCAGTGGACTCAGTGGTGTGGTTTGTCGCACCAGCCTGCAAACCAAAGGGTCGCCAGTTCGATTCTCAGTCTGGACACATACCTGGGTTGCCGGCCAGGTGTCTGTTAGGGAGTGTGCAAGAGGCAACCCCACACTGATGTTTCTCTTCCTCTCTTTCTCCCTCTCTTCTCCTCTGTTTAAAGATAAATAAATAAAATCTTTAACAAAAAAAACTTTTAAAAAAGATGCAGAACAGCCTTTGGCTATCTAGTTTTGTAAATTTCTCTATCACATGCATGCATTTTCCTATTTCTAGTACACATTTGGAAAATGTCCATAAACAAAGAATTTGTTTGCACAGCCATGGAATGAGTTTAGGGTAAGCTGGTTTGGTGCAACTATCAAGGGTAGAAAACCACCCTTGGTAGTTGAGCCTTTCACTGTGATCTCCTAAGATGAGCTTTTGCCTTTTGGGGGCTGAGTCAAAATTCCTCTCAAACCTCCTGAGAAATAATTGTAGTTATAGCTGTCATTTTTTTGAGAACCCACTTATGAGCCATGAATTTTGTTAGGTGCTTCACATGTTCTCTCTCTCACCTCCTGGCAATCCTGCCTGAAAGGTATTGCTAGCCTTATTTTACACAGGAAGAGGAATTGGGTCTCAGAGAAGCCGAATACATTCCCCAAGATGGCCTCACCAGCCAGTGCTAGAGCTGGACCTCAGACCTAGCTCAGTTCTCTCACTTCCCCTACTGAAACCTCTCACGGACACCTTGAGTTCCAGCACTCTCGGAGGGGCACCCTGAGGACACATGCCCCACCTGTATAGATGGAGGTGCGTTAGTGCCCACTGTGGGGGAAGCTGGGCATACTGCACTTCATTCTGCAAAGAGATACACTAGTTGTGTGTGCGCTGGGGTCGAGAGAAATGGCCAGTAGTCCTCACAGCTTCCTGCATTGTGAGTAGCTGGGCCTATTGCCAGCACTGTGCCTGGACCTTCTGAAGCATTTCAGTTAGGGCTTCCCTTCTGCCCATCAGACCAGTGGGCCTCCTACTGTCACTTACTGGTGTGAATCAGCTGCACAGGGGTTCTGCTGTGTTCCTAACGCATTGGGGTATTAGTTCATTGTTCAAAGGGAAAGAAAAGCTGGAGTTTACATTAGACTCGGGCTCTCTCTATGCTGGAGATCGGGTGGGAACTCTCAGTGAGATTCCCCTTGCCCCTAAGGCAGCGATTTTCAACTGGTGCACTGCAAGAATTTTTAAAACATGCAGTACCTGACTGTTTAGTCAGGGGCACTGACCTCTTTTTCCTTAGACTGTCAAATTAAAAAAAAATGACAGTAGCCAATACAACAATAGCTGTTGGGTGTGAATGAATCAGAATTATACCCTTCTTTTTAGTCAGATTGGCAAAATATGTATTTTTTGGTGTGCCATAGAATTTTAGTCATTAGTTTATGTGTGCCATGAGATGAAAAAGGTTGAAAATTGCTGCTCTAAAGAAGTCTCATTATGGATTTCCTGCACTGTATGTTTCAAAGTGCACTTCTGTCTTTGGAGAGAAAAACTTTAGTGGTGATTTTTAAAGATGGGCAACTAAGCAGTATTGGGGGACAGCAGCACCTGAGGTGTGCTTCTGTGCGTGTCCCACTGTCTGACTCGTCCTTCAGGTGCCTCGGATCCTTGCACTGGAGTCCAGGGGTCAGGAGTGCCTTGGCCCCCGTGGGCGGCTGGGTGCTCTCGGGCACCTGTCACCCCTTCACTTGAGTCGACAGTCCTCGGCACTTAGCCTGCCTTGGCCCGTTTTTCATTTCAGCGTTCAGAGGTGATTGTAAGCGCTGTCCGCCTGTGTTACATGTGTTTTGGTGATTCAGGTGAAATGCTTGTTATGAACATGCTTCACAAACTACGAGTTCATAGAAAGTGCCAGCTGTCACCGTCACAGCAAGCTATCCTGGGTGTTGTTTTGTTAGGTGTAAAGGTAGTTAACCCAGGACTTTTCTGCCCATGCAGAGGAAGAGATCGCTTTTCTTGTGAGGCCTGGTTGGTGGGGTGGACAGGGTTGTGGCTCATGTGAGAAGGATCGATGTCTAGAATTATTTGTAGTTCACAGTCCCTCCCACCTTTTAACAAGTCAGCCTTTATTAGATATTTAAAAATCATTTTAAAATCAACTTTTATCTACGTTCAGAGGGAATAGTGTTAAGAAAAACAAGGTCTTGAAAAAAGGATAGAACAGAATAATAGAAAAATAATTTGCCTTAATTTCATTGGAGGTATATTATTTTCAATTGTGGTAAAATTCACATAGTATAAAATTCGCCATTCTAACCATTTTAAGTGTGTGATTCAGTTGTGTTAAGTGTGTTCGCATTGCTGTGCCTCCAGACTCCAGGGGTTTCTCATCACACAACATTGAGACTCTATTCCCGTGACACAGCCACCTCCCAGTTCCCCTCCCTCAGCCCCTTGAAACTGCCTTTCTTACTGGAGATCATTTTGCATGTTAGAAGCTGCAGAATAAAGAAGTGATTTTTTTCCCCTCCTTTTGGAAGGGATAAGTAAAATACGGCAAGTCTGAAAATTACAAAGCTTACTATGTCTCTTTTTGAGGTATTATTATTGCTAACATTTGTAAGGAAGTTTTTTCCCTGGAAGGACAGATATTTTGTGATGATTTACTTTTCTGTGTGTAAAACAATGATCGAGCATCGCCATTGGAGCAATGACAGCTGGGACGTTTTCAACTGTTTCATGGCCATGCAGGTTCTCGGACTGACGTGAGGCTGGAGAAAACAACACAGTGGTTGTAGAACTATGGTCCCTTTTAGAGTTTCAGCCCCTCACATGTGGCTCTTAGGCTTGTGACACGTTGGCGATCTGAGTATCTGTCTAAACATGTGTTTCGTATGTGACATCTTGGATTTTTTCCCCACCAACAGCATGAATAGACTAAACACTTTGCCTCGAGGATTTGGCTCTCTCCCAGCTCTTGAGGTCCTTGATCTGACTTACAACAACTTGAATGAAAATTCCCTTCCTGGAAACTTCTTCTACCTGAGTAAGAAACTTTTAATTCTATAAATCTTCTTAACATGGTACTTTGTGTTCTAAAAGTGAAATTTATGTGCCAGGGCCAAAACTCCAAGAGAAATGATTGGACATACATTTTTGTTTCCTTTACAGACTCCTTTTGAATATTCCTTCACAGCTCAGCAGTGTGTATATCTGATAGATAGTTGTCGGACACCGTTGCGCTGAAGGGGACTTAGTGATGTCATATTAACTTTCTGGTAGAGTGTGTGTATCTAACGGAGATCGTCTCACATTTAGCTAAGATGTTTGAGTTTAACTTTTAAAGTGTGTGTAAAAAAATATAATAATATATGTGCCCTTCCATGTTACAGTTAATTATTTGTGTTAGTTTTAAAAATATCTATTAATAAACCACTGACAGAGGTTTTAAAATTTTTACCCATAATTCTTGTTCTCAGCCTTTTAGAAAGTGCTCTTATTGATGTAGTCCATTTTGTTGATAGTATACAATTAAATACACTTTATCTTTCATATGCAAACCAATTCTTGTTGAAAATGCTTGTAAAAATTAGGGAAAACTGATTTTTTTTCAAGAACTCATGGTTTCCTTCAATGACTGTTCTTTCTGCTTCTCCAAATAGAGACATATATGTCATCCATAAATACTGAATTTTCTGAGCTAGGCTCTAAAATTACATTTTTAAAAATCTTATCTGTACCCTCTCTGAGACTTTCTTAAGCATGCAAAAGCAACTCTAAAATATTTTCTTGGGCTCTGGAATAAATTGCTTTTTGTTGTGTAAGTTAACATACAGTTCTGCCAAATTTTAAAACATTGGAATATAATTGAATACCTGTAAACAGACAAAAAACACATATATCTGGTTATACTCCTTTTTTGTTGAGGATAAAAAGATTCTTTAGGATTTTTGCCTTTAGTAATTTGGATCATGTTATCATTGTGGAATATCGTGAACTAATTTCTGATTACTGGTATTCTGCCTAAGTTAGGGTCATCTCCAGTTTTAAACTCCATGTCATTATTTTAGCCCCTTTGTCATCATTTATTTTTGTTATTAAGTCTATAGAAACAAGCAATAATACAGTTCACCCTTGAACAGCGCAGGTTTGAACTACACGGGTCCATTTATGCATGGATATTTCCCCATATATACAGTAAACATATTTTCCTGTGATTTTCAGAATGACATTTTCTTTTCTCTGGCTCGCTTTATTGTGAGAATACAGCATAGGACACCTGTTGCATAGCTAACGTGTCCATTGCCTGTCTGTCTGCAGCGAGGCCTCCTGTCTGCAGCGAGGCCTCCTGTCCACAGGGCACTGTTAGCAGTTCAGTTTGGGGATCAGAAGTTGTGCGTTGACTTTTGACTGTGCAGGGGTCATTGCCTCTAACCTTGTTCCTTTTCATTGCTTAGGGGTCACGTGTAATTAGTCTGATTATGAAAACAGCAGTGATTTTGACCTCTACAACTGGAAAGCCTCTTAGTTGTTTATTTATTTTTAACATAGTTCTCTTTACATGGAAGAGCCTTTCGCCCGGAGCATTGATATAAGTGACACAGGGTTTTCTTTGTTTTACTTTGGATGCAAATGGAGTAAGAAATGTGAATCGGAAGTAATAGAAGAAGAGTAGCTATCTCTTCTGCAGGTGTATTGAAACTTTGTGTCAAAAACTGCTGGTGCCCACAGTTGTTAATTATGTCAGTGCTTGTGGATATAGATGTTTTCCTGAACACACCAGCCCCACAATAAGCCAGTAAATCTAAGTTTGACCTGCTTGTTATTATTGTGAACCCTAGGTGTGTCACGGGCTTTTCACCAGGCCAGGGTTATTAATCAAAGCTGACTCCCTTGTATTGATCAGACCTCGGATGGTCAGGTTCCATGCCACCCTGTTTATATATTGCTGTTTAATTTGCAGCCACCCTGCGTGCACTCTATCTAAGTGACAACGATTTTGAAATCCTGCCGCCAGATATCGGGAAGCTCACGAAGTTGCAGATAGTAAGTAATTTATCTAAATTCTGAGAAAATCAATTCACTTCTGCAGCCCCTGTAGAAGTTGAATCAAGTCGATTTGAGCAGGAGTAGGGTTTGTTTTGCAGGAATAAACCACTACTCTCAATACTGTTTTTGTTCATCTGCAGACACTTGTAAATAAGTTGGGAGGATTGAGGCTTACAGAAAAGAGGGCATGGAAGAGGACGAGAGTTTGTGTTCAGTGCCTGTTTGTGGGAGTTTATGTGAAATTGTTTTGACAACCCCTTGGTTTCTTATATTTAGCTCAGCCTTAGAGATAACGACCTCATCTCGCTGCCGAAGGAAATCGGGGAGCTTAGTCAGCTTAAGGAGCTCCACATTCAGGGGAACCGCCTGACTGTTCTGCCCCCAGAACTAGGTAAGTTTGCTGATGAATGAGCTTAGTTCTGGATTTAATTAATACCGATTATCCAAACGCAGCAGTTCTGAACAGCCCTCTCTCCTCTTGTTGGCAAATACTCCACTGAAGACCCCATTCTGATCACTTCCACTAGCGTTTGTCATTGACCAGCGTGCAGCTGCGACGGGCCTGCCCTGTCCAACGCCATGGCCAACAGCTGCGGAGCCTGGAGTCTCACAGGCTGCGGATGAAAGCGGCCTGCCTGCTGTAGCGAGGAGCCTGAGATCCATGGGGATGGTCTCATCAGCGGGTCCTCCTCGACTAGCTGGGGGTGGGTTTTGTTTTTGTAATCACACCAGCACTTTTATCTTTTTAATCCCGTATTTTTTTTTTAATTGTTAGTCTCTTATAAACTTTTATCAAATAGTGTTTGCTTATGGCTGCTTGAAACTCCTTTTCTAGTCATAAATTTGGTTTTCTCCTGATTCCACCACCATTGGGAACTTTTAAGTGTCTTCTAGCTGGGAATTCCTCAGTCCTGTCCCACTGGCCCCTGAATCTCACTTTTCTGCCTGGTCACTCAGATGGCCCAAGGTGGGCTCTGACCTTCCTCGGAGAGAACATCCAAGCCTGTTACTCTGGTACTGAGTCTAGGCCGCCCTTCTGGGAAAGGCTCTGAGTTTGCTTTGCTTGTGCACACTCTCGGTAACCTTTAATGTTTTCAACCTGTGAACAATGCAGTTTCTCAAACTATGACTCTTTGCTTTTCTGCTCCCAAATACCATAATTTTAAAAAACACATTTAACTGAGAGTTCTTTGAGGAGGTACCTAAGATGAGTCTGGTGATTTTAAAGATGCCAGGTCATTGTAAATTAGGATGGAAGCTCACTGAGCAGGGCAGGGGGTTCTCTATGTGTCCCTCCTCGCCCACTGTGTACATGGGGCATGTGCTTAAGGAACATGTCCCGGAGGAATTAACGAAGTGAGAGCCTCAGATAGGATAGCAAGGTTCTGAGAAGGCTATGAGCGGACAGAGTCTGACTTCCATTCCAAGTGATATGTGCCGTTCAGCGTGGAAGCCACGAGCCACGTTGCATGTGCTCAGTAGCCACAGGTGGGAAACGCAGACTGAACATTTCCATCAGCACAGGAAGCTTTGCTGGGTGTTGTTCTAAAGGAAAGGGAAGAAGCACTCCCACAGTTCATGGAGCAAATGGGAAATTTTACCCTCGCTTTTTCCATCCCCTGTAGCTCCTCCGTCAGTGTAGAGAGAGGGAGAGTCTAGAGAGTGTTGTGCTGACTTTAAGGGCGGAAGGATAACTCAGCACTTTCCCTCCCTGCTTGTAAGCAGTCCGGTCTCACTTTCGGAGCAGGCTACAGGGTCAAGAAAACGTCTTTACGAACGCTTCTAAGGCAGAAACTTCTTGTCAAAAGAAAGATTCCTTACAGTGATTGTAAACCATAGGTGTTAGCGTCACTACCAGGAGAGCTTTTGTGAATACAAATATCTGCTCCCTCCCAACCTGCTGAATCAGAATTGCATGCAGGAGACTAATTCTTGTCTAATTTGGTGAAGCCCTCTTGTGTCTGACCTGTGTCCCTAGTGTGATTAGGAGAAATGAAAAAAAAAATGTATTTTATTGTTTTATTTTATTTTTCAAGCAGTGCGGCAGTATAGGACATGATACTGATAGATGATTTCTATTAGATTATAATTTGTTAGAAAAAAGATCTAGTTGGACCTGCACACACCTGTGTATTTATATGTTAAAATCTTACTCATATTGCTTGTCCTATTTACATAGGGCACATTATCCTATTTGTCTAACATTTCTGTTAAGTTCTCTGATAACAACTTATGTGGTTTTTATGCAGTAGAATTAAGGGGAAAGTCTTTAAATAACTTTATTTTTGTGAGCCATATCTAGAAAAGTTTAATCTTAACATCTGCCTGGTGGCAGTTTTCCCTAATTACACGTAAACACTTAGCTGGAAATAAATGATAAATCCCTGGGAGTTTCTGTTACAAATCTAACTCAAGATGAAGACAGATGTATTTATTTTTAAACAGTGATTTTCAAAAAAAGTAAACTATTATTGACAGCAAGATAGCAATAGCCAGTAGGTATTAAGGCCCTGTGGGCTGAGGCACAGTATGAATGCTTTTCCTGTACTCGCTCCTGTCATTGGAATAAGCTTGGTAAGTTAGAGCTGAGGAAACAGGCTTGGAGACAGTGACATGTTCCTCGGGACACAGTTAGTGCGTCACAGAGGTGGGAATGAAGACAGAAAGGCTGTCTTCCAGGTCCGCACTCCTCACCACTGTGGCGCACCCCTTCTCGTGTGTGCCAGTGGAAGGGTCCCTAGACAGCGGTTTCCAAGGGCGCACATGAGGCAGCACTGGCTCACTTCCCCCGGTGGTGCAGGACAGGTGACACAGTGTGGCCAGTTGTACGGCTGACTGGGGTGAGGTGTGAACAGCAGGGCCAGAGCAGCACTTAGCAAAATGCAGATGAGACGGCCTCTGGGAAACCAGTCACTGTTCCCCTGTCCCACTCCAAGCTAGTTGCACTGCCCCTGGGGTTCTTCCCCCAGTAAACACCCAGCCACAGCGGGGGCATCCTTTGTCTGTGAACCGACTCTCCGTGGTGCTCGTGCAGAGCTGCTCTTGTGCCGGGGCCAATGCACTTGAAGTTCATTGTACCTGCTCTACCAGCATTCACTGGCTGCATGTTTGCTCTGGATGCACTTTATTTTTTATTTACGTTTTAAAGATCTTATTTATTTATTTTTAGAGAGAAGGGAAGGGAGGGAGAAAGAGAGGGAGAGAAACATCAATGTGATAGAGAAGCATTGGTTGCCTCCTGAACTCACCCCACTGAGGACCAAATCCACATGTGCCCTGACTGGGAATCAAACCGGTGACACTGCTTCCCAGGGTGGCACCCAACCAGCTGAGCTACACCAGTTGGGGCTGCTCTGGGTGCATTTGAAAGTGTGGGTAATGATCTCTCCCCTGTATATATATATTTTACAAAACTGAATAAGCAAGATAAATACTTTTGAGATTTCTGTGAAATTTACTTTAAAAATAGGTTTGGAATTTATTAACTAGAAACCTTGTCGGTAAGAGTATTGGGCCGAGCAAGGGAATCCAGCTGCGTTCTGACCTGTCAGATATGAGAACACGCAGGGACACAGCAGAAGAAAGTCAGGGGCTCGGGTGGGGTTTCAGCATGTAATCGTGCTGCTTTCCTTTTGTTGTGTACCCCCGGGTAAGTTACTTTAGCCGTTATGTCTGATTCCTACACAATAACTTACTTGATTTGATGTTAGTCCAATTTCTCCATAGAAAATTAGGTATAAATTGGGTCTGTCATTTACCAATCCACTTATTTATTCATTCAGACATTCACTGAGTTTCTACTTTAGGCCAGGTCTTGTCTCCAAGGAACTTACTTTTCTAATAAAGTAAAAATCATATATTCAGCAACTGTTTATTGAGCCCCAGGCTTCATGTTTATTTCCTGAAGACACAACAAGAGACAGAACACCCTTTGTGACATTCTAGTGGGGGAGGGTGGGTGGACACCAGACGATGATAAGTGCTCTAGGGAGAAAAATGAGCATGGAAGGCAGTGTGCACATGGGGGAGGTTATTGCTCTATTAGAGAATGGGCAGAGAAAACCTCACCCGTAAGGTGGTGTCTGTTAAGCAGAGACCTAGAGAAGGGAAGGGATTAATCACATTTCTCTGGCAGAGGGAACAGCAGGTGCCAAGGACTGAGATGGGCTTGTGTGTTGAGGAATCTGAGTGAGATAGTGTAGCTGGAATGGAGTGAAGGGGAGAGCTGGAAGAGATGCGCTTAGATAGGAAGTGGGGACTGCCTCCCGTAGTCACGTATGGCCATTGTAAAGGTTTGGACTTTTACTTGGGGGGCGATGGTACAGGAGCGTAAATAATAGTCCCCCAAAGCTGCTCCATCCTAGTCACCAGACCCTGGGAATACATTACCTTGCATGGCTAAAGGGCTTTACAAATGTGATTTAGACTCCTGAGATGGGGAGATTATTCTGCATTGCCCAGACAAGCCCAGTGTAGTCAGGAGTCCTTAGAAGAGGGAAGCAGGAGGGAAAGACAGAGGGAGTAGTAGGGGTGATGACAGAATCATGAGGCCGGAGGCATGCATCCGGGGCACCATGAGCCAGAGAATGCAGGTAGCCTCCAGAAGCTGAAAAGGAAAGAGAACAGATTTTCCCCTGAAGCCTCCAGAAGGAATGCCACCCCTCTGTGTTCACCCAGCTGGTAGTAATGGTCAGATTCTGGGTCTGTCTCAAAGACAGAACTAACAAGAAGTGGTGATGATTTAGACAAGAGGTATAAGAGTGGGGATTGACTATGAGGTGCTGAATCTGGGGAACTAAAAGGATGGAGAAGATGATGGGAAGGGTAGGTTAGGAGAGCGGGGAGGAGAGGAGCTAGTCATGAGCAGAGTTTGGATGTCTTAGGTTTGAGATGCCTTTGGATTTTTAATTAAGAAGGCAATTGGAAATTAGAATCTGGAGTTCAGAGGAGAGAGGTCTGGGCTGTGTAGATAACTTTGTAATGCCACAGATTGGATGAGACTCCTCTAATGTGACTGTAGAGGGTGGAAGATTGGCCCACGAAACATTGTGCATCCTCAACGCTGGAACTGGAGGATCGGGTATCTTTGTGGGTCAGGCTGGCTCCCAGGCAGGAACCTGTGGCCAGGTCAGGGACTGTGGCTTCCCGTGGGTGGCCCACGGCAGCTTCAGTGCTAGTGCAGGGGGTGATGTTTGTGCTTCAGAGGAAGGCTGTTTTTCCCAACATCTGTAGATGAACTGTGCCAGCGAAGAGTGAAATGGACACGACCCACAGGTCCTGAGCCTGCCTGAATCCAAGGTCTCTTCTGGACCCGTATTTTCAGCTCACAGACAGTCTCTTCCTCTAACAAAGCAGCAACGTGATGACTAAAGTTTCACCCACTTTTCATCAGTGGGACGGAGAAAAGGCCTGCATTCGTAAGGGAGGGAGGAAAGGCAGACATACCTGCCTAGCCTCAGAATAGAGAAGGCCTCTGGATCAACAGGCTAATGATGATTTCAAAGCCAGTAGCTCTGTGAGCAGTCCCCTGTCCCACTTTTGCATTTTCGTACTGACACATGAGATAGTTGTTGTCTTTTGAGTTGAGGATGTAAAATGTATGTTTTTGCCTGATCTCTTTTCTAAGTTCTCCAGGATTCAGTTACTTGTTCTGGATGGAATCATTACTGGTTTTGTGGCTTCTTCACAGTCGTGGGACCTCTTCTGCAGATGCCTGCTTTTGGAGAAGGAAATTGCTGAGTTGACTAGGCATGCAGTGAAGCGAGTGTTTCAGATGTCAGAGCCTCAGCCACACCAGTTGGAGCAGTCACTGGGCAGGAAGCGTGCAGTGCTACAGGCGCCTGGGGCCACGGGCTCCGTGTCCTGCTCATTGTGCCAGCAGACAATGGCAGCTTTTATTACAGAGATAGGTGAAGCACATGTATTCTGTCTAGTGTGCTTGGAAGGGTGGAAACAACTATTAATCACGTTCAGAAAGTAAGTGATGTCATGAATTAAGAATTTCCCCCCAATTGTATTCTGTAGCATGAACAGAATTAAGAAACAGTAGATATACCAGTCTAAAATCCTTCCTATTATACTTCTTAATCCTTTTCTTTATGGTTGCTGAAAAACTAAGGAACAATACTTTCTTTGGAGGCAGGCAAGAAGGAAAGGCGGTATTCTCTTTTTGGTCATCAAGTTTCTGATTTTAAGTGTCTTATTGTTGCTTGTGTTATTGTCACTTGAGTCCCAGTTATCTTATCCAGATGTTTAAACATCTTCATATATTCTGTAGATTGTAGAGGTTTGACTCCTCATCACTAGTCTTGGGTTCAGTGCTCATTACCCCAAGTCCATGCTCTGTAACTGTGGGTAAGTTATTTTACCCTCTACATCTCATGTAGGATGAGGGTAATGATAGCCCCTTCTCATAGTTCTTTTGTAGGATCAAAAGAATAATCTATGTAAAGAGCCTTGCATTATGCCAGGATTAAGTAAAAATGCTCAGTAAATATTAGGTAAATGAACATGCACACAAATATGTGTGTGCGCGTGTGTACATTGGGCATTTTCATACTATGAGACTGTATTTAGAGTCTGGTTTTCTAAATTTCCTGAGCTCTTCTAAGACAGTCTAAGCTGAGAGGTTGCCCCAAGTCCCACCCTTTTGACAGGGAAGAAACACAGTGAGTGACTGGATACCTGGTGAGAAAGAATAATCTAGAAGGTTCAAAGGCCAAAGTCTTCAGCACACACTGTGGTTGGTCGGTTTATCACGTCAGCAGAAGAGAAGCTGTGCGTTAGCTTCTTGTGTGAAACTGAGAAGTCGCATCGGAGGTAGCAGCAGGGATGTGCGGGAGGGAAGAGAAGGGCAAGAAGAGGGTGCGGGTCAGATAGGAGCGGCTCCACATGGTGAATGCTCAGGGTGCACACGGCGTCCTGTAAGGAGGGTTTCACTGTGACCCTTTCAATCCCATCATCATAATTTTAATAATAGTCTCTTAATTTCGGGAATGATTTTCCAAGTCTATGTTTTTTTGTGAGTTTTATATTGAAGCTGGGAGCAAGTCACCTGGTTCTTCTATCTGGAAAGTTCTATGGTTACCTTTTGATTGGACCCTTGGTGACTTGGTTGCTTATTTCATTGATTCATTCATTAATTCATTTATTCACTTCATTACTTTTTGACATCCTTTGACTATGAACTTGTCCCTCAGTGTTGGATACTTGGTGGTGCTTGCACTGACTAATTGGATTCACTTGTTAATCCCATGCTGATCCCATGCAGTGATCTCTGCAGGCGGCAACTTCCTTTTCCAGTCGTTTACTTTGTGGCTGTCTCGAGTTGCCTTCCGTGACAATGCGAATTGCACTGACGACATTTGTCTTCTCCCAGAATGGTGTCGCGTGGTGATCACTGTTTTGTACTAGTTGTTTTCATTTTTTAATGTTACTGACGTGTGCAGGCACCATGGTCCTTTTGTCACTTGTCTCATGTTATTAATTGGTTTCATGTTTAAAGCGCACCATATCCAGTTTTCGAAGTCTTTCCTATTTTGTTAGAAATTAAAGCCATTAAAGATTCAGAGTGTGAAGTCTGACTGTTCTGGATATGGGCAAACTGGTGTGGCTGCTGCCTGGAACCTCTTAAGAAAGAGTGCAAAGGGCGGTTGGTTCCCGACTCTGGGACAGTTGGGCACCAAGGGTGTAATAAGTCAAAACATTTTTCCTTAGTCTAGATGATCTCTTTTGGACAATTACCTGCCCTAACCTGAGGCATCTGTATTTATTTATTTAAATTTTATTTTTCAGTTACAGTTTACATTTAATATCATTTTGTATTAGGTTCAGGAAAAAGCACCAAGCCATCTTTATATTGTTATCAGACTTGGTTTTCTCTGCCTAAGTCCAGTTACTTGTGAAAGGTAGATTTGGATCGTGGTCTATTTAATTAAGTAGAGAAGTAGCCCTACTGAATTTGCCATCTTTTCTGCTTCTCTCCTCGGTTTTGTTGATGTGTCCATCTGAGATTTGCCAGTGAAGTCAGGACGTGCGGCAGCATAGTGGAATGCAGTGTGTGGTACCAGCCTGCCTGGGAGATAGTCCTTCCTCCACACATTGCCAGGTGGATGACATTGAGGAAGTCACTGACCCACATGCTAATCACTGGCCATAGTGGATAGCACCTGACCTTTTTCCAACTGGGGATGCAATTTCTGGGTCACCAGAACCTCACCTGAGCCACTTTGATTATGTATGATTCCTGGTAAAATGAAAATGAAAAAGTTACATAACAGGGTTATACAGTGTTTTGTATATTTTGTTTTTACTTAAAAATCATTTTTAACTCATAAAAATAAGACGTGAAATCCTCTTGTCCACTGGGCTGCTGCAGGATTTGTAACGTTCGGTGCGGAGCACTGCTGGCGACGTCTGAGCAGTGGCGCACAAGGCAAAGATGCACGCTTCACGTAGACTTGTTTTAGACTCTCTGCTAGCAAATGTCAAGAAAGTCCACTTGAGACCTTTTAGAAAGTGCTGTTAGTCTGGTCTCCGCCCTCACATCATTGTTTCTTCTGCTCCTCTTACTGCATTAGCTTCACTGCCCCCGTCACTGTACCCTGGAGTTTGCAAACCTTGACTGTATTTCTGGACCCTGTCTTATAATGCGGGAATCGCCAGCCAACAGGAGTCCACTGACCTGCTGGCAAAAAGCACTTGGCGAATGTCGACTCCATGACAATCGCTCTTACTCTTAGTTGCCTCATTGTTACTTTAGCTATACTGTACTCTTAGTCTCTGTCTCTGCCCTTTGGAAGTAGGGACTGATTCGGGCCAAGGTGCACCTGCCCAAGCCTTGGGGGAAAGCTGCCATCAGGCCTGGGTGCGGTTTCGGCACCTGGCGCTAGGGCTTGTGATCAGCAGGGAGAAGTGGGTGCAGGTCCTCTGAGAGGAGCCAGGGAGGAGGAAGAGAGAAAGGCAGGAGGTTCCTGCAGTGGGAGCTAGGAAGTAGCAGAGCACCTGTTTCTATGTTTACATTGTTTATGGGTTAAAATTTTTATCATTTTGTTTTTATTATTTTCGTTTCTTCTGTGTTGATCTGAAGAAGCCAAAAGGATATGAGGGGAGAAAGCTAATATTTATTTAGCACATGACTAGTCCCATTAGGCATTTTATGTGTATCTTCACACTTAAATCTCAACAGCCATGGGAAGTTGGGGGCTTTCTCCCCATTTTATGGGGAGTGGGGAGCATGAGGCCCGGAGAGGATTAGTAACCTGCTGAGGCCCCGTGGCTGGTTAGCCCAGGAGCCGGACGTAGAGCCCACGCCACAATCTGTGGTAACTGTACCGGGGTAACCAAAGGTAGGGACATTTGCTGCTTCTGTGTTATGTTAGAACAAAGTAAATTTTAAATTGGTCTGTATAAACAAATAGCATCTCATGGAAAAAAGGCTCTGGATTAGATGTTAATGAAGATACATCCAAAGGCATAATTGTTGGTCTGTGAGATGGGTGCCACGTGCCGTGATGTGTTAGGATCAGAGAGTGGGAGTGGCACGTTCTCTGTGGGGCTGTAAATGCTGCCGTTTGTACAAAATGGAATTCGTCAGTTGATCACAAGTACTTTTGAAGTTACTTTTAAGCTAGATAGAATTATAAGTACCTCAGTTTATGCACAAGAGATTATAATTTGCAAAACAGTTTCATAGACTTTATCTCAATTCTGTTAACATGGGAAGGGAAGTTCTTGGCCGCTTTTTAATGATGGCAAAACCTAGGGCTGGGGGTTGTGACTTGCCCAAAGCTACAGCGTTGGCGTGGCTCGTTGCTGGCAGCATCACATTGTTAGTTCAGATCTTTTGATTTCAAAAATATTCTTCCCAATAGGCTATCCATAAATGTATCAATATTGAGGCAATAAAAAGGCATCATTTATCTTTAGATTAGAGATTACAGTGATTCCAAACATATGCCTTGATTTTTTTTTTTGTTTGAGACAAAGAAATGTGAGGGATAGAAAGCTTTACCCAACTTCAGATTTTGACTTGAATTATATGATGTGCTCTTACATTTTATTTCTATGTTAATGTACCTCTTGCCATACTTCACAAAAATTATATATCATATTGTTTGACTCCCATGCTTAGTTGATAATCAAAAAATGACTCCCATCAGGTCTCCTGCCTGATCTTTTTTAACAGGTTCCATCTTCTGTATATTCCATTTCAGTGAATTTTTAGCCTTGGAAAATGCTTTAACTGTGGATTTTAAAAATGTTAAGTGAATTATATTTCTACCTGGTGAGTTATTGCCTTAAAGGTGGTGGGAAGATGCAGCACATAAAACGTTTCCATTCCGTGTGATAGATTTCGGGAAGCCCTGTGTCAGGTTAAGTGTGATTGAACACACGCATCAATCTGTGTGAACACCAGCTGGGAAAGCGTGCCACCGTTTGCACTGGACCATCCTTTGATTTAATAGGACACTAAATGTATTCTTGCCCTGGGAGAAATGCCAGCAGTATGAGATTCCAGATTTAATTTTTTCTTATTCCAGAGGCGTATCTGTAAATACAGTTTCCGCCGCCTGCATACATATATATCTTACTACACTTATGTAGCATCTCCCTCAGAGTATCTCCTATGTATTATATTATGCCTGTATAAAAAATAGGCAGTATTACATGGAGCCAGACTCAGATGGAATTGTTTATGTGAGTGTGGGTTTCTTTTGGGAGGTTGGGGCTGGGAAGGGGTGAAATGGGAGATGATGTCCTCAACACCAAGACTTAGTGAAAGACTCATGATAGTTATGTCTTGTGAAAACTTGTCATAGATCAGCCATTCTTACTTATGTTTATTTAGCCATTCCTGCAGTGTTCACCTGAGCATTGTTCATTTTCAGCTGAGTATTCTATAGGTTGATCACCTACCTACTGCACAAACGCATCTAATGGTGCCATCTGCACTTCTGTGAAGTTTTAGGCAGTAGCTACATTCTAATGTTAGTAAACAGGCCCATGCTCATTCTCAGCATACATTTAATGATTTTAATGGACCTTAGTAGTCTCTTTGTTACCTTTTATATTTGCTGTTTTAAAAAGAATGGCTCTTCTCCTTGAACAGCCCCAATTGAACTTAGCATGTCTGATCCTGACCTCTGGCCCCATGCACAGAATGTTCCTGTAATCTGTTGGGTTTGGGGAACGGGCGTAAGTGAAATAGACCTAAACTGTGCTCTCAGAATCTTTGAAAGAAACAACTGGATGACAAAAGTGACAAAATGAAAATCACAACTACACCTAGATCTACCAGAACGCCAGCTCCAGTGTGACCCTGGCGTGCCCGTCCTCAGTGGAGAAGAGTATGCCCCCCTCCTCTCTCAGCTGGGTGGCTGCACCGCCTCATAGCTGGTTTCCCTGCTCCCTTCCTGGCTCCTTCTATCCGTTCTTTCCACTCCATTCTTCCCACAACCAGGAAGGTGATTTTATAAAATCACAAACTGGATGACGTTGCTTCTGTGGTTAGACTTCCTTAAGGTACTGTTTGAGCTGTAGGACCCCTTAGGACCGGGCCTCCTGTTTTCTATGCCACTCTTCTCCCTCACCTGCTCACTGGCATCTCTCACTGGCGGCCTCTCAGTTCTTTGTGGTCTTTACTCTCTGCTTAGCATCTCCTGAATATTTGCACACCTGGTCAGGTACCAACTCATGTGATTTTTTTCTCCATGAGCCCCTTGCCTTACCGTTCTCAGCAGTCCCCTCCAGTTTTTTTCTATGATGGCATGTTTGCTTGTTTTTATGCATAGTTCTTTTATTCAACAAATATGTGTTCAGTACCAGCTGTGTATGTTGTGCACTGTTCCAAGTACCTGGGAGGTATCAGTGTGTGGTAGGAAGGGAAGAAAGAAAAATCCCTGCCCTTATGGAGGGTTAGGCCTATGATCAGTTCAAATTAAATTTTGTGTAACATATGAGATCAATTTTTCCATAGAAATTGCTTTAGCACCATTTATAGAAAAGAATTTCCATTTCCTATTGAATTGCTTTAGTGCTTAGTCAAGGACCAATGTACTTTCTAAGTGTGGGTCTAAAAAACCAATTTACGTATGTGTGGGCCTGGAACCAATTTACTATACGTGTGGGTATATTTCTAGACTGTGCTTGTTGTTAAACCTTTAGAGCAGACCACATTGTCTTCATATGTAGCTTCATAAGAAGTCTTGAAATCACATACTATATGTCTTCTAACTTTTTCTGAATTATTTTGGCTATTTGGCATCCTTTAGACATGCATATAAGTTTTAGAATCAGCCTGCTGGGATTTTGATTGGAGTTTGACTGAATTGATAGCCTCGAGGAATCTTGCCCTAGATACTGCAGTTATCATTCAGCCAAACACTCATGAGGACTACTATGCAGTTTTCTGGGTCTCTGTCTTTCTCATTCTTTTTTTCTACTACCCTTCCCCAGATCCCTACCCCCTCAGTAGCCTCAAACCCTGATCTCTCTCCTTTTAGCTCAGCGACACCACTGTATTGTTTGATCTCCCACTTCCTGCGTGGCTTTCTGGAAAGGCTTCCCGGAGAATAGTAGGGCGATCGTGGGTTCCCACTCATTTATTTCCCTTCTCTCAGGTGTCAACATCCTGTGCTGCCTGTTGCCCAGTATCAGAAGCAGTTATTTATTTTGTCCAGTTACTTCATTATTCCTAGAAGCAGAAGTCTGGATTAATTTTTGATAGCTTTCCCTGTGGGCAGGTATAAAAACATTATTTTTCTGCCTCTTTCTTGCCCATGTACAGGTGACGAGCAGTTATTTTCACTTAGTTTACCCCTTGAACCTCATACTCAGTGGCTGGGTACGTGGCAGACATGGAAGTACCATCATATGTGCCGTCTTCCATATTACTTACAGATGCTCATCAAGACCATTTCCACTTTCATTCTTGGTATTAGACATTTTAACCCTCAGAATGATCTCTTGATCTTCATTGCTTTTGAATTATCTCTTAACCCACTGTTATAGATAAGACCAATTCTGTAAAGTTTGCTAGGCCACTGTAACAAAGTACCTCATACTGGGTGATTTAAACAATAGAAATTCATTTTCTTATAGTTGTGGAGGCTGGAAGTTCCAGATAATGGTTTCAGTAGAACTGGTTCCTTCCAAGGGATCTGGCTTGTAGATGGCCATCTGCTCTCTCTGTCATCACATCGTCTTCCCTCTGTGGGTGTCTGTGTCCAGATGTTCTCTTCTTACATGGTCCGTGGGCATATTGCTCTAGTGCCCACTCTAATAACCTCATTTCGACTAACCTTTGTCAAGAACCTATCTCCAAATGCATATAGTCACATTGAGGTAGCAGGGATTAGGACTTTGACTTGACTATTTTGGAAAAGGACACAATTCAGCCCATAGCACTAACCATTTCTCTCACCTCTTACCTTTTATGTATGAACCTTCGTATAAAGCTTGATGTTTCTTGATATGGTTCCATTATTCAGATCCTAATTTATGCCTTATTTCCCCTTTTATTTTGCTACAAGAGGTCAAGTTCCTATAAGCCATTATTTTTAATCTTTTTAAGAGTTACTGATCCCTTTAAGGAACCAGTAAAACCTCTAGAGCTACTGTCCTCAAAATACATATTTTTGCACATAAAGATTTGTTTATAATTTAGAGAATTTTAAGATGCCCCCAGGTATATCCATGGACCCTTCAATATAGAATTCCCACCTCCAGTACTCTTAGTTTTAACCCTTTGTTCTAGGTTCTGTTAGCTGAGTATCATGGGCATCATTTATGTGTACCTCCCAAATTATTTTCTGAATCACATTAGATAAAGAGCAGTGAGTGAGCCCAGGATATAGGAAGGGATTGTGCATTAAGTTATAGCTACCTAGAGAGAAATCCATCACTTATTTGATTGGTTCTCTTTTGAATCTAGTTCATAGGATATAGTGGTAGATGGCCATATATAAACTTTAAAGAGGTGTTGGCTTTTTTCCCTCGCATTTAAAAGGTTATGTGCTGCAGTGTGAGACAAATAAATCATGATTCAGTACAACAGCATTGCATTCAGCTGTATAAATTGCCAGTGAAACACTAAATCTGTCACTTGTGTATTCTGACCATTTACCAATTGGAATAGTGTTGGAAAGGAGGGCTGCCTGGAAACAAAAGAAGCAAATATAGTGGCAGATGCAATTAGCAAGATCAATGGTTGGTGTTAAAGGTTCATTGTATGGTCATTTCGGATGACCCAAGCGAAAGCAATTGCTATCCAAAATACTTCCCTGCTATAATTTGCTGTAAAATAATGCAGAAAAGTGAGTTGCTCAATTTTACAGCATCTTAGAGAATGTTATTTCTCAGCTTATTGTGCTCCTAGGACAGTGACCAAGAGATCAGCCTTGTTCTTTTCATTCATGCTTTTAAGTGATATTTCAGAACTGCTAAGTCACTCAGTATGCTTTTTTTTTAAACTTTAGCAGTTCACATATTTAACAAAAATTTTTTGGTCTGTGCTTTCAGTCTTCACAGCAGTTCTATGAACCTCAGTTTATTCACAACTCTTTCTTTAGTCTAGCAGATTTTGCACCATCAAATTATGCCCTCAGGATGACTGCATGAACTGTAGCAAACATCATTTTGAATAGCATTGCATTTTCTGTGTTACCAAGAGTTTTTTTATAGCTTCGCATTTCATTGTCTTGAATTGACCAGTTTTTATAAATGAATAAATTTGAAAATGTCAATAATAATGATAACTAATAATTACCATTTATGAGTGTTTATCTCTTCTAATATATTTATATCTACCTTGGTTACAAGGTAGGTAACAGAAGTGGTATTACTGTTTCCCCGTCTTCCAGGTGAGCAAGGTGAAGCTTTAGAAGGAATCTCACTAAAGTTGCGCAGGTAGAATCTTTATCTGTCAAACTCCATGCTTTTTGCCATTACTCATGTTCTGTGACAGGGATTAGGAATCTATTAAATGTTTATAAAATTAACATTATCTAATATCTTTCCAGTCCTTGTGAAGGACACCATGTTCTCCCATAACAGAGCTATTAACCAGGTGAACCTAAAGAACAGTTAAGGAAGTTAAGTTCGGACACCAAGTGGAATTGCAGTAGGATTGCAGGCAGGGCAAAAGTTAGCATGGCTTCAGAGAGTCTGAAAAGGCTTCAGTTTGAGCTGCTTTAACAGAGGTGTTTGAATTAAATTCTTTGGGTTGACACTGCTTAACAGGGTCGTATGGGTTTCAAGTATACATTACTGTGATGCGTGATTGGTATATTGTGTTGTGTGCCAATCACCCAAAATCAAATCGTTTTCCATCACCACATACTTGGCCTCCTTTACCTTCTACCCCCACACCCCTTTCCTTCTGGTAACTGCCATAGTGTTGTCTGTGTTTCTGAGTTTCAGTTTTATATCCCACATATGAGTGAAATCATATGGTTCTTGGCTTTTTCTGACTGACATTTATTTCTCACAGTTCTGGAGGCTGGGAAAACCAAGATCAAGGTGCTGGCTGATTCTGTTCTTGGTAGGACCCTCTTCCTAGTTTGTAGGCAGCTGCTTTTTTTTGCTGTGTCTTCATGTGGCAGAGAGGGAGGTCATTTTCTCCAGTCTGTTCTTTTTTTTTTTTTAATATTTTATTTATTTTTAGAGAGAGGGGGAGTGAGGAAGAAAGAGAGAGAGAAACATCAATGTTTGGTTGCCTCTCACATACCCTCTAGTGGGGACCTGACCCACAACCCAGGTATGTGCCCTGAGTGGGAATTGAACCAGCAGCCTTTTGATTTGCAGGCCCGCACTCAATCTACTGAGCCACACCAGCCAGGGCTCCAGTCTATTCTTATAAGGGCATGAATCCCACTCATGAGGGCTTCACCAGATGACTTTATCACCTCCGAAAGGCCTCACCTCCTAACATCATGTCACTGGTCATTGGGGCTTCAGTTGCAATAGGACAGTCAATTCATAGCATGCAGAGATGAGAATTTGCCTGGGCTTTAGCTGAAACAACAGCGAGGAAAAGAAGAAGGAAAGCAATGGCATATATACTAAATTTCATGACTTGATACAATTTAATGTATTATGACATCCCCATTTCCTCGTATGCCTTCCTTCAGCACTCATCAAAACTTCTGCTTTCCATTTATTTAGGTCTTCTGTGACTGGTTGGACACCTGAGTGTCTCCATGCTGAGTCCTGCTAACACTGTTCTTCCTCACTGAGCTCAGTTGGTTCTCAGTATTTATGAGATCGTGGACCACTTAAAGAAGTGGGTGAAAGCTATGGATCCTCTTGAGGCGGGGGATGTATATACATGACCTTTGCACCTGGGCTTAAAAAAATCTCTGCCTTGGCTCCACAATATCAGTTTATCTTAACTGCTATTGAAGGTGTTGGCAGAGCTACCTCAGTATGAAAAAATGAGCAAGAACAGATGTTTTACAAGAGATCGATGGCTAAGCATATGAAGCTAGTCAACCTTATTAGTAATCAAACAAATGCAAATCAAAAGAAGTTGCCATTTTCTAGTATATCAATTAACAAAGATTTTTTAATAATTATATAAAGTGACGTGAGGGTTTGGTGAAATGGACATTTTTGTACAATGCTGTTGGATTGTAAAGCAGTGTGGTTGTCCCAGACTGTGTGTCAGCCGTATATACGTGGTACCATAAAATCTTTCCACCTTTTGTGGCAGTGTGTTCCTTCTGGGATGCTGTCCTCAAGAACTAATCACACCTCAGATAAAAGGTTTTACAACTATGTTTTTAGCAGTGGTATTTATAATAGTGAAATTTTAAATAGTGATTTAAGAATGGTTAAATAAACTATGGTAAATTATGTAGCATAAAGTCACATGGAAGTGCTTAACATGTTGTAAGGTTAAATTTATGGTGTGGTTCTAATTATAAAAAATATTTACATAGCTACATAAAATGAATTAACTAAAAAGTTATTGATTTATGTGTTTGTATGTTGGGATTCTAGATGATTTCTTCTACTTGTTATTTTCTTTTTCCATAATTTCTGTGATGTGTTTTTATTAGCTTTATAAAGTACATCAAGTTAGCTTTTACTGTGTAGCAAACTACCCCACCATATAGTGGACTAAAGCAAAGCCATTTTTTTTTTTAAAGATATTATTTATTTATTTTTAGAGAGGGAAGTGAGGGGTGGGGAGAGAGAGAGAGAGAGAGAGAGAGAGAGAGAGAGAGAGAGAGAGAGAAACATCAATGTGCAGTTGCTGGGGGACATGGCCTGCAACCTAGGCATGTGCCCTGACTGGGAATCGAACCTGCGATGCCTGGTTCGCAGCCCGCGCTCAATCCACTGAGCTACGCCAGCCAGGGCAAGCAAAGCCATTTTATTTGCTCATAATTCTGTTGGTCAGAACTATCTCAGCTGAAAATTACTGACTTTCTCATTGGTCTGGAGTCAACTGAGGTCGGCTGGTGGCTGGATGATCTAGGATGGTTTTACTCACATGTCTGCTGGCTGGCAGGCTATCGACCACGGCTCAGCAGTGCCATTCCCCTTGACTTTCATCTTCTGGAAGGCTAGTTTGGGTTCAGTCACATGGTATGATCCCAGGTGTGTAGACACTTTGTAAGTCTATGCTTGGTTCATATTTGCTAAGTTCCTGTTGGTCAAAGCAAGTCACATGACTAAGCCCAGAAGCCACGTGCAAGGGACTAGGGGTGTGGTTATGGGGAGAAGGGAGTATGGCAGCCATCTCTGCAAGCAATCTTTGACATAAACAGGGAAATGAATTCCATAAAAGAAAGTTAAAGAGAAACCTCTAACGTGAAGACCTTACTTTACAACTTTTGAGAGCCTTTATCATTTGTAGACATTCACGGTCTCCCTGTCTTTTCTTTCCTGTGGTTATGGTGAGTAAGGAAGAGAGCAGTGAGCAAGTAACTGACACAAGTTAATTTTCCTCTGGCTTTCTTGCCACTCCATTCCCCAGACTGCATAGCTAGGAGCTAGGGCTTATCCATTAATTTTTGTTTCTGTTTGACTGAAACTTTCTACCATGCACAGAAGGAGAATCAATAGCCATGGGGGTTAATAGAAGTTTAGCAGAAGAATGCCCATTTTATGGCTCTGATACGGAAGCACACTTTTGTTTTCGTAATGCTGCTAAGGTTACATAGCCTTCAGTGAGAAAAATGTATTTGTAAGTTCTCTGTGCTGAGGTAAAAATGTGTTGTTATTCTCACTCTGTGTAACAGGAGGCAACAGTTTTCATAGACATTTCTGAATAGTACATTGAGGACTTGGAAAGTGTTCCGCACTGAAGAAGTGACTCTGGGAATAGTGGGAGGAGCGAATGTAGTTAAGCACTCAGAATGCCTTTGCTTAGTGTAGTAGTCTCCCATTGCTGCTGTAACAGGTTACTGCAGCTTCGTAGCTTCAAACTACACCACTTTGTTCTCATACTGACTATTCTGGAGGGCAGAAGTCACTGAGTTAAAATCAAGGAATTGGCAGAGTCAGTTCCTTCAGGAGGCTGGAGGGAAGGGTCGCTTTCCTTGCCCTTTCCAGCTCTAATGAGTCTTCTGTCCTCTGTTTCCATCATCACGTTGCCTCCTCTCGCACTGGTGGCCCCATCCCTCATGGAAGGTCCACTGCGATGAGACCAAGCCCACCCAGATAAATCTCCCATCGGAGGATCCTAGGTTGCACTTGCAAAGTTCCTTTTGCCATGTAAGCTGACATTCACAGGTTCCAGAGATGGGGATGTGACCACATCTGGGGGCGGAGGGCATTGTGTAGCCTGTCATGCAGAGTCATGCACACATGAGCTGTATAATGCAGTCACATGTGTGAAAACAGTTTCTTTCCTCCACTTCCTGATGAGCCTACTTCTCATACTCCAGAATCATCTAAGCTGGCTGGTGTTGTGGTGCTTCTTGACTTCGGGTCCTGATTCCACTGGGATTTGGTTCTGGGCTTGAGGAAGGAAGGCTGTGGGTGTATGTATGACTGTTTCTCATTATTCATATCGGGGAGAAATGGAGTTTGTATTGCCTGCTTCCTTTGTCCCATATATTGATATTATGATTAATAGTTTTTGACATGAAAGTGCTTTGAAATAGGAGTCTTTTATGACGTATTTTGACAGCTGCAATGTCGTGCTTTTAGCCGTTCTAACAGGAGTGAGTTATGGGGACTCCTAGCTTAATATTTCATACCTGAGTAATCAACCAAAGATGGCATGGCCAGAAATATCACTAAAATGTCAAGCACAAAACCTCTAAAATAATCTCATTCAGAGGACTTGAATCTTCTTTACTTGCAGTTTGGAAATATCAAATGTGTTAAAGACAGGGAGCCCTAAGTTCTTTCTTTCTTTCTCAGATGCCAGATGGATGTTGAATTAAGTCCAGTTTTTAGTTTTTTCTTCAGATAATTTTTTAAGTGTGTGATGGTGTTTTGGATCATTATCAGTATATCGAGTGTGCTCTCCCTCCCCCAGCCCCCCACAGCTCCCCACGGCTCCCCACCGCCTGGCACCAGCGTGGTTGCCTTGGTACCTGTTCCTGAAGGATGTCTGCAGTGAAATTTGGTTGTTTAAATAGCACAACTTGTCATCTAAAAGTAGAAATCATTAGCATGACATCATTTGGCTAGTGGTATCTTAAGTACCGTTTTAAATTTTTTCTTATTTTATCACTTTACTGTTAATATTTAGTCATATCACTGCTGGAAATTTCAGGGCCAGGTTCACAGTATGGATCTGAAGTGAAGAATGCAGAAAGTTATCCTTAAGACTTGGGGGTCGGGTGCAGGGATTCAGCAAAAAAGAAGAAAAAAGACACAAACATGGACAGCAGTGTGGTGATGGCCAGTGGGAGGGTGTGGGGGGATAAGTGGTGTGGATGAGACTTGACTTGGGGCATGAACACACAATGCAGTGTTCAGATGGTGTGCTGTGGAATTGTGCACCTGAAACCTGTATGATTTTGCGAACCAGTGTTGCCCCAATAAATTCAATAAAAAGGAAAAAAATCTGAAACTTGTGCCCAAAACAGTGGGCCATGTTAGATGTTTGTGTATTTTGAGAGAGTCGAACTTTGAAATTCCAGCTCCATTTTTACCCTGCACGTTCAGTAATGTATGCTTAGATGTTTGTAGCTGGAATCCACAATTGAACAGCCTTCTGCTGTTTGAATTGAATTCTGAAATTCTTGCTAACTTCTGTTTGAACTTTAATTGGGCTTCATTTTAATTGTGAATTTGCAAGAAACATATTTATCTCAGAAAAGATAACGCTTGTTTTTGTTTAATATAAAAATCAAATTGGGTGCTTTAGGAGGACTCGTCTCCAGGCCAGTTATCAGCTCACATAATTGCCACCAAAATGCAGCCAGGCGGAACGTTGTTACTCCTCCTGCCCAGGTGACTGGACTCTGAGCTGATGGCTACTGTCACTGCAGGTGACAAGGTAGCAACTCCCTGCTCCTTCACTGGTAGGCACCTCTGCAGAAACCGCCAAGTGGCTGCATGTGTTGGGAGGGATGTGCATTAATTAGTTGCTTGAAAGTCTTCCCTCATTAATTCCAGGTAAATTGTTAGAGAAAATATTCTGGAGTTTAGAGTGTTGGTTTTGATAACAGGAAAACAAGTTTAGTCATCAGAGCATGTCATCTTGTTTGTAAATATAATCAAATCGTATATAGTTTCTTTCCTTGGGGGAATCCTGTGTTATCGTTGGGGTACTGATCTTGAACCTTGGGGCTCACGTCATCCAGTGGCTACAGACTGTAGAGGATGAGGTCTATGTTTTAGGTACATTAAATTTGGTGGGGGTTTTTGTGTAGGGTGAGAAAGGGGTGTGTAAAGGAAAAGGAACATGATATTTTGGTATCAACTAATTCAATTTGGAAAAACATACTGTATTTCTGTTAAACAATAACTTATGTTCACTATTTTAAAGAACTGAAACAGTCATAAAGCTAAAAAAACTTCACTCAAAGCCTCACCAACTTGAAATGACAATTACTATGTTTTGACAATTGCCATTATTCCTCATATGTCTGATACAGACCAAAGGGTGATTCAAGAGGCAGAAAGGCAACTATATATTGATAAGTAGAAAATATAATATTTTTAAAATACTAAGTTTTATTTCAATTTAAGAAAGGAAAATTAAATGAAGAAATTACTGGTTTTACTACTTGTGACCAAAAATATTAAGGTATTAATATCTTAATATTTACCAAAATATAGAATTTTATATCAAATATATAAATTAATATATGAATATTTAGCATTCACTAAAATATCTCTAAAATGAAAATTATGGACAACACAGACATTTTATATATAGATATACATTTTATATGTATATTATATGTTTTATATATAAATATATATATTTCTATTTTTTAATTTTAATTGTATTTTTAAACTGCATTTTTCAAAATAGGTTAATGGCTTTTTGATTTGCTGTTTAATTCACTGGATTTAGTTGTCAAGTAGTTGTTTTTCAAAGAGGTTATTTTATGTCCTGAGTTTTGCATACTTGAGACTATGTGCCCTTTCTTATTGGATAGATAATTTGTCTGGGTATAAAAATCTTGAATAAGCTTTCTTTTCCCACCTTGGAACTTTGTGGACATTGACATTTGACATTGAATGTTGCTAGAGACACATCAGACGTCAGCCTAATTTTTCTACTTACTGGGTGACTTTCCCTCTCTCTTCTCCCACCATGTTTATTGAGACAGCACACATATGTAGAAGTTCATGCAACATAGGCCTATAGTTCAGTGAATTAGCAGCCTACAGTGACTCAGGCAACAACTGTACAGGTGCAGCAATAGAATGCCACCAGTCTCAGGGCTCCTTCCAATCAATCATTAGTTCTTTCTTTCTGCTCCAAGGTGACCGTTCTCTTAACTTCCAACATGATTACTTAGTTTTACTGTTTTTGAATTTTATGTAAACAGAGCCATTCAGTATGTATTCTGGCTTCTTTCTCTTGGCATTGTGTTTTGAGATTTATCTATATTGTTGCATGTAGCTGTATTTCATTCATTGTCATTCCTTCCATGACATGACTTATCTATGGGTCAGCTCCATTTCTCATTGGAGCTATGTATTTGCTTGACCGATATCCCTCTCATGTTTTAGTCCTTGCCCATTTGGGGCCAACAGTGGAATGTAGGCTCTTAGGGTGTGGATGTGGCCCATGTCACTTCCCCGTCAGACAGCAGAGGTGCTGCCTCTCGCTCTCCCTGCACTCCTCTTCTGTCCATTGCTGCAGAGCAGGGTTCCTCTGGGGGTGGCCACTGCTCCATTTTCTTCTAGCAAGCTTGTGCCCTTAGGTTTAGTGCTTCAGTCAAAGACTCATTTGAGGGGGCTTTTTTTAAAAATTGAGGTATAACTGACATATAAGATAAGTTTCATATGTACAGCATACTGAGTTGATATTTGTATAGATTGTGAAATGATCACCACAGTAAGTCTAGTTAACAGCCAACACTACACTTAGCTAAAAAAAATTTTTTCTTGGGATGATTACATTTAATATTTACTCTTTAGCAACTTTCAAACATATAGTGCAGTATTATAACTATAGTCTCCATGCTGTACCTTGCATCCCCGGGAATTGTTGTCTTTGTCTTTGGAATGTAGGCATTCTAACAGGTGTGAGGTGATTTCCTCCTTGTGGTTTTCATTTGCACTTGCCCGATGGCGGTGGGTTCTTTAGGACTGCTGTAAAAATCCGCATCGTGTCTGAGCTTGGAGGAGCTGTATGTCAACTACAAATGTTCTCCCATTTTTGGTCTAAATTTCTGTGAATTCAGCCACTGGTCACCATATTTATGATATGAGGTGGTGACTTTTTACTTGTTTTATTTAAGAAATCATTCTCTTTCTTCTCCTAGTGGGTTTTAAGGAAGGGGGAATATAGAAAAATGCTTTTATTCCATCCCGTTGAACTGTATGTCTCATCAGCAGCCGCAGGAATAAGTGTTTTTTAAAACCTAGTTTGGTAGCACAGATTTACCAATAGTGACAGATAGTGGATCAGCGTCCAGGTTCCTTTTGGCGCCGTCTCAGTCTACAGTCTACATTCTTCCCCTTGTGCACCCCGGCACCGCACCTGCGCCGTCGGTGTGCGTCTCTTCAGGGGTCCGTCTCCCACCCTGCCCTGCATTAGCCCTGACACCTGCCACCCTGTCTGAAGCTCCCCATTCTTCTTTGAGGCTCGTGATCTCAGAGGCACGCTTTAACCAGAGGGGGTAAATTATAGTTTGAGTCTAGCTTCATGCTCCTTTATAGGTTTTTAATATCAGGGAATGGAGAATTATTGTATGCCGCCTTCGAGTAGGAGCTTAATATTATCATTCATCATCGGAAAGCATCTGAAAACTGCCATTGGAGCTCCTGCGCCTGTGCTTCCTTGGGTTGTGTGAGGTGTTTTTGTTCTGTTGTGTGTAATTTGGTGCCAACATGGCAGCCCCCTGAAGATGGAGCTGTAACTTTTACAAAGGAGAAGTACTTCTTTCAAGAAAATACAGTTTAAAGATTTAAAGTGACAGCAATGTTTTTGAGGAAAAATTTTATCTAAAGGATGAAAAAATACTAGATATTATATAATTAAAGAGAAATTTAACCTTTATATCTGATTGTATCCTTTTCTTTCTGGTCTACCAAAATAATACCCATAGATAGAAATGCCAATAAAAATAATGAAGTCAGATTGCCATACCCTTTACTCCCCTGCTGAAATTATGTCAACTGATATAATAAATTATGTTTTGTATAAATCCGTGGTAGTTTGAGCTACGTACAAATAGTGGGCTCTTCGGAAAGCCTGATTTTTCTCTAATCTCTATTGTCTAGGGTGTTGCCTGTTTGGCCCATCTGTAAATGTTACATGGGCCAGTTTCTTGAAGATACTTAACTTCATTCTGAATCGTTTTACCTTGACTTCTAACTCCATATCCTCCACCTACCCGCCCTTCTTGAGTGTATTCCCAACTGTGCGCCCACTGCCCGGCGGCTCTTCCCACGGGGCGTCTTCACGTAGGACATGCCTGAACTGCTCTCGAGCTGCTCGCCCTGACTGCTGTGGTGGCGCGTGACGCCGCCGCTCAGGCCTCGGCCGAGTGAAGGCCCAGTGTCGGTTCCTGTTTGTTCAAATCGGTTTTCTGTCAGGAGTTCCCATTTCTATCTTCTTTGGTATCGTGGTGGAGTAGAGGTAGCAGTGAAATGTTTTTGTTGTACTGCTGAGCGCCAGGCACTGTTTTAAGTCTTCCATTTAGGAAGCATTTTAATTCCTCAGTAGCACTGTGAGGTAAACACCATCATCACCTCATAGACGAGGCAGCTGACACACAGGATATATGATGTGTCTAAAGTCTCAGTGTTAGCAAATGTTGCATCTGGGATTTGAATGGAAATGTATAAAAATGGATAAGGAACACCAGAGAATTGTTTTTGCATTGCAGTGGTTGATACACTAGCTGTTTTCCACCCATTTCTCACCCAAGTGTATGAGCATGTTGACATTAAAGTTAGTCTTGGATCTAGCCTGATTTATAAAGAACATTTTATAAATCATTCAACCAGCATTAGGAACAAATTGCTGGGGAAGTAGCTCAAGGCCACATACCAGTGTGTCTGTGTAGCCGACTACTGCCCTTCTGTGCAGAATGACTGAAGCGCTCTCTCTCCAAACCCCCTGCTCTTCTGACTCTCGGGCTCTAACCCTTTCCCAGTTTCGTAGCGCGCAGATAAAGCCCAAGCTCCTCAGTGCGGCTGACAAGGCTCCTGACGACCTAGCTCCCGCCTGCCAGTCTTGGCTCATCTCCCCTTCTTCGCTGTTCTCACTCCAGTTTTGACTTTCTGCCTGTAGAGATTTCTCTCTCTTTCTGGAGACTCCACTGAGATCCAGTTAAGTACCACCCTTCCCGAACCCTGCAGAGAGTCATTTCTAAACCTCTGCCACCATTTCCATTCTGGATCAGGTGCCTGTTATGTTCTGATTACTTGTCCTGTGCATCCATTTGAACCACTGGACCGTGAGCAGCTCAGGGACAGTTCCTTCTTTATCTTTGTGACACAGTGCACTAAATGAATGTTTATGAATGAATAAATACATTGATTAATTAGAACCACATATGTAGGACAGACTTCTGCTACTCCAGTTACTCAGCGATTAAGAAAATAAAGACAGCAGCTGTTATGGGCTGAATTTGGTTCCTCCTTAAATTTATATATCGAAGCTTAATTCCCAGCTTCTTAGAATGTGACTATTTTAAAAGGTGATTAAGTTAAAATGAAGCCTTTCAGGTGAGTCCTGATTCAGTTTGACTGGTGTCCTCATAAGAGGAGCACATTTGGACACCACCGAGACACCACAGGGAAACGCATGTGAGAACACAGCAAGGAGGCAGCCATCTGCCAAACCAAGAAGAGAGTCCTCAAGAGAAACCAGATCTGCTGGTACCTCGAGCTTAGACTTCTAGCCTCCAGAACTGCCAGATAATAAATTTCTGTTGTTTAAGCCACCTAGTGTGAGACATTTTATTCTGGCAGTCCTAGCAAACTAACGCAGAAGCATCGAAAACAACTTCTGAAACCAGTGTGATATCTGGAGGAGTATGTGCACATGTACACACAAGAAAGAGAGCTGCAGTTCTCGGGATAATTTGTTTTTTATCTAGTATACTTATTAATGTGAGAAACTCCAGTGCACGAGAAAATGTTTAGCAAGAAGAAAAAGTGAAGACAATTTTCTGCTTAACCTAAATTAACTATAAAATTAATAGGGCTTTATTTTTTTACTCTCATGGGTATTATGCATGTTTTCTATTCTGAAACAGTCAAAGATCATCTATGTAATTTGACCACTGTCTATAGTGATTTAGTGATTTTGTGTGTTTCTATTTGATACTTGATTTCTATTTGGTATTTTAGTTGTAGATATATTTCTAAAATATATCTGTTCATCTACTGCCCAGGATAGTTTATATGATGTATTTGTACTTTATATCATAACATGGTTATGTAGTATTTTAGGCATAATTAGCAAGTGTCCTGACCCCAACACATACCCGAGTATGTTTGCCATTGTAATTTTTTTTTTCTTTTTAAGAAGGGAAAAGAGGGGAGAGAGTCAGAATGGGCCATGGTTGGGAGAAGGAAAGAGAAGGCGCAGACTGTTTTCTTTCTGGCCGTTGGCCGTGGGTGTAGAGAGGAGCAGACTTTAGTTTGAAACCAGCTCTATGGTTTACTGGCTCTGTGGCCTTTGGGAAATAATGAATTCTCTTTGAACCTCATTTCCTTAACTGCGAGGCACCCCTCAGCTTGCAGGCTCCTGAAATTATATACATGAAGCATCTAGGCTGGTCTCTGATACATAAATGCAAAACAAAGAATTTTTACCTTTTTTGGACTAATTATTAGATTACCACTTAAGCCAAAAAAATGTGTTTCTTTTTTATGTTTGGGTGAAGTTGAGTTGCATATACAAACACACACTAATAGTCTTCCAGTTCTACACACCTTGAAGTATTGTGACAGCGCTTTCACACTCTCCTGTGTCCACCCACCCCTAGCTCACTTGCATCTCCACTATGCCATTACTCTCACTGCGGTAGCAGAAGGGGCCCATCGGAATCTGTGGTGACGGCTGGTGAGTGTACATGCTCCAGTGTATAGTTGTTTTAAGAACTCTTTCCCTTTGGGTCACGTGAAAGCACCCTTTTAGAGGGATCAAACTTCATCCTATTTGAGAAGTACATCCCTATTATGTGCAAGACACCAGGGAAAAAAGAATGGGTAAGACAAAATGCCTATCCTGTTTAATGAGCTGGAATGGAAACAGTTGGGTTCTAATACCAGTGATGTTATGTAGAGGGAGGAAAGACACAGCAGTCAGCGCTGCAGAGAAGGGCTCTGGTTACCACCCAGAGCACGACTCTCCTGCGCTCTGTGTCCATGGAGCTTACAGTGAAGTTAGAGGAACAACCCAAAGAAAGAAAGCCAACAAAATAATTATAAAATGTAGTGAGTACTACAAAGCGAGTAAGTGCTGTGGTGGAGACCGATGGAAGGGATCAGATTTCAGTGGGGAAGTACAGGCAGGCTTCTCTGAGAAGGGCATAGAGTGGAGTTGCCTTTTATCAGGAATCGTGGCGGAGAGGGCATCAGGGAGGTTCAGAAGCAAGAGAGGCCGTGGCGAGTTGGGGCCATCACAAGCAGGTCACATGTTGTCTGATGCAAAGTCAGGGTGTGCTGTGGATGACTTCGCACAATAGAGTTTTTGAAGTGTAACTTCAAAAATGGAAGCCATGATTCTGACCACTGTGAACAGCCTAGTTGTTTTTTTTTATCCTAGACTTCATTTATTAATTTAAATGTACATCATTGACTAGGGGTGTCCAACGTTTTGGCATCTCTGCGCCACACTGTAAAGAGAAGAGCTGTCTTGGGTTACACATTAAGTACACAAACAGTAATGAAAAATGATGAGCAAAAAAAAGGCTTTAAGTAAATTTAGTTTTGTGTTGGGCTACATTCATAGCCATCCTGGGCTGCATGCAGCCAGCGGGCTGTGGGTTGGACACCCCTGGAGGGGGACCTGGCTCTTGGTTAAGCCTAGGGCGCCATTTGTTTTTATTTGTTGGTGACAGATTACTACTCCAAAACTTTCCCTTGTGAACATCTCTCTAGTTCTCTAGATCATGAAGATTAAATGACAAATGTGAAGAATGTGTAAAATGACACATGTAAATAAGTTATTTATTAAAGGTTGTTATTTTGCATTTGAAACAACACTTGCCATTGAAAATGCATTAATTCTGATAACAATGTTTATGATGACACTAAGGAACATCAGGATAGTCTGAACTCCGGGAACTGACAGTAGCGAGCTGGAATTTCGGGACTGACACCCTGTGTGGACCAGAAGCACTGAGAAGGGCTGTTCAGCAGTGCCAGTGCCTGGAGCTGAGCCAGGGTTTGGCTAATTGGAGTTGTATTTTTTTTTTTTTGGTAAATGAGCTTACAAAACACCTCCACACATTGAAAATGACTTTGTATTTGTTGACCGTTTATTCCTTTGAGTGGAGTATCATAGTACTTTCCTTTTTTATTGCTTGCTAACTATGACAGTGTTTCATATTTTTAACCCAAGATAGTTGGTTTTCCAAAACTACTAGAAACAAATTGATGATGTAATCATCTTTACCCAAATTTCAAATTGTGGTAAATCCACACTTTCTGTTATTTATAGATAATGCTTTGTCGTATGTTAGGACTGGTAAATTGTCCAAGTAGGTCCTTGGGAGGTGAGGTAGACATTTTTCCCTTGAGTGGTATAGTTATTTGCTTTGATTTTTTCTTAAGCCTTACTGTTAAAGTTTATAAACATATTAGTTTATGTTTTGGCCTATTTCTTAACTCATTATTGCTAGAGAATAAGATGATTTTGTTCATGTTAGTTTGGGGTAGTTATTTGCTTTTTATCACTCATACTGAAAAAAGGACATAGTTTTCTATCAAAGTATAAAACATCACTGTTTTCTGCTTTTTCCCTTACTGCATTTGTTCTGCTATAATATGTAGTTCTCACTTTACCATATGTCTGAAGAAGGGTGTGTGTATATTGGGATGTGTGTGTGTGTGTGTTTTGACACACATGAAAATACTACTTTCAGATAGTTGTGTTTTCTTTCCATTGTCTCTTACTTCAGAGCTCTTACTGTTGAAAATAAGCTTCTCGAAATGTATTAAAATAGATTGTTAATACATAACCTAAAAATTGTTTTTTTTAATATGAACAATTTTGGATTCACTGGAAATTAAGTTACAGGTATTGCCGTTTTTCATGGAGACAGCATTTGTTTCACTCAGAAGTCTTAATTATCTCAGTACATATTTTATGTGACATAATATCTGCACTCTGACCATCTACATCCTCTTCAGAGAGCATAACACATGGCACCAAAGTAATAAAAATATAAGCTCCAGAGTGAGAAGCAAAGCTGAAACAAGCCATTTTTACATATAACTTAAGTTTAGGTTCTGTGTAGTAGGCTGATCCCTTACTTAACCTTTAATAAAATTGGATTCAAGGGTATTTGTATATAAATAAAAAATAAAGTTAACTTTATTTCATACTTCCATATAGCAAGTGTCTAGTAATGTACTACAACATTGAAACTTTAGTATTATTCCTATTAGTTGGAAAATTGGCATACTTTTTTATGAAGATAGGCATTAAAAAGTAAGTTGTTGTCATTTGGGAAGGTTATTAAGATGATTATTAAGTTTATGTACTCATATTCACACAGATTGAATCAGTCTGTGTTTGGCATTTTGTCTCCTATGAAGTTATCTCAGAAGTCATTTTTTTTTTTTACATAGTTCGGAAATTAAAATTTGATGAAAATCTGGATATGTTTAAGACTTCATCTGCACCAAGTTCTCACACTCTCCAGATTTCCCTGAATGGGCTCTTGAGTTGTGCGTGCTTCTGGATTATGGTTCAGTTCCTTTTTAAGTAATGTTCCAGTTAGTGTACAGGTTTTCCCCGTTCACTGAAAGTAGAATATTCCTGTGCAAACTTTTGTAAACCTAAATGGCCGAAGCAAAGAAGCAATTATCATTAATTTAGATGGAAAAGTTTTTGAGTGTTTCCAGACCCCAAAATAACCAACCATATCCTCTTAATTATATCGAGTTTTATGCTAAACTTAATATCTTTATGAGATCTTTGGGCCTTTTCTCCTTACATTAGGACCCACCTCAGTAACGGATGCACAGAATCAGTAGAAATAAAGCACAGGCGCTCACAGGCACTGCTCTAAGCTCTAGTGTCTGACGCTGAGACGCTGAGTGCGGTTGCCAGGGAAGAGGCTTGGCCGGGCCACTCTCGCTGCTGGGCTTGTGTACTGCCTCTGCGAGGCTCATGCAAATCAAACACAGAATGCTGTTCTCACTTTTTGACATTTTTGGTAAAAGCAAAAATCGTCTTCAGATTTCAGTCTATTAGCAAAAGCAGGTACTAATGCAGGTGTTTTTTTAAAGCCAAGTGGTATAAAGTGAACTTTTGAAAAACAGGAGATACCTGTATTTGTGCATGTGCAATCTCCGAGTATAGACTTGGGTGAAAGGGAAGGAGTCTCAGATCTGCTTGATTAGACACGTCTAACCGGTGTCTTCACATGGTGCTGATACCATGGTGTGGGGGGAGGTGACAGGAGACCGGAGTGAAGGGGGCATAACGCCATAGCCTCCCACTTCTGGCTTCCCCAGAAAGCAGTACTTGGACACTGTCAGGACCATGGGAGACCTCTCAAAAGTGCTTATAGTCAGCCATGGGCAGTTTGAAACATGAATCATGGATGTTTCTTTGCAATAGTGTAAATGTTTCCATTTTTAAAAAACCTCTCACCCTGCTCCAGCAGTCACACCCTGGCCGTGGCACACACAACCCTTAGCCTGGCCCTGACAGCTTGTCTGTGGCGCCCTGCCCAGACTCACATCTATTCCATCTTTTCCTGTGATCACATTTCCTCTGGGTCATTTCAGCTCTCATAATTCTGACCTGGTTTTCCTAAACAATTCTGAGTTAATGAAGTTTTCATACTTTAAAAATAATTTTATGCTCAATATATAATCACATGAAATTCTATTCTTTTTGAAAACTATATAAAAACTAATTTATATACTTTTAAATTTAATTAGTTTTAATTTCAACAAAAATAATTGCTTGACTTGGTGGTGTTTTGACTCTTGAACAGGGAAGTGCATGTGTATGTTAATGCACCCTGTTAAAAATACCCACTCCGTCACATTAATGAAAGTGTTATCACCCTCACTCGCTTTTCTGCCAGGGTATTTTAATTTAAAAAGAAAATTCCTGGAGGGAACAAGGCTTTCAGCCCAGAAAATGGTTCTGATGATAGAATTCTGGGCTCTGTTCAGGGGAAGGGGAGAGGGATGTGTCCCATAGTTCTCCTTAAACCATGTCACATTATTATTGACTACCCAGCGATATCTCAATACCTTTTTGTCCTAGGAGGAAATGCGTAAGTGTCATGTACTGGAAAGACCCAGGGCTTTGGATGAGCCAGATAAATTGTCCTTGGAATCTGAGCTCTGCCTTGTACTATTTATGTGACCTTGCATGTGGGTCTTAATATCCCTGAATACTAGTTGTTTTTTCTTTTTAAAAATGAGATAATAATACTTTCCATGCAAGATTGTTGTGACTTCTTGGAATAATGCAAGCAAAGCTCCTGAAGTGGCATCTGTGCATAGTACATGTTCAACAAGTAATAGCAATTTTGATGTTGATAATGGTAAGTGTTCGTTAGTTTGCGGGTTTATTTTTGATACCTTTAATAGAACTGCTAATAGTATAAAAAATTCAGATTTCTTTTTCAGTACTCTAAATAGATTTAATGTTTTTTCTCTTTTTGGTGTTTGATTTAAAATTTTAAAAACTTGATTTTTAAAATAGTTTAACTTTATTGAGGAATAATTGTGAAATAAAACTGTATGTTGAAAGTGTACAGTGTGATGATTTGGTTATCAAGGTTATTGTTACAAATAAGCAGTGACTCTGCTAAGTGTGGTCCCGGAACCAGAAATAAGGTCATCTCCTAAGAACCTGTTAGAAATGTAAACTCCTGGGCTTCACACAATTACAACTAAATCAAAAACTCTGGAGGTTTTAATAAAGCATCAGGAAATTTTGATGCACACTCAAGAGAACCACTGCTTTAGAATCTCTGGGAAACAGAAAAGGGTAACTTCCATGAACTTGCCATGCAGAAATAACCAGTTAAAATTATGATTATATTTCCTTCTAGTCTTTCCTTTATTCATATGCATATATACTTATTTTTTAAAATATGATCATACTATATGAGTCTTACAGCCTGCTATTCAACTGAATATTATGTCATGGTCATTACCCTGTGGCATTAAATTCTATTTGAAAACATCTGAAGTCACATGGCTGTATAATGTGCCATCCTACGGTGTCTCAGCATTCATTCTCCAACCTCTTAGACGCTGCAGCTGTTTCCAGATGTTTAAGAGGAACATAAGCAGCGCAGAGTTGAACATTTGTATTAATAAATTATCATGTATATCTATGACTATTTCCTTAGCATGAATTTATTACTATGGTGGAATTACTGGCTCAAATGGTATGGATATTTTTATGGCGCTTAATATATATAGACAAATCACCTTTGAGAAAAGTGCCAATTTGTACACTAACCAGCAGTACAGACAAAGCATCCATTCCCAGAACCCTGGCCAACCCCGGGGTTACAATTCTTTTGAATACAGTTTGATAGGAGCTTGTTCTGAATTGTAAATGAATAGGATATAATTTCTTGTTTTCTAGTGTTTGTATTGGCCTACACTGTTGTAGTGACAGACATATATGATAGATGCTGTCTCTTAACTATAAACGTTAAGGTTGTTAATTCCTAAGTTTTACTCTTCCAATAATGTGACCCCACATCTCACGAAGACTCCAAGTTCTGTTGAAAGGGGGTTGCAAGTCTCACAAAGGTATGCTATGGAACAGGAGTAACTAGACAATATGGATGTGAGGGGCCGCTCCTGTGCTGTGGGCTTTAGAGATTAACTAAGGACTAGAGTGCCGTCTAGGGAGAGAAAAGCAAATTGTTTCTGTCTGTAGGATCATAAGGCAATTAAGTAACACTATTACTAATATTGAATATTGCTAGGGCAGGAGTCATTGAAGGGGTCTGAGATAGAATGGTAAGTAAATGCTAAACTAGCAGAAAAAAATGTTTTATCATTATAAGGCAGCCGTCCTGTACAGGCACACCTCAGAGATACTGTGGGTTTGGTACCAGACCACCACAATAAAGCAAGTATTGTGATAAAGTGAGTTGTAATCATGTTGCTTATGGAATGTCTTGCCTTCGGTTTGTAGAAAACGCAACATCTGTGAAGCACAATAAAATGAGATGTGCTTGTATATGCTGAATTTGAACATCTCTGGTGAGGGCTGGTTTGTGATACCTTTGTTGATCCTAAAAAAAGTTTTGATTACTGAAACTTACTCTTTGAACACATATTTATTTTAGCTTGTGTTACACTCATTAGTGACTTCTCCTGGGGTCTCCAGGACAACAGGGCTCCCCTGGCGCTGACAGGTCCAGCATGCCAGGTGGTCAGAAGGACGTCATGAACTCAGTCCCTGTGAACTGGGGAACGTGAGTGGAGTGAGGGTCGAAGTGAGGAGGTGTACTCTGGGGGCCAGCCTTGGAGGGGATGCTCCAGGCTGCCACTGCACATAAGCTTTTAGTCTTCTAGGAAATGAAGTCAGTGTCCATAAATTTTATCTTCATTCTACTTTGATCATGGACCTTTGAGAAGCTAATGAACGGGGCCCTTCTCTCAGAAGAGTGCCACCATGCAAATTATTGTTTGTTCAGTTTCAGGAGGTTATTAATTTTTTGAGCAAACTCTGGATTAGGCAACCTGCTTTCCATGATATATTTTCTCTCCTTGGCAGATTTCACGTCAAATAGTAATGAACAATGTAAGGAATAGTATGTATTTATAAAGTGATTTCCACTTTTCAGAACCAGTTTATATGTTTTTTTGTTCTGTCCACAGTCCATAGTCAGTACTATTGCCCCTGCTTTGGCAGATGAGGAAACTAAAGCTCAGAAATGCACAGGGACTTGCCCATAGTCTCTTGGTCACAAAGTCCATGAATTACTTGGTATCAGGAACCAGGTCCCTGGCCACGTCACCTGGGGACTGAATGAGAGCTCCTTCCCCTGGAACACAGATACCAAATGGCCAAGAAGAGCATCACAGGGAAACTATGTAAAACACCACTTTTCTTCATTGGTAAATGGGCTCCTGGACCTGTTCATACCATCATACATGTAAGTTGGATGCCGTTTTTGTTGGAACCATTTGGCAGGGTAGGGTTTTTTTTTTTTTTTTTCTTCTATTCTCCCTGCCTAAATCAGAAGAGTAGCAGATCATTTAAGTATCTTTCATAAAGCAACAAGGCATTGTAATTGTTAAATGAGCAAAATGCCTATTTTAAAACCATGATGCCAGAATGACAGCATGGCCTGGAATTCCCCACAGAATTAGTTTGAGAGCCGTCACGAGAGGGTCCAGCTCACTGGATTGCACTGGCGCTGCACAGACCGAAGCAGCCACGGACCTAGCGCGGCTGTCCAGTCAGGGCCTCGTAGACCGTCCTCTGGAAAGCATGGTTCTCACTGCAGGAGGTTGCTGCCACTTGAAGTAACATGCACTCCTTTGTGCTAATTAGTGTATGCCATGTAGTTTGAATTTGCTTTTGACAATTTTTTCCAATTCATTTTATTCTTTTTTTAATTATAAAAATAACCTATACTTGTAATCACATGGAATTCTCGAAAGAGAAAATGAATAGCATACCCCTCATTCTGCTGGTTCAAATCTCTGTCCCACCTTAATTTCCCCTTTGAGGAAACCAGCATTTACAATTAGATGTGTATCCTCTTCTTTTTCTTTCTCTTCTTCACATATACATGCCTTCATACACATATATGGGATTCCTTTCTTCTGTATTTTTTTTCCTAAAAATTAAATCATAGCAAACTTAGTAGAACCTTAGGTTGTTTGTTTGTTTTTAAATCAAAGTGTAGACTTCTTTCTAAGTCTATACAGGCAAATAAATTTATATCATTTATTTTAATTACTGAATAATATTTTCATTGTAAGGCTGTAGCATAATTATTCAGCTTCGCACATGTTGAACATTCTGGTCGCTTCCAGTGTTCTGTTACTATAAACATTTACTATTATAATATAAGCATCTTTTGTAATCCTTCTGGTCATTTTTTACTCAGTAAAGTATATTGCTAAAGAAATGAAAAAGTAGGAACCTTCCATCTTCAGCTATTATCTATAATCATGCACTTCTATAATTAGTAGCCTGTTATCTAGTAGTAAGAATTATAGAGATTTATGTATAGAATATCTCTTTATGTCTGGAGCAGTGCAAATGTAGCTTTTATTTTGTGCTGGAGTCACTTGTGGTTAACTTCTGTATGTGGACTCACTGCAGAGCAGAGGTGATCTTTCAGCTGTCACGATGTCCCATCGAAACCTCTTCAAGGGTGAATAATTACCTGGGTTTGGGTAAATCTAGTAATCTAATGATAGATTACCTAGTCAGCTGGGGTTTTCACGTTTTACCTTCTTAGGCTGTGGCCTTAGATTTTTATGAGTGAGAGAGCCTGACTTTTAGAGTGCATGAATTTTAGAAGTGCTCTGTGGTATTTTGGAATCAGGAAGGGAGGAACTCTGGCTTTGGTGATGTGCAGAATTTGCCCAGACCCCCTCAGTTGCTTAAAATATGATCAGTAATGTTACTGGCCATATGTTCCAGGATTTTGAATACTCAGAAATAATTCTTAACCATGTGATTTTGCAAACAACCAATTTCCATACATGACAATGAGCACACTTATTAATGGGGCTGCAGTTGCCTATTGCATTCAGTCACATTTATAACTCTCAAGAAAAATGATTGTTTTGCATGACTTAGTGTTTACAAATTTGCAGCCACACAACAAAGTGTACTGTATATGAAGCATATATGGCCTTTTTGCAGGTAATAAAATGGAAAATCCAATTTGCAATTGCAGAATAAGCCTCTGAGTGATATATGATTTTCATAGCGGCATCGGTCAGAGGGTCATTGCTAATCACGGTGCTGGCTGACTTCCCCTGTGGCCTGGGCCATCCCACTGAAGAGTGAGCATAGGGAATCTCTGTCTAGGAGCCAACCAGCGTGTCCGTAGATGCACCACTTTCTAGCTTATTAGATCCTCTTTGTCACAGTGCTTAATCCTACTGCCTGATCCTTGTTAGAACAGCACCAGAGCTCAGCTCAGGCTTCTAATAAAGGAGATGGGTGAGGGCTCCTAACTAGATGCACTGAAGCGTGCAGCAGTTAGGGCGATTGCAGCCCGACTGACAGTGGGGCGAGAGGCTTCCTGCATGTTATTACTTGAAAGGGAACCTACCTCCGAGAGCTGACAGATGAGCTTTGCTGAGGCAAGGGTAACGTGTTGTTAGGCCAATGTGAGACGGGTGTCATCTTTTCACACAGTATAATGGCCTAGCTTTACTCTAATTATATTAACCCTCTTCTGAAATGGCTGCATTCCAGGCCGGTGCCGAGTGAGGTGGGAAAGCCAGAGACAAATAGCTGGCTGGGGGGATTATGGCTGCACAGAAACAGGCATTGTGCTCTCCTCCAGTGACATTAAGTTGAAAAACAAAATAAGCACACCCTATTACACCAAGCCCGGTGATAACTCTGAAGGGGCAGAGCTTGGTTTGGCTCGCATGGTTTCCATCTCAGTCATCTGGAATAGTCAGCTGCTTTGAGGTTTGCTGTGGACATTAAACACGGTTTTCATGGCTCTTTGTTAAAAAGAAAACACAGTGTCAACGACAAAGCTATTGTTTTGGGCTCTTTTCTTCCCCCAGTGAATCTGAATCATTCTTTTCTATTAGGCTCCCTATTTCTGGTAGCTGTGTGAAGCCCCTGTGAATGCCATTGTGTACCGTTGTTTGAGACTGAAATAAATAGCCGGAATGTACAGATGAGTTTGAAGTGATGTCAGTGAGAGTGCTCACGAAGAGGCTGTGGGCCTTTCTGTGTCCCCCGACTTCTCAAGACTCGTGAGACTCCCCTTCCCCGAAGGGAGTGTGTCCAGCTTGCATGCAGCATTTCCTGCCTGCTCCAGTTAGCAGGCATCATTAGCAATCCCCTACGCCTCTTCTGTCTCCCGTGATAGCACTTGAATAGAGACATTGCTGGGGATTGACAGATCTCCGGGGGTTAGAGGCTTCAGACAAAAGGGCCCACAGAACATGGCTGACCTTTCTTGGCATTATTCCCCTCGGTCTGTCTTCCATGTGTTGCAGTCAGGGAGCATAGAATTTAGTACATCATTTTCAGAGATTATTACTGAGAAGGCTGCAGGCTTAGTAAGAAGCTGTTAATAAATTAACAAGAGGCCGTGTACATTCCAAAGTGGGTACGTAGGTAGCTGGTAGCAAAATGTAGGTGCTTCTTTCACATAGAAATATGCACCTGTACCTTAAGTTCAAGGATAATTAAAACCTGCATTGCTTGTAACATAGCTATACTTTAGGATTATTAGACCTGACCAGAAGGGAGCTTATGATACAGCCCTAGAAAAGAAAGTCTTCTTTCTCTCCCTGTCCCACAGAAGTTACCCCCAGACAAATTTGAACTAGCTGAGGCTTGTCTGTGGGTCCTTCCTAGAGCCTTTCCTTGATCCACATGGCTCTCACACTTACCCAGGGCCCTGAATATACAGCAAGGTGAGAAATGCTCTGTGCTCCCTCCTCTTTCCTCTCTTCCCCCCACCCTAATAAAAGAAATCATATTCCCCCAATCCCCATCTAAATGAGATGTTAAGAAGAAAACAGTCTTTGTGAGTTAACTCATTGTAATGTGTGCATGGTGGGAGTTCCGGATGCACGTTCACTAGGTCAAGTGCTACCCATAAGAAATTCAGACTGTGCTTCTCATTAGGATGACCGACTACGGGATGAGGAGGGAAAGTATTTAGGGCACAAGTAGCCACTAACAGGGAGATCCTCTTTGCTTAGGAATTGGTTTATTTCTTTAAGCAATTTATGTTTTTCATGGCTGCTTTTCTTACTCAGTTTGAATTACATGTATTTTCCCAAAGGCCTAAGTAATTTTTTGATGGTTGATTCCATGCATATGTCAGTGGGCAGGGTTTAAAGGCAGAAAGTTGATATGTCAGCATTAAGTTGTTAGTTAGGTAAATGTTTCAAGCGAGATGTGCTCACCTCCAGCGCCCCCACCCCAGCTTACTCGGGAGTTGCTGCAGCCCGGTTCCTGCCCCCTGGAATGTGGGCCCTTCTCTCAGTGACGTGTTTCCTGAGAAGAAAGAGTGGGTGACATGTACACTGGGCACTTGAAACAGGACACTTTAGAAATAGGCTTATTTTTAAATGGAATACCTTTCCAGAAATTCCTTCTATTTATTTTTAGGAAAAGTGGAAATGGAAAGAAGAAAAGAATAAGAGAATGAATGAAATGGAAGAGAGGACATAGAGTGCAGCATATGAGATCCTAAAAGGAAGTAAGAATTATAGAGAAATTTAAACAGATCCTTTTGGTTGTCGTAAAGCTAAAAACCACCTCCCCAAGTAAAGATAAAAACAAAAAAAGATAAAAGCAGCCCGCTGCTGGCAGGGCCACACCCGGACGAGATGCCCAGCCTCGCAGGCCGAGTGCAGCTCTTGGGTTTTCACTCGCCCTGGACAGTGTTCTGATTTGCGGTTTAGGGAATACAGCCCACTGACTTCCCAAGTGATTTAATGTCTCACTGATGATGTCAAGCCATTAAGATGAGGAAATTGACATTATTGATAATCTTGGAGACAAATATATCTGTTTATTTTTGTACTTAACATCAACAGGTTCTAAGTAGCTTTGGAAAGATCATGATGAATTACTCTCTCTCAATACTTGGTAATATCTGTTTTCTTTAAAAGCATTTTATGAAATTGTAATCGCTTTTATATTGGTCTTTCTCAATTTTTCTGAGTAGTTACAAGTTCATATCACAAAAAGAAGATGGATTCAAAGTATCAATTATTTTGTTTTAAGAAGAAATATTATCATCCTAGTAAAAATATAAATTCATTTTCATTTCTAAAGGTCAGATTAGTTAGGAAATTTTGTACTTTGTGGCATACTTGCATTCCAGAATGTGTCTTCATCATCCTGAGTTATCAGTTATGACAAAATTGGCAGCAGAACATCAGGATAGGACAAATGTATTACGGTGGTTGTGTCCTGGGACGAACGGCTGCTGAGTGTCTCTGTGTAAAAAGCCTTGGGCTGGGGACCAGGAGAGTGAAAAGAGCTGCTTCAGTAGGACTGAGAGGAAAAGGCCTTCGGTGAGTCTGTGCCGAGTAAAACCATGTGTGTCTCTGCTGCTTAGCTCCTCCGTCCTTGTCCCTTCGTAAGAAAGTGAATTAAAGGAAGCTCTTTCACACACTGCCTTCTTCACGTCTGGATATACCAAACCAAAAAAAAAAAAAGTTATCTGATCAACTGACGGGTGGCACCTGACTGGCTTTTTACTGCTCCCTTCAAGACCTGATCTGTGGTGGATCTAGGCCGGCATGAAGCCTGACCGCTCCACCAGACGTTACAGGAAGAACAGGAGACTTGGAGTCAGAAGCCTGAGGTTCACACCCCCGCTGTGACATATTCTGATCTTGTTACTTACTTTCCCCACGTGTCTGTTTGTTCCTCTCTAAAGTGATGTTAATAACTGGCCTCAGGATTGCTGGAGAATCAAATGAGGAAATGCTTTGAACAGATAATTTGTAAACTATGAGGACTATACAAATGTGAGTTTCTGTCATAACCATATTAATGTGATTCCTTTGGTGCTGATTCTGACATGTTCTTAGAGTACCTGAGTGGTGCAATAGTAATTTTATGTGGGCCATGTTTTTATCTTTCTTCATGCATATTGTTCTTTGGCTGGTGACAAAAGGCAGTGTTGATCAGATGGGTCTAGATCAGGTCAGACCAGCAGGAATTCACGTTGTTAAGATAGAGTTTGAGGAGGTTCTAATAGCACTTCTCCCAGTTCTGGATGGGGCCATTTTAGTCTCCTAAGCAAATACCTAGGAAGAAGAAAGGTTATACTACCTTTGTAAGAATTCTGTCCAGGCTTACTTTCTCGCTACCTCCTTCCCTCCACTACCTCTCTCCTTCCTTTTCCCTTTGTTTTTTATTTCTTGGACTGGGGTAATTGCTTGACCACCAGTGTTGATTTGGGGTAAGACATTTGAAAAACTTCAGATCAAATGAATCAAAAGCTACTTAGGGTTGTGCTGTGGTTACTGGCCAGGACTTCCTAGTCCTGATCTGCGCTGGATGAGAGAACCTTCACCTTTTTCCTTCTCTGTTTTCAGGAAACCTGGATCTGACCGGTCAGAAGCAGGTGTTCAAAGCCGAGAACAACCCGTGGGTCACCCCGATCGCCGACCAGTTCCAGCTCGGCGTGTCCCACGTGTTTGAATACATTCGTTCTGAGACATACAAATAGTAAGTAGACTGGTTTCCCAGAATAGCACACTGGTTTCGCAGTGTTTGTACTTATGCCATTTTAGAAACTATCGTGTGACATTGTCATCTTGGTGGCAGTTAGCTCATAGCATTTTTACGTGTTTTATTAATAACCACATGTAGTAATGTCTTATACTGATAGGTTATTTTAATTGACGTTTTCAAAGGGAATTTATACCATTTAGAAAATTTTTAAGGTATTATATTAGTTGACTTTTCATGACACTAAGGAAATTTGCCAGACACATGAAGATCAGAATATACTTCTTTTCTCCTTTGAATGCAAAGAACAACAGCTGTTGTGAACAAAACCGTTAAGCAGTTTGTTTATGAAGCCAGTAGAGAAGACTAGGAACACATCATTCTGTTCTCTAGGAGCTTTTACTCGAGCGGGATGGTGATGTCTCTGAAGGAGAAAGGAAAGGCAGAAAAAGAGGATGCAGAGTCAGCTGGCTTAAGTCACACAGCACCAGAATCCCTCAACTCTTCCCCCCAGGTCAAAGGTGTTGTGGGAACCCGCCCTGAAACCTAACTGTTTTCACCTCCTTTATTTACCGCGCCCGGGCTGGAAAGAACTCTGCTTGCCCCATCTGCCCTGTTATATCTGCTGTCATTGTTTTCTCTTCATCCCACCCCCTCCCCCGTATTGAGGTGATCATTTATCTTATGATTCATTGAGTCCCTAATGCTGAAATCTAGTCACCTTTGGTTTTAAGCAAATGCAAAGACTTGTAAAAATCCATAGTCAAGTTTAATCTTTTTTTGTGCCCTTAATCAACGTTTGAGAATTTAACATCTGAACTGTTAGAGAAAAATTAGAGGATTGTTGAAAGTCACATTCAGGTAGGGGTCTCCCTCTCTCTCTCTTTTTTTTTTTTGGTGTCATAAAAATGCCCCACACTCAACATGGCCCTCACTGGACCTATACTGGGCCAGTGGGTCAGTGCTGACGGACAGGGCAAGATCCCTGCTTAGAAATGGCCAGCTGTGGTGTTGTGGCCTCTTCCCTGGACACCATGCTCCTGGTCACACAATCTAGGGCTTGTGATGCTCATATTTCCTGTCTGACAGAATCACAGAAAAGGTGAGCTCTGAAGAGCTATGAAATTAAAACTAAATAGACTAAAATTGCCGAAATTATAACCTACCTTTGTATGTGAAAACAACTTAAATCACAGTATAGATTTTTTTAAAGATAATACTGTGTCATTGACAATATATCTTAAGACCTTAAGACTTAACTGAGAGAAGTGTAGGTTGTGTATTGTTTCACAAACCACAAATTATATGCAACATATGGATTCTTTAATTATGAATATCGTTCAGCCTTGAGATTGGTTTAGTTAATTATGAAAATGTGTGAAAATCTAATTGCAAATTAACCAATTATTGTTCATTTTTTCCTCTTAAGTTGTTAACCATTGCTGTCATTGATTAGAGATAGGAGTTTAATTTTTTTTGTTAGTAAGTTAGTGGGAGGCTACTTAGAGCTTGGTTCGTAGGAAATTGTTTTAGAAAACCATTCTATTTATTTGAACATATAGCAAAGTATACAAATAAACTATTAATCCAGAATTGGGGGGAAATACTGTTTATTATTCTGGTTAACAATTTTTTATTTTACTGTACACTAATTTATAATTTACAGAAAATGAGAATATATTATATATGAAAGTGCTTCTAATTTTAATGTCATTTTAAAAGATTAAGTTGTGAATTTGTTAATTTTGTATTAACCTCCATCATTATTGGGCAATTAGTCATCATTATATGCTACTGTGGACTATTTCTGAGTGTTTAATGGTGGTTAGGATTCTGGATGAATGAGAGGCATGTTGCTTTGATTGAGTTAATTGGTACATTATTTGGAAGGGAATATATGACACAACATTTTAATCAATAGCCTATTTGATGTATGTATTCCTATGTCTATAACTGTTATCCTGTATTTGGGAATCAAAGTAATCTAAGCACTTTTTCTACTAGCATACCTTTTTATATTTGATTTCCTCTTAAACAGTTATCTTTTATATACTTAAATCAATATTACAAAGCTTAAGCACAGGAGAGTCATTGTCCCCTTTTTAGGAAGACCAGTCTGTACCCAGCTCACTGCTTTTAGAGCAGTCTGTGTGAGCCTCTTCTGGGAGAAAACCCTTGACATGAACCCCCAAGGTCAGGGACCTTTCGGAGGGCACTGAGAGATCTCTTCTCTCCTGGCGGAGGAGAATGGGGACCTCCTCCTGTGTTTCAGCTGTTCCCCCCTTCCATCCTTCCGTAGTTACCTTCACTCTTTATCAAATGTATTGGCCAAAACCGTGGACTAGTAAACTAAACAAACAAGACATTAAATCAGAGTCTGAGCCTTTTAAAAAAGTACTTGTATAAAAATGTGACTATTATGTTTCACTGACTTCTAAAATTTAAGGTCCTCTTTTCTATGAATGTAGTACTCTCTCTATATATACACACCTATTCATGTATACTAATTACATTGATTTTTAAAATTCAAGTTTTTTATATAAATGAAAAGTTATATCATCGTGTAACTAAAACCCAACTGAATTTTTTAATATTCTTAAGCAGCTACTTCATAGTTAGAGGACTTGTGTATCCTTTTCAACTATCTGAAAAAATAATATTTAATTAGCAAGCACTTGGCTACTTTTTAAAAGTTGCACATGTAGCGACCTTCAAGAAGGCAGTGTATTCATTTCTCTCATAGTTTTTAAAAAGAGCACATTTCACATTCTGTACCTTAGTCGTAATTCTCTTATCTGAAGCCTGTAGTTTCCACTCTTCTCTTGTCTTTTTATATAAACCACAAACACCCCATCCAATAAAATATCCTTTTTTTAATGTGTAGATCTTTAGACTATCACGATAGCATATTTTTCATTTTGTCTTGGCACTGAAAATTCCAGTGAGTCTTTTCTTTTTTTTAATTTTTTTTCTAATCTGTTGACCCATTAACTAAATGAAAGTAGTAAAGAACTTACCAGCATGTTTTATTTTGTTCATATTTGAAGTCGACTTTCACCGTGACCTTCATGTTCTAAGTACACCCTCAGACGCCTTCAGAGTCTAGAGCAGTGACAGGCAGAGAAGATGGATTATCTGATTTCGCCCTAATGGACTCAGAGGAGACGGGGAAGTTGGAAACTAAACAGTGGATTAGTGTTCGGGAAAGATTAAAATGCTGTGAGATGATTTAAGTGTGATGAAGAGATGAACTTGTGCGGGGAGGCCAGAGGAGGTGTGGGTGGGTGTGGCTGGGAGGATGTCGAGCCATAGTGCCTCAGGAGATGGTCCTTTCGAGAACACTTTGAGCATTCATCACGTCTTTCTCAACATTTCTCAAGTGGAGGCCACTCTTTGTTCATCTACTGTACGATCAGCAAAGGGAGCATCCTGGCTGGTGTCATAGCATTGCCATTCATTATGAGTTATTCCTGCTGTTTAAGTAAAATAATTTGCTTGGTTGGGTGGTTGAGGATCAAACTCTACCAGCACATTGCTGTTTTCAGGCTATTGTTGAGTTATGCACTCACCTCTTATTTCATATTTGATAGTTCTCATCTCTTTGTGTGACCTCTTTTACTTCTGTGAAGCAGAATTATGCTGGAATAGGCCCCACGTGTTAAGTTTTCAGAAGGTAGGTTTTTCTCCCAGTGTGAAAAGTCAGATTGGAGTCGGGATCCTTGACAAGATTCTTTGTGAAAGGGAGTACCTCGCACCTTTCACATTTCCATCAAGGAAGGTGGACAGAAACCACAAGCCATTTTAAAAGCTGACAAGTCAACTCTTAACAAAAGGAAAGGTTTGACAAATGTTAGGTTGAAAAGCGTCGGTTGAAAGAGGCATTTGGAAAACAGGCACCCTCGTGAAGGCTGCAATTTGTGAAGCATGGCAGTCCTGTTTCCAGGGTGGCGTCACTCTGCCGAGCCTCCCCGCCATTCTTCCTGTCTTGTGCCTTTCTTTTCTCCCCAGAGAGAGATGCCATGCTTACTTGTTTGTTTTGTTTTGATTTTTAGTCATAAATGAAAACTGGGCATACTGTTATTTGTGTTAGTTAATGGAAACATTTTAACGAAGTAATGCTTGGTGAATGGTGAGCAGTGATGAGGAGAATGCTGGCAATTTCTCTTCATTAGAAATCTAGTAAGATGAATCATCCTGTTTGATTTGTAAGGAAGGATACTTTTATCTACTGGTTATTGTTTCTCAAGTTGTTTTACTTGTACAATTAAAACTAAGTAATATTTTCTTCTTTCTGTACTGTGTGCAAACCTATTAGAGGTTATTTTGGGCATAAGTGGGCTTTATTAAACAACTACTATACCCTCTAATGGCTTCTGAGTTAGTGGCCTGGAAGATTCTTAAAATAGCAGATTTATCTGATCCACCAAAGGGCTAGAGCATTTCAGCCTAATCTGTGATCCTATTCATTTTACGACAGCCCTTTGCAGAAGGGATTTTTTCTGACCCAAACTGTGTAAACTGTGTTATTTTCTGGTGAAGTACGAATGGGTGCACAGAGCCAGCAGATGGTTTCATGGATATCACAGAAGGGTGGAGGAGAGAGTTCAACTGCCGGGGCCTTTCCGGCAGTGAGTGAAGTCTACAGAGTGGCGATCGGCATGTAGAACGGTGTAGGCTTTTGTCTTTATTATATCTGAGAAGAGCTCAAATTAAACCAGAGAAAAGCAGTATTTCTTTATAGTAGACATGATCAAGAAGAACCAATTTTTTTTCTAAAGCTCCTGCTATAGAGCATGTTGTTACCTTTAAAAGTTGACTGTGTATTGTGTTCCTGGTAATTTACATTTCTTTTATGGATACTACACATGTATATTTTGGTTCGTTTTTTAAGCAAACCAAATAAATGTTTTATCACATTCCTCCATAGTACAAAATATGATTGAAACTTCTGACATCTCTGGAACTATTTGTATGCAAATATGTTGCATATAACTGACATTGCTAAGAAATATCTAAGAGAAAAGGTAAACCCATAAAATGTTATATTTTGGGTAGTATTGTGTCATATTCCTTATTTCATGTTCACTTTAACTGGTAAAATTGCATGGCATTCATTTTTTTCTCCAGATAGTATATTACCAGTGCATGGAGTCGGAAATGTTTATTTTGCTGTTGAACAGCAGACAGATAGAAGTCAGGGTAAAATAGCAACTGTCGATCTTTGACGAGGCACTTCACTGTTCCTGGATGTGGCCATAAGCTATCAATTGCCCTGGTAAATTAATACTTTAGCTCCTAAGGTAACAGGAAGAAAACAGACTATTTGAGGAAGAGTACCTAATAGTTTTCTACCTCTTTAAGGGTTTTTTTTTTTACATTTAAAAGGATTTTTGCTTCTCTGCTTTTTAACTTGTTTAGCACTATTATTCAGATACATTTCAAAGGTAATTAGTAGTGTTCTTTTTTCTGTATGCATTTTCACTATTTTGATACATAACATTTTTACAAGTCTTTGAAGCTTTACTTTTCTGTGATTTTTGTAGCTCATGCAGAATGCTTCCATTTTTAAAATGGTGCTTCCCATTTGACATTTTCAGTGTACTTGGATTCTGGGAGAATCACAGTAGGGAACCTCCAGCCTCCCCACCTACCCCCAAGCCAAACCTATGAAGGTCAAGGTAAACCCTGTTAGGCTTTAAAACCAGCTTCAGAATGGAGATCACATGGAGGGTTATCAGCGGGGGGGTAGAGGGGGGAGAATGGGAGAAAATGTACAGGGAATAAGAAGCATAAATGGTAGGTACAAAATAGGGGGAGGTTAAGAATAGTATGGGAAATGGAGAAGCCAAAGAACTTATATGTACAACCCATGGACATGAACTAAGGGGTGAGGAACATGGGGGTATGTGTGGGGAGATGCAGGGAGGAGGGGAATAAAGGGGGGAGTGGGACAACTGTAAAGCAGAATCAGTAAAATATGCTTAAAAAATAAAAATAAAAAATAAAACCAGCTTCAGGAGGCTAGCTTGTATTCCTGAAGACATGTAAGAAACCCCATCTTATACATATTCTGGAATGTTTTTCACGCTGATGTACATTAGAAACAAATCCAGATGTGGAAAAGGTTGCCTCCCATATCCATATGCATTCTCTGGCCATCTGATGTGTCACGCCTCAGGCACACTGCTGGCTTGTGAGCTCTGCAGGCACCTCCTGGGATCAGGCTGGACCAATGAGCAAGGGTTATGTCAGTCTTCGTGCCTTTACTTCACTGACTAGTGTACAAATCATTAAAGAGTTGTGAATAAATTTAGAGGGGCAAAAGGGAAACCAACACACTGCTACAAACAGCAAAGGGAGAAGAGCTGTGCCTGTTCTGAACCCTGCTCTATAAAAGACTTTCACATGGGACTTAAAAAAGTGTGGCCTCTCTCTGCCGCCCTCTGTCCTTATCCCTTCCTCACTTGTGCGTTGGCTATCAAGCTTGCATTAGCCATGCTTTGCACAGCCTCTAAGGTACGGAGTGATACATTACAGTATCAATTTAAGGTAAATAAAATATAACTTGTCCTGTTTAACAAAAGGAAAATAAACAAAGGCTAGACCCAGTCCACTCTCCAAGAAGTGAGATGTGTCAGGTTACTTCCTCTTCCTGAGAAGCTATTTTGAACTCCATTTTTAGATGCTACTCATTTGATATTATCATATGGAACTATTGAATATTGACCTACTCAATGAGATGAAATTGGTCAGCCCTACATATTGATAACCTTTATTAACTCCCAGTAATCTTAAAAAATTCAATGCCTGATGCTTTCTCTCTAGCTAAGATGAGTTATTGCCAGTACTTGCTGTTTTTATTTGAGAGATAAATTAACAACTGGTGCTTTTATAATCAAACAGAACTGTCTGTGATTTCTATTCTTTATGCAGTAATATCTTGCTTTATTACATGCTGACTGTTTATTGAGCTCTGGTCTCATTCTGGGGTTGGGCATTGTTGAGTTTTGTTGTTGGTTTGTTTTGTTTTAATTTTTTGGCAGTTAAAGGTTCTTCTCTGTTCTCAGATATTTTGGTTTAGAATGCATTATATGAAAGGAACTTTAATCAACTTTATTAGATAAAAAGCTTAAAAGTGAGTTCTGTTCAGAGGCATTTGCTGATGCCTCAATTTATTCATCAAACATTAATAACTTCATATATTTTATTCCATTGTGCTTGTACGTTATTTCATGTGTTTTTAAGACTCGTGGTATAAGAAGTTTGTGGTGAAGAATATAATTGCTCCCCACTATACTAGTTAACTTTTAAATAGTCTCCCTTGAAACATAATTCCATCACCTTCAAAATGTGTGGACTTTTTGTTCTCCATCCAATTGGATAAAGTTTGTTTAGCAAGTAAATACCTTATTGTTGAGTTTTGCTTATTTAACATTGGTGAGTATACTAAGGAAGCACTGTGGCCGTTTTCCCCTTCTGACATCTGAGTCTGATTGGTGAAGCCACTCAGCAGAAGTGTGTTGTCTCCCAGTTCTGGAGGCTGGAAGTCTGCGTCCACATGTCCGCAGGGTGTGGTCTTCTGAGGGCCATGGGGCCAGGATCAGCTACTCCAGGCCTCTCTCCTTGGCTTGCTGGTGGTCCTCTTCTCCCCAGTCTCCATATAATCTTCCCTCTACCTGTGTCCATCTCTGTATCCAAATTTCCCTTTTTTAAAGGACTCCAGCCATACTGGATTAGGGTCGCCTTAATGACTTTTTTTAACTTGACAATTACCCCTATATAGACCATATATCTTCAACTGTTGTCACATTCCAAGGTACTGGGGTGAGGACTTAAAGATGGATTTTGGGGGGAGGACACAGTTCTAACCCACAATGCCATTGTTTCCCAAATGCCCAGAAGTAGCATTCAGTTCCTGTCAGCTAGTCCTGTCACTTGCCTTTACTCTCTTTTTCCACAGCCCCACACCTTCCTGGGTAGGCAGATTCTATTGATCACTGATTGTGCTTAAGTGCTAAGGCCTCCATCCCCCAGTCCGACCCCAAGGCCTCTGTTACTGTTTGGCTTTCAGAATTGTATGTTCCTCCAAAACACAGTTCACCACTGTTTCATTTTAAGAACACACTGGGTAGGCTCTTGTTCTTGGGAGAGTGGTCTCTGTGATATTATTTTGTATCTTCTTTTAAGAATGGACCATGTTAAAATAGAAGCTGGTTAGAATTTGAACATCCCTTGGGGTGGGAGGGCACTTAACAGAATCCCCTGCTTCATCCTACCTGGCTGGAGAATCCATGGAGGGAGGGTCATGTGGAGCTCCAAATACGGACCCCATGTCATTTCTTTCACAAGAACCTTACTGACGGCAGAAGCAGGGTGCAGGGCCTTTGTGGCCGCTTCTTGGGATGGGACGCCCCCAGCAGTAGGCTTGGATTGTCCCTCTTGACTTTGCTGTCCTCAGTGGCAGCCACTGCCATCTCACTCCATGAGATGTGGAGTCAGGGATTTCCTGTGTCATCTTGGAGTTCCAGCAGCCACACCTGGAGCCCTCATAACTTCTGCTTCATTTTCCTCCCTTGTCTCAGGAGAGCTCTGGAATCTTAGTGGGCAAGATCAAGACTGCTAATAACAAGGCACAGAATTCTCTTTTCATATAATTAAAGCTAGTTTGCTTCGCCAGAGGGGAGAGGGACGTCGGAGACGGAGAACATACTTTCCTACGGTATAAAGATGCAGGGATGTACTCTACTTGGAAGCTGCGAGGAAGAAGGGAAAACGAAGTCTGTCCTTAGAACACTGTCTTAGAGACGGCTTCCAGTCCCAGTTCTGTCAGTGGCAAATGACCTCAGTTCGCCCAGTGTCAGCCTCTCCTTAAAAACAAGAGGTTCAAGCGAAATCATCTTGGAGAGTCACCCCAGCAGTGATTTCTGACTCAGAGTTCTTTATTTTTCTGCGAAACTTGTTTTATAGTATATATCAACTCACTATTTTTAAAATTTAGTTTAATTCTTGAATTTGCTCCCCATCTAGATTTACTTTATTGATTTTTTTTTCTTTTAAGGGGAATGGAAGATGATGATGATCCTGAATATAAATTGTTCCAGGAAAATGGATACAAGATAAAATGATCAGATCAACCTTTTTATTCTGTATTTTATTGAATACCTAATATATGTTTGGCAGTAACTTACTCGTACACATGAATTCCTGACACCTTCGATTCTTCACACGTATTAATCAGTGTAGTCAGCACCAGAGCAATTTTATGAGACTTACCAGTCATCAAAAATTTATTATCAGATAAATCAAAGAAACAATGAGCATCTTAATAGGGTAGAGAAAGTGGCATGTAAAGGATCGTTTTAGACTATGCTTTTTGACAGTTGTGTGTTATATTTACAACCAGTGTCAGAGAACTTACTCATAATTTCATGCAAAGAGTCACCAGGGTGATAGCTATCTTCTTACGTAAAGCCTTCTCTGTTTTTTCCAGTGGAATGTTGCGTTGGGTCTAACTGTAAGACTAAGAATGCTAAATATACAGACGGTAGGAAACATCATGTTCTAATGTTAAGCTTATAACATTTATTTTAAAACAGTATCTATATTTTCCTCAGAGTTTTATTATAGTTGTCATCCAAAGCTAAGAATCATCAAACCCGGCCTCTTCCTTTGGGACAAGATTGCTAAACTTGAACTTTGTGATGTGGCTTGGAAAATAGCAGTATGCAAATTGCATACTTTTTTGTGGATACATTCCATGTGTACCTTCTACAGATGCAAGGCGCTGTCTTATGTCTACCATATTCCTGGCACAGTTTGGACAACTTTCTGAAGGTGTAATAAAAGACATGGGTTTCATCATGTGAGCGAAGTTACTTGGAAGGAGGTTTTTCCATCCCCCGAGCCCTGTCCTGATGGTACTGGAATCTCACTGTCCTCCAGGACAGGAGGACCATGGCAATTCACCACTAAGTCAGAGCTGAGCTGGCTCTGTAGAGCCTTCATAGAGATCTGCTGGGAACAGACCCAGCAAGACAAGGCTGGGTTACCTCCCTTCAAAGATAGAACCTATTTCCCACCTAAGGTTTCCTTTAAGTGCTATATTTTCTGTCTGGTGTGTTCCTTCCTCCCACACATACCTATTGAATGTGCAGTTGTTCTCCAAGTATCCAGTTAAATGTTGCACCCCCGGAGACCTTCTCCTGAGTGTTTCCTTACCGCCTATCTTCTCTGGGTCCCTTTTATCATTTTTCTTCAGAGCCTTTACTTTTCCTTAGTAGCAGTTTTAATAATAATAATGGCTGCCAGTGGATGAGTATTTATTTACCATGCGACAGAAATTTGCCCTGCTCATATGTGCTATTCATCAATTTGTAACACAGTTTTTATTTCTGTGAATACTACTTATATTTGGGGGGGGGTAGTATTTAAATGCATGTTTTCTTTCCCTTAAGAGATTAGAATATTTTTGAAAGCAAAACACATGATTCCTTTGTGACTGGGCTTTGCATGTGGCATGTCCTCATGTCTTATATAAACGACCTGTCTCATGCAGAGGAGCCTCTGACAGGTTGCCCTGATTTCTGAAAGGAAAACCGTTCTGGCATCCACAATGGACCACAGTATAGTTCTTTGTTTTTGCTGGTACATAATAAACAGTACTGAAAATATTAAAACATGCTCTCAATATATCATATTAAGTGAAGATTTTGTCTTCACAACAGTCTTTCACGGCTTGTATGGATCTCTGTTTACTACACTACTCTCATATTAGAAATGAAATAGTCCCTTAACTTCACAAATAAATGAACTATGTTCAAAAGCGAGGCTTTTCCTTACATGAATCTGCACACTCTGTGGTCATTTTCTGTGCCTCTCTTTGTCCATCAAGGGAGCGTTTCCTGCAGTGCGAAGAGTGTATGATTGTGTCTGTAGTAGCTCTGAGAGAGATGCGGTGAACTAGTCCTGGCGGGTATCCTAGAAAATGAAACTGGATGGCTGGAGGCATGAAGTGGGAATGGGTGGGAATGGGGGGCACATTCTCTTTTATTCTTTGAATCTATTTGTTGCTCTATTTTTCACATGTATTCTCTAAGAGATTATTGGAAAAAATAAACCCCAACTAGTAACCAGTACGGCCCATGAAGTTAAAAAGGAAGAAACCACAAAAAGGGTAGCTATGTAACTGATTTTGTGCCTTGTTATGTCCCCTTTCCATTCATTCGTGTCGTGGACTCCATTCTTCCCAGTCTTCCTGTAACCGGGTGTACCAGACACCTTCCCGGTGATGTAGCCTTGTACAGTGTGTCCTGAAACTTGGGAGGGGACTGTCTGAACGAGAGCTTGGGAGCAGGCTTCTCACTGAACACGGCTATTTCCTGGTGCTGGCTTGAGCACTGGGAAACCTTACATTGTGTATAACACCTCTCAGGCTTTCCTGTGTCCTTAGACAAATCTATAGAGGTTGTTTTTCCTTCAGAACCCAATGTGAAATGGAAAAAGTGGTCATTCACAAAGATCTAACCAAAAAAAAAAAAAAGGAAGGAAAAAAAACAAGAAAACATACTTTTTCATTGAGTTTCTTTATATAGGGGTATTTTCCCACCTAAGATTTTAAGTGATTGTAAGATAAGCTTTTCTATATTTGAATGGCCGTGACATTTTGAAATAAGGAAGAACGAATCTTGGAAGAATTGGTGGTGTCTTAGAGAATGAGATTGGGCTTCAGGTTCCCATTCATTAGATGTGGATTTTTTTTTTAAAGATTTTATTTATTTATTTATTTATTTTTAGAGAGGGAGGGGAGGGAGAGAGAGAGAGAGAGAGAGAAACATCAATGTGCGGTTGCTGGGGGCCATGGCCTGCAACCCAGACATGTGCCCTGACTGGGAATCGAACCTGCGATGCTTTGGTTCGCAGCCTGCGCTCAATCCACTGAGCTACGCCAGCCAGGGCTAGATGTGGATTTTTTTTTAAAAAATTTTTCTTTCTTTATTTATTTGACTGTAGGCTAAGATGATGTGTGAGATCATGAGCATTTGTAACCTCTTTTTGTGCATTCGCAATAGAAACTGCATGAGTGGTGATCTTTTAATAAAATGCATCTTATAACTAACAAATTTATTTTGGGACTAAATTCTAGATAATTCCTAAAGAGTGTAAATTTTGTCAATAAAAGTTTTTGTTTTGGGATACTTAATCTTGTAACTGTGCTTTATAAGTTTTTTTAAATGTGCCTTCTGCTTTATTTTCATGTTTAATTAACAAGATAGGGCGATAAGAAAAATACTGGTCATAAACTAATGGAATAAAAATAACTTTTATTAATTTTATACTGAAACATGCTTAGGAAAAGGAATAGTGGCAAATGAGGAAAATGCTCTTTCAGTCACCACGTGACTCCTTTATACATTCCTGGAAATCGAGAGCAGCTTTTGTTAGAAAGATTCAGAACAGGCTTGATCAAGTCTGCTGCTCCCCACACCTTCCTCCCTCAGTTTTCTTCTGTTCGTGTGCTGACATGCAGGTGGGTTTCTGTGTGACACAGTTTCCTCTGCCACACTAAGGAGAGACAGTTAGCAGTCACTGACTTTCTGCCACGGCCCATCCCCTGGTGGGTTCCTTACAGGCTTTGCCTCCCATGGGCCCATGGCTCCATGAAATGTAGGTGTGACCCAGCTTGCAGATCAGAGAACGAGAGTCGCAGAACAAGTGAAGTGACCAGTAGTTTATCTGAGTGACGGAGCCAGATACCAGGGTCCATCTGCCCTGCCTCTGATATTCCTTGTTGCTTTAGGTGGCATCTAGGAGGAGAATGAGGAAATGCTGAGCTAATGAGGGCGTCCTCAGTGAGAAGTCTGTGTATGGAACTTGAGTGTACCTGCATGTGGTCATTTTACTTGTCTGATTCTCGGGCTCAACTCAGCCTCCTGCCAGGCCACATCCTCACCCTGCAGCAGCTGAAGGCACAGGCAGCATTCAGGGGTCTCAAAACAATATTCCTGCTGCCAGCTTTTCAGTACCTGTACACCTGTCTTTCTGCATCTACCCTGATTCTGATTTGTCAGGCTCTTATGTGGGTGGTTCTTGTCCAACCAACACAAATCCATTTTCCTGCCAGCTACTTACACACTCTCGTTCAGTGGTTGTATATTTATCTACAGAAGGCTATATGTTTATACTGTGTAGTAGCTGGAGTTCAAGCAATTTGCGTATTTAAGGCTGTGACCTTTTTCTACCATGCTTTGTATGATTTATCTGTTCGGGAATCGTTACGGACTCCTGGTCTTTCTCAGCGCATCTTGTACCAGTGACCAGCATCAGACTTTCTCTGTGGTCTCTTCTCTGTGTTTTTATATTCTTACTAGCCCCAGACTGAGGTTATAGTTCATTTGTTCCAACAAAGAACTGATTCTTCTCTAAGGAGCCTTGTTTCTTTTAAGCAGAAAATAACAGTAGAATCCCAAATTTGAGGTCTAGAAGTGCATGTTTTCCAAGTGAGCATCAAGGGTAGAGTGACGTGAGGTATGCCAGCCATTTGAGTGACAAGCAGAAAAATCACGTGTATCCAGAAGAGCATGCACGCATGTTAATGCTTCCCATTTCTTTATATCTTTGTCAAGTTTATTTTGCCCTTGCTCTATTACTGGAATTTATTAATCTAGTTCCTTCTTTGCCAAGCAGTACATACTAAATTATTCATGTGTTCACATGACAAGTTATCCCACATTTGCATGTCTTCATTTTCTTCTCTTCCTGGACTCAAGTGTTCTAGAATCAGCTGCTAAGTGGATAAGTCCAGAAATCTTGTCTCTGTCCCCAGAGCACTTGAAAAGAAAAATGAACAGTAACCCCCTGCCAGGCTTTATACTAGCATAACTGAAAGTGTGGGCCACGCAGTAACGTAAAGGTGTAGATCACCCGGCAGCTAGATAGAATCCTATTGGGTTAAGAGACAAGAACAGTGAAGCAGGAAAACATACCAACACAGGCTTTGGAAGCTTTGTGTGTTTTCTCTTCATTTTCTTGGGCACTAGTGTTTGTCTTTTAACACCAACTTTTTTACTCTTGCTTTCACTTTTTGTTGTTGTTCTTTTGGTTTGTGTGTTTTTGGTTTGTTCCTCCACCTTATTTAAGGTTCTGCTCAGATGTCATCTTCACAAAACACTTCCACGTCATTCTGTGTGATACAGCCCATCACCCACCCTGCCCCTAACTTCTGTGTTCCTCTCACACTTCCCTGTGCTCTTCTGCAGTGGAGGTTCCCCCAGTAGCAGGGACTTTGTTGCACACACTGCTGGGGCCCCAGGAGCCTCTGACACAGTGCCTGGAACCAGTGGGCTCCCCAAATACTTGATGAATGAGAGTTGTTCTTTCAACCATACACTGTAGCCTTCAGTTTAGACATTTCTGCTAAAGGAAATTTAAAAAAAAAAACGCACAAAAAACCTTCCATCACACATTCGTTACACATTTTTAGCGTTTTCCTTTTTCTTCTTCTGTCTGGAGTTGCTAAGACTTCATGATATTATTAGTGCTCCTTCCATCACTATGAATGTTTCTATGATGTTTCCAAGGCTCCAGCCTTCGCCAGCCAGCGATTCCCATCAAATCTAGTAGCTCCTTTTAGCTAGGCTGAGAAAGAAACTCCACGCATGAAATTTTAGAGGGTAATATGGAAAAAAAGTTACCAGAGCTATAGGAGGATATTTGACCTGGACTCAGCCCAACAGTCTGGTCTGGGTTTTGATTTTGAATCAGCCAGCCTTCCATCCTCTAACAGACCCCTTTTTGTGTGGGACCATGATGTGGGCTGCTGAGCATCTCAGGATGCAGGTGTGGCTTCTGTCCTCCATCGTGATGGTATGAAAGAATCTATAAAAGGTAAATTGACAGGCTTTGAACTATATTAATTACTTAGCAGTAAACAGCAAAGGAGAGGAATGGGGAGGGGAGGTAGCTCTTTCTCCCAACCCTCAAAATATGTTTTGTGGACAAGTCAGAAAAACCATTTGGAACCTGACCTTTCAACCCAAGAAGCTAGGTGCAAAAGGGTATAAGGTATTCCTCTGCGCTGACTCAGTCCTGGGGCACCAGATGCCTGCTGATCAGTTAGCTGCACTGAGGCGTTGTAACCTGCAGCAGGTGGAGTGTCATTGGAACTGCAGTCTGGCCTCTTGAGCTTCAGAGATGCCCAGCGAAGGTGAGGGGTGATGGTGTGCTTAAAGAAATGTTTGGCTTGTCTGCACAGAGAAGGATCCTGTCTATAACAGCACTTCCAAATTCAATACTAAAATTTTTCACAAGCTACATTAATTTTCTATATTTTTAAACGAAGTTCTCCTAGTCACATTTTCATTGTAAACTGTGTTGAGGGAAAAGATGACACTTTAGTATTTTCTTAAGACATGGAAATAGTATGAATTGGTTTTAATTGTGTATACCACCTAATTTTTTTTGAAAAGGAGAGAGAATTGTAGCTGCTTTACATTATGCCAAAATCCCTGCTTTTGAAAATAAACGTAGCTGCCTCCTTTACAAAGGAAAACCAGAGACTCGCAGCCAGAATCACCAGCTTCTGGGCTCAGAGCCTTGCCAGCTCCTGGAGAGTGAACTTCTGCCAAAGGAACTTGGTGACCCCGGAGAAGCATATTTCCATGGGGGCAAGGGACTTCTGAACACCCTGAAGGAAATGCAAACAAATGATGGCGTATCTGGAGGGGAGGGAGCACTGGGAAGAAGAGGGCTTAGCCTTGGAGAATAAGCTAGCTCCTGGAGGCATGCGGCATTCCCCTCTACCATGTAGACCAGTGGGTGTTCATTGATCAAATCCCATTCTTAACTTTTGCTAGCTTTGTGACATTGGATCAATTAGACTTTTTTCTAATTTAGCATCTTCATTGAAGCAATTGACATACAATAAACTGCATATTTAAGGTATGCAATTTGATGCATTTTGACATGTGTATACCCTTGTAAAATAGTTACCATAATCAAGATAGTGAACCTGTTCCTCATCCCCAAAAGTTATCTTGTGCCCATATATAAGCCATATTCCTCCTTTATGCCCTGCTCCCATCTTTCTCCCCCAGCACCAGGCCACCATTGACCTATGTCTCAGCTATGTGTTAGTTTGCAAGTTGTAGAGTATTATATATAGACATATAATGTGTACTCATTTAAAAAAATTAGACTCCTTTCATTCAGCATAATCATCTTGAAACTCATTGTTACATATTATCAAAAGTCCATTGAGTGCATATACCACAATTTGTTTATCCACTTGCCTGTTGATGGATATATTTGGGTTAGTTCCAGTTTGGGGCCATTACAAATAAAGTATCTATGAGCTTTTGTGTGAATTCTTTGAACAGGTGCTGTCACTGTAAATACCTAGGAATGGAATGCTGGATCATACAGGAGTGTAGTTCCTCCACATTCTTAGTTAATTTTGTTAACTTTTATTGTAATATGTTCTCATGTCATTTTAATGTACATGTAGCTGACATATAATGATGTTGAATTTTTACCACCCCACATCTTCCTTAGTAACATTTTTGTTCAAATCTATTTATTTATTTTTTACTTTTTTTGCTGTTCTGTTAGTTGTCCCAATTTCCACCCCCCTTTGCTCTCCCCTGTCCCATCCAACCCCATTCAAATCCATTAATCGATTAAATCTCTTAAATTAAAATTTATATAATTATATGAACTCTCTTTAAGAGATTAATCCATTTAATCTCTTGTTTAGAGTTTTTTTAAAGTTCCATATAGAAATTCTTTACCAGATGTATGCTTTGCAAAGCTTTTCTTCCTCTCTGTGATTTATCCTTTTATTCTCTTAGCAGTGTCTTTTGAAGAATGGAACTTTAATTTTGTTGAAGTCCAGTTTATCAATTTATTCTCTTATGGATTGTGCTGTTGATGTCATTTCTAAGTATTATTTGCCTAATTCAAATTTGTAAGACTTTTTCTCCTGTGTTTTAGTCTAGAAGCTTTACAGTTTGGAGTTTTACATTTAGTTCTATGACGCATTTTGAGTTAACCATACGTGTGGTGTAAGGTATGGATCGAAGTCTATATGTTTTGCTTATAGATATCGAGTTATTTTTGTACCATTTGTCTGCAAGTTGATTGATATTGTTGCTTATATTTTTTATATCTTTACTGATTTTCTGTCTACTTGTTCTATCAGTTATTGAAAGAGGAATTTTGCAACCTCAGAATATACTTATGGATTTATCTATTTTTCTTTTCAATTCTGTAATTCTTTGCTTCATATTTTGAAGCTCTGTAGTTATATCCATAAATATAAAATTTGTTTATATCCACTCTATTAACTGACCATTTATTCATTATGAAATGGAATTGCCTAACGCTAGTAATACTCTTTGACCAAAATCAACTTTGTCAAATATTAATGTAGCCACCCCATCTTTATTTGAATTAATATAAACATAATATATTATTTTTCATTCTTCTGCTTTTAACATATTTGTATCTTACGTGTATGTGTGTATGTCTATTTTTCAGGTTTATTTTATTCTCCTTTGAGGTCATATTCATTGATTTTTTGGGGGGGGCGTGGAGAGAGAGTGAACAGTTGCCTCCTGTACACACCCTGACCAGGGATCAAACCTGCAGACTAGGTGTGTGCCCTGCCCAGGAATCAAACCAGCAGCTTTTTGGTGTATAGCATGATGCTCTACCCAACTGAGCCACTCACTGCCCAGGACTGTATTTTTATATTTAAAGTGGGCTTTTTATAGGCTGCATATAGTTTGGTCTTGTTTTTTTTTTTTTTAATCTCACCTGCCAAATCTGCCTTTTCATTGAGGTATTTTGACCATTTACATTTAATGTGATTCGTGATAAGGGTAGGTTTGAATCTATCTCCTTACTATTCTTTTGCTATCTCTTTCATCTGTTTTTTTTTCCCTTTTGTGCCTTTTAGATTGTGTATTATTTAGGACATGATTTTGCCTCATTTGTTGGCTAATTAGCTATTGTCTTTTATTACATAATGTTAGTGTATGCTTTGGGGTCTATAATTTACATCTTAGATATTTCACTGTGATGTTACACCACTGCACATATAGTGTAGGCACCTTAAAATGATGTGATTTTGTTCGTCATCTCTAGGGACTCATGCTTCTGTTCACATGCATTTACTTCTACTAATGTTATATACTAGAAATATAAATAAAAATAAAGCACTTAATACATTTTGTAATGTACCTACTACTTATAGTGCTCATCATTTCTTTGTGTAGATCCATATTTCTCTGTAGTATATTTTTTCTTTTAACAGAAGGGCTTCCTTTAACTTTTCTTGGCATGTAACTCTTCCATGTGTGAATCCTTTCTGATTGTTTATTTATGTAAAACTCTTTATTCACCTTTTCACTGGATATAGAATCTTGGCGAGAGAGTTTTTATACTTTTGTAATTTTAAAGATTTTTTTTCTCCACTATTTTCTTACTTGCATTGTTTCTGACAAGAAATCTGCTGTATCTTTGTCTTTGTTCCTTTGTCTACTACTCTTTCCCCATCAAGGCTGCTTTAAAGATTTTCTCTTAATCCTGGGTGTAACTGAAAGCAGGCCTGGCTAACTGCCTCTACGAAAACCAGTGCTCTTGAGGCAGGTGCTGATGTAAAGGACAGTGGTTTATTCAGGTGCCGGCCATCTGGAAGATGAGGCACTCATGTTTCAAAGCCCATCTCCTGGGAAGACTGGAGGGGGGGGATTCACACCTCAAAGCCCACTTCCTCATCTCAGTGGAGGCAGAGGTTTTTATAAGGAGGGAGAGGGAAACAGAACGAAGAGATCAAGGGGTGAGGGTAAAAAGTTATCTGTGTGCAGATGAGCACAGTCCATTCCGATAAGACAAGTGATGGTCCAGTGTTCCTCATCCTGGTTTAGTCATCCTGGATTCACATCATCTTAGCTCCATGGTTGAAGGTCAGCAAATCTCCTGGAACAGGGATGCCTGGAGGACAGAGTCTGTATCTTTAGAAGTTAGTTGCTAGGATTCTTACACAAACATGCTGTTTATCTATAAGCTACGTATTAGTCAGAGTCAGCACCTACAGAAACAAATGTCAAAAGAATGCTGGGGTGGGTTACATTTTCCCACCATTAAATTTTCTACTGTTACATCAGTTCTGAACATTTGATTTAGTGTGCCTTAGTATAGTTTCCCTTGTATTTGTTTTCCATGTGTTTGGAGTTTGTGGAGCTTTATGTATCTGTAAGTTTTAAATTTTCATTAAGTCTGAAAATTTTCAGACACTCCTCTGGATACTTTTTTCTAGTCTCCCCTCTTCCCATTTCTGTCCTCTCTTCTGGGGGCTCCTTTTATGCGTGTTTCAGCCTCTTAGAGTTGTTCCTCTGCTCACTTACGTTCCATTTATGTTTTAATCCCGTTCTCTCTCTGAGTTTCATTTTAAATAATTCCTGTTACTTTGTTTTAAAAGTCACCAATCTCTTTATCTCATGCATTTTTGTCACGTAATTATTTTGGGTCTCTTTTATATCATTCAAAAGTCAGGTTACTACTGATTAACTCTAAAGGAAAGGAAGGAGGTTTCAGAGAAAGGGCTCCACCTCATTCTTGTTAGTGTCCTAGGTGATGATTACCTGGTCATGCATTTTTAAACTCTTGTTAGTTAAATGAATGTGTATTTTTAATGCGCTTTCTGATAATAGTTATATACAGAGATTTGGTTGTATATTCTGTTGGATCAAACTCCAGTGACAAAAGAACTGCAAAAACAACTGTTTGTATGTATATTATTAGTAATAACATTTTTATTATTTTTGAAATTATTGCAAATATAAAGCAAATATGTAATTATGCTAATGTTATTGTAGACTAAGGTTTTCAGCAGAAGAGAAAGGAAATAAAAATTAGAGAAGTTAATTAAATCTTAAATTTGGATTTGAAATGCAATAAGAATTTGTGATATATTTTTTTCCTTTAAAAAATTTCTTTTTTGTTCACCACCAAAGAGGCCTAGAAAAAAATGACCAACACAGTAGAAATGAACACTCCTATTTCCTGGATCATTTTTGTAAATACCATTTCCACGAAGAGAACTCTGAGATCTTTAGAAAAAATGGCTAATTCCAGGTCTCTATCAGGATCCTGAAATATCTTGTCACTTCAGAAAGCAAGGAAGCTATCAAAGACTGTGTCAGAAAGAACTCAGGGTGCCAACTTTAAAGAGGTTCCATTGGCCAAAAGTGGGACAGTTTGGTGGTTTTCAGTGACAATAAAAACTAAAATGTTAAAACTCTTCCAATGTGCTCTTAGAAAATCTAAATCATACAAACAGGGTGTCAAAAGTTTTTTTTCCAGATAACCAAGAAATTTGAATACTAGATATTTGAGGACATTAAGGAGTTATTTTTTTATGTGTGTTAATAATTTGTGACTCCATACTTATGGGTGAAGTAACCCAATTTCTGAAGAAGTGAAAAGAAATGAAACAAGACATGCTTTGAATAGATAATTTTTGGAGCTGATGATGGGTACATGAGTTATATTGTTCTTTTTTTACTTTTTGTATGGGTGAAATTTTCTCAAATAAAGGTAAAAATATTTCAAATATAAGAAAAATTAATAGCATGTCCACCATGGGATTGTGAGGAAAGTGTCTGTATAGTCATTATACCACTTGACCTTAAAAATGAAAATAAAAATAGCTCAGATCCCATGCACTCCACCCCAGCTCCTGGCCCCCACCCAGGCTATAAAAGATTCTTTCATTTCTGTTCCTTGGAGCTGAAATTCCCTGCAGAGCTATCCATGGTGCTGACTGTTTGTTGCCAAGGACACATTAGGAGAAAGGGGAGGAGGCAGGACAGGATGGTATGAAAAGTACATTTGGTCTTATACACACTGAATTTGAGGTTTCTGACTACCCACAGATGTAGAGATACCTAGCAGAGAAGAGGTTTGATGGGCCTAGGTTTCAGGGAGCTCTCTCAGGCTGAAGGCGGAGCCTTCTAGCTAAGTTCTCCCGTGGCTTTGACTAGTCACCATCCTGCCAGCTCCTCATTGGTGTGCAGCCCAAGACAGGCAGCAACGGACTGTTCTCCTGCTAGGCATTTTGCCTTTAAGAAGTAAGATACCAGTTTATTGGTGCATCTATATGTATGTATCCTTAGCTGAGTTGAGGAAGTTGTTTGTCAGAGACTAAGTGGCTATATTTTGGGTCTTACCAGTGAATAAAAAGGAGTCCAATTATATATCAGTGTGGGGAACGTTGGACTGACTCTGTTTCTTCTCTTTATAGGTCCCAAGCCAAATCTATTAGCCCCTGTGCTCTCCTGTTTAATTTAAAATATATCAGAATTATCCCACTCAGTTGGTTTCCAGCATAAGTAATGGGAAGCAGACATTCATCTAGTCAGCTTTAAAAAACAACTTACTGATTCATATTACTTAGGCTTGAAGAGAAACTTTTTAATCTATGTCTTAGTTTTATAATTTTCAGTTCTGACCTAGGAACTGTTGCAAATAGGCTATACTTGTCAGGGACCTTTTGCAGTCCGTCTGTGAGGCAGTGCGTGCTGGACAGTTTCGCTTTGTGCGGACGGGTGGCGTACAAGCAAGAATGAAGAGATGGTGAAGAAACGTGGCTTTTGTGTACACGTTGTCTTCAGGCAGAGTTTTCTCTTTAATGAGCCAGCAAAAAGACACTGGCTTTCGCTAGGTGTGTACAGTAGCAAAACACTGGGAGATCAGCAGCTTATGGAAATTCCAAAATGGAAATTAATGAAAAATGGTTAGAAAACTATGGAGTGCTATGAAAGTAGAGGATACAAGTGTGAATTTCAAGAAGACACTATAAGAGATCTTGCAGCGCTGTTTTAGAGCGAGGCAGGCCTGGGTTTGAATCACAGCTCCGTGGTCTAGGTGGTCTCGTCATTTAAATGCTCTGAATCTGTTTGTTCTTCTGTAACATTTGAAGGACTGCGGGCTTATGGGCCACACTCTGAATAACCCTGGTCTAACATTTGGTTATTGAATAGAAGCTGTGACATCACCAGTACCTCACAAAATCTGAATTTTGTGTAAGTGTTCATCTTAAACAGTAGAAATTTCCAAATATGTCTAGTCGATTATAGGTTGAGGTCAGGAGGCTTGGACTCCTACAGAAAGCAATGCACAGCATTGTGGAAGGGAAAGTGCATGCCCGTCAGTGAGCTGACGCTGTCTTACGGCCATAAATATATGAAACGCCATATCGGCAGTTTGCTTCATTTAAACTTGCACCCATCCTTCTTTGTGCACAACAGGCCCTTTGATAGGCTGCCTGGAATCGTGTCGATGGTTGGTAGTCCTGAGACAGAAAATAGACGCTACAGTTGGAGAGATGTAACCCACCTTCAGAGGCAGAAAATGAGGTCACTGCAGTGTGATTTCTTTTATTTACAGACGTAGGAAATTTAATAATGGGAGAGATCAGAGCAAGGGGAATAGATAAGAGGTAAAATGGAAATGTTCTCAAAATGTACCTCTAAGGACCTTTTGGCTGCAACCAGGGAAAGGAGTAAAATATGTTATGTTCATTGAAAGTCTGTTTCAAATGCTTTGTTTTATCATGTTCAAATTTTATAGAATTACAAATGTTATAAGACCATAGAAATAACCCAATTTCCCTCCTTGTTTTTTAGATGATGACGTTGAATCCCAAAATGGTTAAGTGACCTAAGATTTAACCTAGTTAAATTAACATCGTATGGTGCTCATAGCACCTGTTCAGCCTGCAGTGAAAATGCCTTTCCGCTGTCTGAAGCACTTGTCCTCCCTCTTTGGCTAATTCCCACTGTTCTGCAGATTCTAGGTCATTTCTCGCTTTCTCTAAGGATCTGCCCTTCCTGACCATTCTTCCCACCCCTTGTCAAGGTCAAATAATAACAAATCAGGCACAATTGTTTTTCAGCATTTATTTGATCATCATATAAACTCTGTGAGGTAGGTACTGTTGTGTCCCCATTTTATAGAAGGAGAAAAATACAAGGGGGTTAAATAACTTGTTCAGGATTACAGTTAATGTGTAGTAGAGGCAGGATTCAAACCCAGACATTCTTGCTGCAAAATCTCAGCTCAACTCTTAAACAGTATTCTACTAGTTATCTGTTATCAGGATACCTTGTATTATTCTTAGCACTTATTGCTGTTAATGATGTATTTGTTTGTGTGATTATGTAATAATTTTCTTCCCACTAGATTGTAACCTGCAGAAGGGCTCAAATTATGTATCATTTGATTTGTATTTTTCTTAGCTTCCAAGTGCCTAATGTCTAGAAGGCTCATTACATACATTTTTCATACATGAAATTCAGTTAATAATAATGTGTTTTATGGAATTGTTTGTTCTGATTGCATTGCACTGTAGTACCATTGCATAGAGTACTACAATACAACTGCATTGTTATGAGAACTAAGAAAATGCACACAAAGTACTCACTCGTTCAAGTCACTGAGTAAGTACTCAGTAAGTGCAGGGTTGGGTTATAATAAATAGGCTTAGCAGTAACTTAAGACCACAACACAGAATGTCTGCTCAAGTGTTTAGTGCTCTTAACCTTCATTCCCTAGTCCATTTTATACCTATAATGAACATAGTTAGAAAAGCGAATCTTAGAAAATATATTACTTTTCAGAGCTGAGTTCTTAACTAGATGGGCAGATAAAGTACTGGTTTTATCCTCAAGTCCAAGACAGATCCAGGGTCTTTACGGTCCAGTGGGGGCTCACAAGTAACTTCCTGAACTGGTCTCCGAGTGCGCGCCATAAGGAAAGGCTGCAGTGAGTCTTTTCACATCAACACGTTATTTGAGAGTAGTTTTTATGTCTGCGTTAAATTGCAGCAGATGGGCGCTTGCTTCTTTAGCCTTTCTCTGGTCTTTCAGATGCAGTTATTCTCACACGTATTCCGTGTCTTCCTGTGTATATTTTGTGTGGTGCAGACAGGATTTATTATTTCAAGTTGTATCTTTGTAGTTCGTTCTGCAATGTTATCTTGGGGGCATAGAGAAGCATTTGGCAAATGATCAGCAATGTATTCTAGTAGGACGGAGCTGTAGAATAAAATTGAGCTATGGAGTTAATCTGTACAGTAGTCACAGATAAATGGTGAAGAGATCAGAGTTAATCTTAAAGCACAAGACAAAATGCAGATATCCTAGAATCAAAAATAATAGTATTCATGAAAGTGGCGATTAATTATTTAATTCCAAGGGCAGGCACATTATAGTCTAAATATATATTTCAGGTTCACAACTGACTAGGTATTTTATGTGGCAGAATACCAGCTTTGCATATTTATTAAAATTATTCATAACTGCATAGCTGCCGAGATGAACTGTTGAGCTCTTATTCCTTGATCCAATATATTATCTTGTTCATTTTATCATGGTACTGTAATAAAAGTTTATCTAAATTTTAGGGTGATCCATGGAATATTTCCAGCATCAGCATCTCCTAAATACATATTTTATCATTTCCATTTTGCCTAATGTGATCCTTTACGTAAGTTCATAAGAAATCATCTATCTCTATAGAAAAGTTAGTTTTTTTCTTTAGGGAATAAATTTTAGACAAATCTGTACTCAACATGGTATCATAAATCGTTAATATTTAGGGATCATAATACTCCTGTTACCTAAATATTTGGACACAATGCAAATTCTTTGGAATAGTAGAAAAATCATGGAAGTCCATGTGGATTTGACGAAGAGCCGTGTCTGGTTTTGGCATTAGACAAGGACACTGAGCATTTAACATGTTGCTGTGGCCAGTGTGATGGTGTGGCTGGCGTCGTGAGTTTAGATCCAGACCGCCTTCAGTTCATGCCTTAAGTTCACCACTCGTTACTGATTTTATTTAGCTTTTGAGTATCGATGATGCCATCTGTAAAAATGAATGATAATGTCTATCTTAGAGGGCTGTCGGGAGATCCTGCCATGTAAACCACACAGAGGACGTAGAACTGGATCAGGCACGTAGTAAGCACTCAGCGAATATCAGGTACTGGAAGTGTTAATAATATATCACAAAATGCCACAAAAGGGTGAGCTGGAGTTTTATAAAGAATATGTGGTGAAGAATTGTTTATCTCTAGTAATATGTCTCTCAACTGGCAAAAACATAGATTGCATTAGGAAAGAAGAGTAGGTGCAACTTTTTAAAATAGAATATTTATTATAGTGAACTTGAGTTCAAAGAGATCTTAGATAATCTAGATTAATGCCCTCTCTTTGCATGGATGGAAAGTGCAGCTCCAGAATATTCAAGTGACCTCCCAGAACTACCTGGCCAGGGTCGGAGGGTCTATCTCATGTCTCCCGGCTCAGCGTCTAGTTCTCGCTCTATTTGAAAGTACCTGTGTATTGTACCCACAGGAAACATTCATCGAACCCCTTTCATATGTGGTCAGTGTTTTGGGAACTAAGTGTATGACGTCTTGTTCATTACATAACGCTTCCTCACTCCTCTTGGTTTGGTGTCCTAGAGATGATTATTCCTCTGGTGATGCAGATCCCAGCTGGCAGTACCCGTGTGTGTTGCGGCTACTCTGAAGAAAGACACACGGACTGCAGAGTCCTGTGGAGAAAAGGGACGGCATGGCCACTCTCTGAGAGAGAGGTGGGGGGCCTCAGCCCCTGCCTGGACAGACTTTCATTGCTTCTCTGGGCACATTACATTGAGGATGGTCCTCATTTACTATGCATAGGTTCACTGCAGGGAATTACCTTTTACTGATAACAGGACAGAGTGTTGCTAATTACTTCAAAGAGAAGGATGTTGCAGACCAAGGGGAAAAGTGGTTGCACCGGTCACACTCCATACTTGGGAGGTTTAGTCCAGATCTTAGGAAGTTACAATAAGCACTTGCTGCCTCAATTCGGGGTGAGAGAGTTTTAGCAAAAGCAAGTCTCATAACAGTCTGGGTACAATGCAGGCCTGAATCCCCATGGGAAAACCTCTCCGTGGGCGTGGCCCTGTGTGCTGACTCACTTCCCACTGGCCTTTCTGAGTGGGAGAGCTGAGCTACATTTCCACAGCATGTGAAACGGTTCCCTATTCTCTGGTAGTGTCATGCAGACAATGGCTAACTCAGTGTGTATGAGCAGCTCTGTCGGAAGGCATCAGTGGGACAACAACCGTAGCTCTGTGGAGGGGTACAGAAAGGGAACTTCTGTGACATTGTTGCGAATTTGCCTTCAGACCTCACAAACTTCTGAAATTAAAATGAAGCCTTTCTTCCTTGTGAAATTGAGTCATGTGTCCAAGGACGTGCATTGTGTGCTTCTGAGCTCTTATCTTAGTGGTGTCTATAAAACACTCAATACAGGTCAGTGTCTGCACCATAAACAGTGTTCACGGAGGCATATTTAACCCCAGTCTCATTGTTATTTCCAGAGTGTATAGTAATTGAACTGCTTTTCTTTCAAAGTGGCTCATGAGCTGTCACCTCAGATGAACCCTCTGCCACCTAGGCGCTCTCTTTCTTAGAGGTACTAATGCACTGTCTCTGGGGCCAGCCTTTTACCAAAGGAGGTTTCATCTTGTTAACACATGGGCTTAGGAGCCACCCTTTGGGCTGGGCTGCAGTTTTGCATGTGTGGTTGAAGTGAAAAGATTGTAGCCACACCAGTTTATGGGATGTGCTGAGTCGACTCCTTTATTTTCATGGAGACCACGTGTGAAACTAAGAAAGACCAATGGGTGAGTGACCTTTGCATGCGAACAACACAGGTAGTTGTTCTGCTCCACAGGTGGCGTTTTCTGTGACCTTTCTGGTTGTCAGCACAGCCTCCCAGCTCGCCAGCCTCCTGCACTGCACAATGGCAGAGCTAATGGTCCCTGGCTTGTTCTTCGGAGTAGTGAGCGATGAGGCTTAATTGGAGAATATTTTTAACCCATTATCAAGAGCATTAGGAGGAAATGTTCAAAGAGTCTTGATGCAGCTCTTTCCATTTAAGAAAGTAGATATAACCAAACAAGCAGATTATACCCTTAAATAGTAATCCATCTTTATTTTCAATTCATTCTTCTTTCCCAGATAGAGTCTTCTCTCTGATGCATGAAAAGGAGCAGCACAAACTAGAGTGTTACAAATGATTCTTCCTCCCAGCGTGCGTGTAGCGCCCATGTTTAGAACAGGGTGACTTTGAATGGACCATCCTGAGAAAATTTTTCAGGACGGTAGTGAACGGGTCTGGCAGGCTGGCCATGACACGGATCTGGCCGGGAGGTCTTTATACAGGCCCCGTGAAGTGAAAGCAGCAGTCTGAGGAACATGAATGGGCTCTCCTTTACGTCATTATTTCTAACTCCTTTCTCTTTTTATATTGAACAAATACGCCTTCATTCTTTCAAACTTACAGGGGATTTTTTGAATGGTTGCTGAGAGATGTCCCCAAAATTATTATCCTTACCACAGCCAAAGTGTCAGTCATGGGTTATAATCAAGAATCTGATCTTGAACTTCAAAGAAAAGTTACCTTTTGCTTGACTTCTTTGATTATTTTATCTTATAGTATTAAAATGGCAGGAAAATTGTTTCCAACTTTTTCTATGATTAAAATAAATCCATATGAGTTAGTTTACGAACTATCAGAGAATGTCTAACTATTTGAAATTTGGAAGCTCCTTTGATCTAAATACACAGCTTTGACAGCACTTTCATTTATTGATTCCTATATTCTGGGATTTTTTTAAAAAGTGTATTTAAAGTCACCAAAAATATACTCAAGCTGGTACTAAAATTTGCTGCAATTAAGACACCGAAGAGTCTTTTAAGAGTTAAGGTGTGTGCCCTGGCTGGTGTAGCTCAGTGGATTGAGTGCGGGCTGTTAACCAGGCATCGCAGGTTCGATTCCCAGTCAGGGCACATGCCTAGGTTGCAGGCCATTGATGTTTCTCTCCTCCCTCCCTCCCTCCCTCTCTCTCTCTCTCTCTCTCTCTCTCTCTCTCTCTCTTTCTCTCTCTTCCTCCATTCCCTCTCTAAAAATAAATAAATAAAATCTTAAAAAAAAAGAAAAGAGTTAAGGTGTGTTAGATTATGGCCAGGAAGGACAGTCGGAGAGTGGCAGTGTAATTTTGTTAGGAAAGTGAACACAGAGATGTCCTTGTGGGATCATTAAGAAGCTAAGTTGTAAATTTAGCAAAATATAAGGTAACTTCTCTTTCAAGTACGTAATAGGAGCTTTTGGTGTCTCAAATAAATACTGGTTCAGGAGAATATCTAGTCTTTCGTTTCATCAGAGGTCATTCAAAACAATTCCCTGATGCTTCTGAAGAGAAGTATTATAGGTACCATCGGCACATTGGGTGAAGTGGTCAGTGAAAAGATTTTGTCCTAAACTTGTGAAAATAGGAATGTCCATGGGACAAATGTGTTAGATTACACCAGCTTTATAGGTGTTGTAGAATGCTTTTAGCCTAAATTTTGTAATTTATAGGAAAGCTATTATTTTAAAGTCTTTCCTGCCTGCTTGTGTGATTAACTAATTTTAACCATCTCTAAAAGACACCCATTGGATAGGGTATGTGGACAAAGAACAACAACATAGAAATAATAGTATATGGGAACCAGATATTCTAAAAGCTTTCTCAACATGGAAGACTAGCCATAGACTGCATCAGAGAAACATACCTATTAGAAGTATTGCTGAACTCGTAAGAGAGGAAGGGGCACCCCCAAGGGACAGCCATCTCTATAATAGTTGGACACCAAAGGGGTGTGATAAAGATGCTGGGATCTCCTCAGTGGCAGTGCCAGTGTGGGGGATTCAGAGCTTCCCTGGGGTGTGGGGAGGTGGGAGGGCCAAACCTGAAACAGTCTCACAAAGCTAGAACTTTTGCAGAGGCCACACCCTCAGTGGAAGGGATAACTAGAAAAAAAATAGCTCACCACGAGTAGGAGCAGATGAAGAAGTCTATTTTTTGCTGTCACTCTAAGGGGAGAAAAAATAGTACTCATCTTTCCTGAGAATTTACTACTATAAGCTTGTTTTGGGATGAATGTGTGGTATAAATTTATAATTCTTGCCAGGTCATGTAAACTCGAGCCTAACAAATTTAAATACCATGATTCCAGGTCATGGAACCCTCTGTCACTTGGTAGAGAGCTAAGCATGGATCTTCTCTAAAGGAACACATTAGCACCCAGTTCCCTTACATTGCTAGTGATTCTGCTTGTATGAAGTTACTATAAAAAATATTGAGCGCTCAACAAAAAGTTACCAAATAGGAAATAACATAAACCAAAATGTATAAGCATCAATAGAAACAATGAACAGATATGGATCTCCTATGCCTTTTGAGATTGGGATGCTGAGTACTGAATATAAAACAAATTCGTGTGAGAAATATAAAGGAAAAAAATTGAGCAAGGAATAACAGACCATGAAAAGAGATCAGAATAATTTGAACAAGAACCAAAGAGAATTATAAGAAATGAAAACCATAATCATCACAATTAAAAATTTAGTAGTATATAGGTTAAGTAGAGGATTACACACAGCTGGAGAGAGAATTAATGGACCTGAAAGTCAAGAAAAACTCGAAATGAAACTTACAGAGACAGAGGAGATGAAAAGTAGTGAAGGGAGAGTAAGATGTAGGGATGGTTAAATGAAAAGATCTAACAATGTCTGTTTGAAATTCAAGAATGTTAAAATATTAAAAATGGAGGATGTCAAGAACTGTGAAGGGTCTAAAAATTACCATAATGCACATTCATAAATAAATTTTATGAATAAAAATATGTATTTTAAATTTTATTTTAATAAATGAGCTTGTTACAATGTTATGGATGCTGTTTGAAGACGTGACACTCCTGGGTCAAACACAAAGGACTTTATTACTCAGCACTATAGGCGTTGATTCAAGACAGTTTGTCCTGTCCGGATCCCCATCTGTGGGGTGATGCAGGGTGGCCCCAGTGGACCCTGGCTGTGCGCAGAGTTTCAGTCCCACCTAAAGACACCTGAGCTTAGGCAAGCACAACCTTTTAAAATGTTGTGTAAGCAGATATGCTCTTTGCCTGGGAGACGGACATCATCTTTACTCTCTAGGACAGGGAATGAATCTGCCCTGGGCTCCACAGAGACTCTGCCACCTCTATCTTCTGAGGCTGTTCCCAGTACAGATATCCTTGACTAGTTATCCTAGAACTAAGGCTTTCAGTGCCTCTGCTCACAAAATATGCAGAAGTTTGAGAACCCTGTGAGAAATTATTTATCGGTAGTGCTAAGGCAATTTGTTTAAAGTATAAAGACAGAATTTTCCACAAATGTTGAAACCTTGGAATCATCTATTAAAAGAACACACTGTATACCAAGCAGTATAAACAAATACATATTTAGACATACCATTATGGGACTATAGGATATGTACCCAAAGACAAAAGAGAAGATATTGAAAACAACCACAGACAAAAGACTGTTGAAGTTGACAAGCTAATTCTACAATTGTTTAGAGGCGTGAGGGGTCAAAATTAACCAAGACACTTATAGGAAGAACCAGCATAGGCGATAAGGAGGTTGCTTGCGTTATAGAGAACAAGGTCTATTAGAAACCTATAGTAATTAAGGCTGTGGTATTCGGGTATGAGAGTAGCAGTAAATGAAGGACCCAATCTAACAGTATGGAAAGCCCAAACATAATCTCACACATGTGTGCAAACTTGACTTCTGACAGGATGAGTGTTTCAGATAAATGGGGAGATAATAAACTATTTAATAAATAATGCAATTATAAGATTATACCTGTGGGGGGAAAAAATTCAACCCAACTGTGGTATATGAGGTTTATCCAGAAATTACTTAGCCATGTAATGTGAAAAATAGAGACATTTACTAAAGAAAATACAAGATACAAGAAACATTGTACAAAGGACAGTGATGTCAGTCTCCTTCAGAGTAGGCACCTCGGGACCTCACACAGTTCTCACAATTGCCATCAGCTGCCCTGTCATATTTTCCTGAATCTCATCAGAACAGTCTGAAATCTCTTCCCTTTCAAAGGTGATTTTAGTATTGAAAAAAGCGAAGTCTCAGGGATCCAGCCAAATATGGGCTGTAGGTGAGCTGAGTCACCTGGGTGATTTGATGTTTTGCCCAAAAATTCTGCACGAGACATGAAGCATGAGTGGGTGTGTTGTTATGATGAAGCTGCGAGTCACCAGTTGCCTATAGCTGTGACTTTCTGAATCATCTGAATAGTTTCCAAGAAGGAATGTTCAAGCTTGATGCAAAATTTGATGTAGATTCATTGCTTTACTTGCCCAGTCATTTTGAATGTGATGGTCACACAGTACCCATGCTCACACAACAGTGTCTACTGCCCCCACTGACTAGTACAGTGAAGTCATCATTGTTCATGCATGCACATTCTAGTCCACTCTCCTTGGCTGCCAAGTAACTTCCATGTTGCTTAAACCATTCTCATTATATTAACAATGGTTGTACTTTCTCCAGACAGACCTCATATACAAAAAATCATTTTCAGATAGATTCAATACTTGAATAAAAAAAATAACCAACAAGTAGTTTTAAAGAGAAAGGAAAAGTATAGAACTTTTTCTTTATTTTTGTTCAAGTACAGTTGTCTCCCTTTTCCTGCCACCACTTTCCCCCACCTCCCACCCTCAATTCTTTCTGCCTTTGGCCTTGTCCGTGGGTCCCTTATACATGTTCCTTAATGACCCTTCCCCTTCTTTCTTCTGTTATCACCGTCCCCCCTCCCATGTGGTTACGGTCAGTTTGTTCTTTGTTTCAATGTCTCTGGTTATATTTTGCTTGCTTATTTGTTTTGTTGATTAGGTTCCACTTGTAGGTGAAATCATATGCTATTTTTCACCACCTGGCTTATTTCACTTAGCATAACTCTCTCCAGTTCCATACATGTTGTCACAAAGGGCAGGAGGTCCGTCTTTCTTTCTGCTCTGTAGTATTCCATTGTGTAAATGTACCACCATTTTTTGATTCACTCATTTACTTATAGGCACCTAGGTTGCTTCCAGCACTTGGCTAGTGTAAATTGTGCTACTGTGAACATTGGGGTGCATAGGTTCTTTTGAATTGGTGTTTCAGGGTTCTTAGAGTGTAATCCCAGCAGTATAATTGCCAGATCAAAGAGCAATTCCATTTTTAGTTTTCTGATGAAATTCCTTACTGTTTTCCATAGTGGCTGCACCAGTCTGCATTCCCACCAACAATGTACTAGGGTTCCTTTTTCTCTGCAGCCTTGCCAGTGCTTGTTATATGTTGCTTTGTTTATGATGGCCATTCTGACTGGTATGAAGTGGTATCTCATTGTGGTTTTAACTTGCATCTCTCTGATGGCTAGTTGATGCTGAGCATTTTTTCATGTGTCTTTGGACCCTCTGTATGTCCTCCTTGGAGAAGTGTCTGTTCAGGTTCTTTGCCCATTTCTTTCATTGGATTGTCTTCCTGGAGTGTAGTCATGTAAGTTCTTTATGTATTTTGGAGATCAAACCCTTGTCTGAGGTATCATTGGTAAATATATTTTCCCATATGGTTGGTTCCCTTTTGATTTTGCTGATGTTTTCTTTAGCCATGCAAATGCTTTTTGTTTTGATAAGTCCCATTTGTTTATTCCTTCAGGTCCCTGTTCTAGGAGACATATCAGTGAAAATTTTGCTAAATGGAATATCTGAGATTCAGGTATCACAGGTTTTCCTGCCTATGTTTTCCTCTAGGACTATTGTATCACAACTTATATTGAAGTCTTTTATCCATCTTGAGTTTATTATTGTGTATGGTGTAACTTTGTGGTCGAGTTTCAGTTTTTTTGCAAGTAGCTGTCCAGATCTCCCAACACCATTTGTTGAAGAGGCTATTTTTACTCCATTTTATGCTTCTGCCCTCTTTGTTGAATATTAATTGACCATAGAGACATGGGTTTTGTGTTCTGGGTTCTCTATTCTGTTCCATTGATCTATTCTTATGCCAGTACCAGCATGTTTTGATTACCATGGCCTTATAATACAGTTTGATGTCAGATATTGTGATCCCTCGTACTTTGTCCTTCTTTCTCAAAATTGCTGTGACTATTCAGGGTCATTTATGGTTCCATATAAATTTTTGAAATGCTTTATATCTGTGAAATATGGTATTTTAATAGGAATTACATTGAATCCATAAATTACTTTGGGTAGTATGGACATTTTGATTTTAATTCTTCCAATCCATGAACACGGTATATGCTTCCATATGTTTGTGTCTTCCTTAGTTTCTTTCTTCACTGTTGTGTAGTTTTCTGAGTACAGGTCTTTTACCTCCTTGGTTATATTTATTCCTATATACTTTATTTTTCTTGTTGCTTTAGCAAATGTGATTTTTTTTCTCTGACTTCTGTTTCTGATATTTCATTGTTGATATACAAAAATGCCTTTGACTTCTCAATATTAACTTTGTATCCCACTGCTCTGCCAAATTCACTTATTAGGTCAAGTAGTTTTTTTGGTGGAGACTATAGGGTTTTCTATGTACACTGTCATGGCATCTGCAAACAGTGACAGTTTTACTTCCTCTTTTCCAATTTGGATGCTTTATGTTTCTTTTTCTTGTCTGATTGCTGTGTCTAGGACTTCCATTACTATGTTGAATAAAAGTGGTGTTGAAGGGAGGGAAATTGGACAACTGTAATAGCATAATCAATGAATATATTAAAAAATTTTAAAAAAGAAGTGGTGAAAGAGGACAGCCTTGTCTTGTTCCTGATCTTAGTGGGAAAGCTTTTAGTTTTCGCCCATTGACTATGATGTTGACTGTAGGTTTTTCATATATAGCCTTCATTATGTTGAGGGATGCTTCCCCTACTCCTACTTTTCTGAGTGTTTTTATCGTAAATGGGTGCTGTACCTTATCAAATGCTTTTTCCGCATCTATTGATAGGATCATGTGCTTTTTGTGTTTCATTTTGTTTATGTGATGTATTACATTTATCAATTTGCAAATATTGTACCAAACTTGCATCCCTGGGATAAATCCCTTGGTCATGGTGTATGATCTTTTCAATATATGGCTGGATGTGGTTTGCCAATATTTCGTTGAGGATTTCAGCCTCTATATTTATAAGAGACATTGGCCTCTGGTTTTCTTTCTTTGTTGTGTCTTTTTCTGGTTTTAGGACTAGGATGAAACTGGCTTCCTAAAAAGAGTTTGGGAGTTTTCTCTGTTGGAATTTTTGGAGTAGTCTGAGAAGGATAGGGGTTAGTTCTTTCTTAAATGTTTTGCAAAATTCTCCTGTGAAACTGTCTAGTCCAGAGCTTTTGTGTGCCAGGAGTTTTTGATTACTGCTTCAATTTTAGCTGTTATTCGTCTATTCAGGCTTTCTGCTTCTTCTTGATTCAGTTTTGGAAGATTAGATTTTTCTAGAAATTTGTCCATCTCACCCAGGTTTTCAAATTTCTTGGCATATAGTTCATAGTAATTTTTTATAATCCTTTGTATTTCTGTGGTATCAATTGTAATTTCTCCTCTTTAATTTCTTATTTTATTTATTTGAGTCCCCTTCCTTTTTTTCTTGATGAGTCTGCTTGAAGGCTCTTTGATTTTGTTTATCTTTTCAAAAAACCAGCTCCTGGATTTATTGATCCTTTGATTTGTACTTTTAGTCTCTGTGTCATTGAATTCTGCTCTGATCTTTATTATTTCCTTCCTTTTACTCTCTCTGGGCTTTGTTTCTTGTTATTCCTCCAGTTCTTACAGATGCAGGGTTAAGTTCTTTACTTGAAATGTTTCTATCTTTCTTTAGGTAGGCCTGTATCACTATGAACATCCCTCTCAGGACTGCCTTCGCTGTGTCCCATAGGTTTTGGATGTTGTGTGGTCATTTTTATTTGTTTCCAGAAACTTTTTGATTTCTTCCTTGATCTTGTTATTAAACCATTCATTGCTTTTGATAGCATGCTATTTAGTCTCCATGAGCTTGAATGTTTTTGAGTTTTTTCCTTGAGATTGGTTTCTAGTTTCTGGCCCTTGTGGTCTGAGAAAAATGCTTGATATGATTTTGATTTTCTTGAATTCGTTGAGGCTGGTTTTGTGTCCCATCATATGGTCTGTCTTTGAAAATTTTCCATATGCATTTGAAAGGAATGTGTATTTTGCTTCTTTGGGATGAAAGGTCCTATATATATCAGTTAAGTTCATTTGATCTAATGCATCATTCAGTCCCACAATATCCTTGTTGACATTTTGTTTGGAAGATCTGTCCATTGTTGACAATGGGGTGTTAAAACCCCCTGCTATGTCGTGTTGCTGTCTGTATCTTTCTTGAAATCCTCCAAGATTTTCCTTATATATTTGGGTGCTCCTGTGTTGGGTGCTATCATAATATGCTTATAATATTTATGTCTTCTTGATGGATTCTTCCCTTGAGTATTATGAAGTGCCCTTCTGGGTCTCTTTTTATGGCCTTTGTTTTGAAGTCTGTTTTGTCTGATATAAATATTGCTACCTGGCTTTTTTTTTCCTCTCCATTTGCTTGGAATATTTTTCTTCCAACCCTTCACTTTCTTTTAATGAGTAACAGCAGCAACAAGGAAAAAATAGGAGAATTTGTTTATGACCCCAAGCTCTTTGGGAGTTAAGGAAGAACTAGTTACAAAGGTGATGTTACTGAGTGGTCGCCGGCTGCATTTATGGATCCAGGTTTGTCAAACTGTACCGCACACATTGTGACAGAAACTATTAATGGAGGTGAGGCTGACAGTTTAAGACCTGAGCCAGAGCCAGGACATGGAGAATTTGTGGTAGTAATTTCTTTACCGAAGAATGACCTGCTGAAGAGATTTGATGCTCTGGTAGATGAAGAACAGCTTACCGTGGGTCCAAGAGTTTATTCCTATGTCAGGCATAGACACTTGCACACACAAAGCCGTTTGAAGGATCCTTCCTGAAATTTGAAGGCCAAGGACAGTGGTCACATATTTTTGTAAATGAGACCAGTAGGTAATACAGTAAGAGTCTATATTCAGCTTAGTTTAATCATTTGAAATGAGCTTTTTTAAATAAAATAAAAGCTACATGGAATATTTAGAAAAATAGAAAAAGGGCCCTGGCTGGTATGGCTCAGTGGATTGAGTGCCAGCCTGCGAACCAAGGGGTTGCTGGTTCCATTCCTGGCCAGGGCACATGCCTGGGTTGCAGGCCAGGGCCCCAGCTGGGGGCACGTAGAAGAGGCAACTGTTTTACACTCACACAACAATGTTTCCCTCTGTGTCCTTCCCATCCTCTCTCTCTAAAAACAAATAAATAAAATCTAAAAAAATAAATATAAAAATAAATAAAAAGTAAACAAAGGATTTCTTACCCCAAACATAAAGAAAACACAAAAAATAAAGGAAAAATGTTGATAAATTCTACTACATGAAAATAAAATTTCAGTTTGACAAAAAATGCCATTAACAAATTGAAAAGACATGCCATGAATGGGAGGAATTATCTGCAACACATATCTCTGGCAACAGATTAGTATTTAATGCAGATGATGAAATTATATTAATAAAATAAAAATAGGTAAAAGGTATGAATAAACATTTCAAACAGAAACTGTTAATGGCTATTATTCATGAAAAATGATCAGCCTCATTGGTATCAGAGACTACAAATTGAAACTACAAAGATGCCCTTTTCCAACTACCAGGTTGGAAAATTAAAATTGGGAGCACTACTGTTTGCGGGCAAGGGCAGGGTCCACAGGAACTCCTGTGCCCCCACCATGGCATTTGTTCAAACCCAGGTAGACAGATAGACCCTACCTTATCTTTCATTGTGTCACACATGAGAAAAATAATTCAACAAGTTGTCATTCTGTTTTTTCTTAACAAGCACCACGTAATCTTTTTAGCCACAATATTCTCTGGTTATACCTTGAACCTTCTGACAAACTTGATTTTTATTTTCAGGGGGAAGGAAATATCTTCAGAGAAAGACCCACAACATAGCAGATGACACCAGTTTGTTTGTTTTTCATCCCAACCCCTAACGTTAGGTAATTCAGAAGAGAACCTTAGGGAATAGTCTTTTAAAATATAGTGTGCTTTTATTTTTGTTGTGATTAAAGTTGACAGGTTGGCATATGAAATGAAAAGTGAAAACACAAGATATACAGTGGTTAGAATAAAGGAAAAGGCATTAAAATTCCTTGTGTTTGAGATGAAGAGAAATCATGCCACAAAACCCAGTTAATCCACCAGAGGAGTCCAGTGGAGGATCCAGCTGGGTCTCGTCCTGAGTAAGGAGGAACGGTACAGAACCAGATGACCGTGGGCACAAGGGCTGTCTGTGTGATGACCGCTGGGCAGCTGAGGACCATGTGGGACAGCGGAAATGAAGAGAATTTTCTGAACTCTTAGTTTATGCAAATACCCAATTTTAATATACAAGAATAAAATCTAACCTGGAATTGCTTTTTGTAGGGCATGATAAAGATTTCATAGTAATATTTAAAAATGACCCCAAACTCCCCACAAAGCTAGAAATTTAACGTAGAATAATGACATTGACAATGCTTAGTTTTCAAATAACTTTTGGTATCTAGTGAGGTGTAAATGTACATAATCTTATTAGTTAACAGCCTGTTTATTAAAAATTCTTAATGTTTGAATTTAACTAGATAATCAAGATTAGCCAGATAAGCTACAAGAAGTAATAGAGGTTACCATTTGGGGGAGAAATTTCCCAGCAGGATTTGAATACTTGTCAAACTCTGTGGCAGTAGGCTAGGTCTGAATCGATACTTCTGCCTGTAAGTCACATAACCTCAATGAGAGATTAATGTGGTTGCTGTTGGACTCTGTTCTCCATCAGCTAAGTATGTGCACTTGTCATTCATATTTTGTTTTTAGCTTGTTACACTGACAAAAGAATCTCTTTGGAATAAAGAACCAATTTTCTGAGGGCATGAAGCTGTATGGTATTTGCATATTTCCAGGATTTAAAGGGAAGTGTGCTTTTCTTTGAAACATTACTTATCTGGCTCTTCTGTTTGTATGGCACTGGAAAATATTATTGACAGCTACTGATACGTCTGTCCCTCATTTTGCATCTGCTAATCGTGAATTTTGTTGATTAAATTGTACAAGAAATAAGGAATTTTTTAAATTATATGATTTCATAAAATTTTCAGTAAGATTTCTGACTTTTGTTAAAGCCACTTTTTTCTTTGAAATACATAATGTACTTAGTACCCTGTAAGCCGATTCTGTTGGGTAAGTCATTCCAGTTTTACCTCTGTTAATTCAAATGCACAGTTGGGTGTCTGCTGGTGTGCACTTGGTTGGTCAAGGATGCATGCTGGAGAGGAATTCTGAAACTACCTGCAAATCACTTCTTTAACACATTGAATTTATAACAGCCCCCTACAGTCACCAGCTAAGAGCTGAATGGAAGTGGAATTTTGTAACTGGTGTTCACTTTATTTTGCATACGAGGTAATAATCCTTTAACATGTAAACAAGTAAACAAAAACTCAACCTCATTTGTAATAACAATAATTGGGAATAGCAGGGTGCTCTGTAGTGTGTAATTAAGTAAATAATTGTTCGACAATGTGATCAAAAGAGATGCAGCCATTTATAGTTGTGTGGAAGGAACAAAATAAAAAGAGTTTTGTTATATAAGACCATCTAATGATTTGGAGAATTTTTATAACATATTATAAATTTAAAAAGCAGGCTGTATACCTATACCTTTAAGGAATTGTATTTTAAAAATAGCTTTAAATAATACATGTTAATATTAATAGAAATTCTCAAGTGGCAGGGTTGTGTGTGGTTTTGGTTCTTTATGCTTTCAGTTTCTCCTTTTTTTTCTAACTATGTGCAACTTTTATAATTTATCATTTTATAAATTTCTAATAAAATTTCATAATTAAAAAGTACTATGGAAAAAAGGAACCTCATACTCTTCTATTTTTATTATCATAGCAGCATTTAGAATAATTAGAGAATTCTCGATTATATATGCATTATTATATATGCATATATGTAAAATTATACATAATGTAATTATATAACTATTGAACAGGTATACTACATACTTTGCTAAGTCTTTATGTAAATTTTTATTAATTTCTCAGAATAATCCAAGATTGGCAGAAAATATTCCCACTTCATAGATCAGCAGACTGAGGCTTCCCCTGCCTGGGTTTGTTGCCCTCAGTAATGCAGCTCCTTTGAACAAGTCCATGCAAGTCACAAGTCCATGATTTTAATCACCACATTTTTCTTGTACTACTTGGGTTATTGTTATATATCAGCAATACTTTTGCTTTGATTATTTCATTTCTTAATTTTCATCCCTCATTGTGGAAAAAGATACAGCTTTCATTTTAGGAAATTTTCAGTGTTGTCATAGTTGACTTGAAACAGGTGATTCACACCTATATTACATCCTCAAATAATTCCTAAGCATTAGGTTGCATTTTGCACATTTTATCAAATAATACAAAATACATTTTTTGAAGTGCTAGTCTTTTGTTTATTTATTTAAAAAAGTTTAAATTTAAGAATAGTTGGTCAAAATGTGTTTTTTGTTTTTTGGTTTTTTTTTGAGGCAGGAAAAGGTCCACAGGGGTTGCATCAATGACTGTGATGATAAAATCCACACTAATGGCTTTCCTTCACCATGGGTGTATCTGTGTGTTTTAAATCAGGAGTGAGCACAGTGAGCCCACTATGCAAACTGTTTGCATTTCAAGGTCATGCTGACCATCTTGGGCTACAGTTTGGAGTTCCTGGACGCTGCACAGAAGGAAGACTATATTGTATTAGTGCAGAAAACTACTTCTATATTTAGGAGTCCAGGTGGTCGAAGTGAGAACACAGCGTCCAGGACTGGCTGAGGCACCGGTTAGCTCCAGTGTCGCATTTGGGCCTCAGTGAACTCTGTGAAACCCTTTGGACATATCACTTTCCCCAACTTTTTACAGAGCTTTCAGAAAGCACATCCCAGTTACTAATTCACAGAAAATGTAATCTTGTCTGTCATTTTGATCTCCTTCCTGCTCTTCTGGAATCAAGTACAATTAACTTCAATGAAATAATAATAGAAAGACTGAAATAATAAAATTGTATGTAATAATTTTAGTCAAAGAGCCCTTTGGGCTCTAAGTATTTAGCTGACACATATTTGCATACCTAAAAATAACGTGGCAGATTTTTAAACCAGTGAATGGATGAATGTTTCAGAAAAGGAAATTCTTGATAGTTTTAGTTTATGCGCTCAGTTTCTAGAACATTAACACTCACCAGTCCTGTGTGGAAGTGAGGCAGGGACATTTTATCACCACTACATGAAACTAATAGTGGTTTTTATTTTATGCATCACACACACAGATGTATGCAGAGTATTGTTTTATGAGAATAATTATGAGTAGGAGATCTGTTTGCATCCTGGCCTTTTGTTAATTCTGTAATCTTAGGCACCTCACTGAACTATTCTGTATATTTCATCAACTTTAATATGGGGATACTGTGACCAGCCTACTCGGGCATACATCAGAGCTGTACAAATACAGGACATTATACCTTTTCTTTCTTCACTTGCCCTCATGAGCACTAAATATTTAAGCCTTTGGAAAGATTTATTCCAATGGTAACTCAAAGTTTGATGATTTTGTCTCTGTTCTGCTCTTGTTCTTTTCCCTAGAGGTACTGTGTTCTCCCTTTTAATTTTTCTATATTTAAAGAAAGCTTTATAAAAATTATTAATAGAGATTCTTAATTTTGCATCTAATACATTAAAATTAGCACATAATTTTTGAGGTTTTAGAAATTTGAAATGTAATTGCATACATACAATGCACAGACCGTAATTGCGTAGTTAGGTGTATAGTTCCCTGACTTGACAAATGAGTATATTCGTATAACCAACACCCCAGTTAAGGTACAGTAGTCACCCTTTTTCTTCATTTCACCTTCCTCAGCTTCAGTTACCCGTGGTCAACTGAGATCTGAAAATATTAAATGAAAAATTCTCGAAACAAACAACTCGTAAGTTTTAAGTTGCATGCATGTCTGAGTAACATGATAAAATCCTGCTCTGTTTCATTTGGACCTGTTCGTGTGTATTTGAATTATCTCTTTGTCCGGCATCTTCACAATGTACAGGCCTCAGTCACTAGTCACTTGGTAGCCTTTAGTTATCAGTCAGATCAGCGGTTGCAGTCATCACAGTGCTTGTGTTTAAGTAGCCTTTACTTACTTAATACTGGCCTCGAAGGGCAAGAGTGGTAACATTGACAATTCAGATACGCCAAAGAGAAGCTGTAAGCTGTGCCCTTAAGGAGAAAAGGTATATATGGACAGGGAGTATAGGAAAAAACACAGTAGGCTGTGGTGCTATCCCAGGTTTTAGGCGTCTACTGGCCGGGCTCTTGGCATGCATCTCCTGTTGATTAAGGCGGATAACACTAGAACATTTTCATCATCCTCAAAAGTTTGTCAGTGTTTAAATATGGTTCATTTCTCTAGATTCTTGCCTGATTTTCTTGCCTTGGGGCAGGTGAATCACTTACCTCTTCTGCCTGTAGGTGCTCCACCCTGACCCCCACCACAGCATCAGAGCAGACTGTTCTGAATTAACCCTTTTGCTGATGACATATGTTTTGAATGGGAAAAAGTCTGCTTGCTTTTTTTGTATGAATTTTCCTGTCTTTTTTGCCTGCCTCTCTTCCCATTTCTGACTGCTGCTGACCATATACAGGGTCTGACACCAATAATGCCCTTTTTTATTACGAAATCATAAGAATGTAATTCTGTAACGTAACAATATCACACTCAAGCACACCCTATGTGTGCTTGACATTTTAGGTAAAATGTTCAAATTAGAACTATAAATTATTACGCCCATATTATTACCCTACCAACCACACTCAAGCAGGCGCTATCTGCCAGGCCCTGTGTTTTACAGTTTAGCACCGCGGAGAGTTAGCCTCCACAGAGGTCATTGAGAGGTCAAGAAAAGTTCTGTATGAGAAATGTTTGTGTCTTCTCTGAAATTCATCTTACATTATCTGACCCCTGCCTCATTTGGGAGGATACATAAATGCTTTCTCCCCTCAAAAAATTTGGTTAACATGTAGTAAAGGCCGGGGTACTGTCGATTCGAGGAAATTCAACTCAGTAGCAAACCAGCCATTCCTGTGCAGCACAAATAAATACTTTGTTTATTGGCTTTATTTCTTTTCCCTCCTGCAAGTATATGATTCTCGATTAGTTCAAAACTCCCCATCTTGTATTTTAAATCAATTTTTTATGATTTAAAAAAATTTTTTTCTTAGACAAAAAAGATCCCCATAACTAAAGTTTTTAAAGTGCTATTAAAAGTTTCCAGTCATCATTCTGTTTTTATTCTTTGAATTAATAGCTAGCCTAATACGTTTAGAGTAATATTTCAAATGAGCATTGTTTATTGGAACTGTTTTGAAAAGTAAAAGTGTGTTCCACCTTCCCTGTGTATTTACACCTCTTCGAATCTGCTTTATGAGCAGCAGCAAAAGCAAACGTGTCACTATTTGCTGTAAATTGAAGCTTTTAATAACTATGTCTGTTCTACAACATTTGTCAGCTTTGAATATTCTGTCAGTAGAATATAAAAATAGCAGGGAAACTCAGCAGCAGTGACATTGAGAATTTATTTGCTTATGCTAAAGGAAGGTAAAAAATATAATGTTGAAGGGTGAGCATTTGGCATTTTCCCTTCAAATAATGTAAATTAGAACTGGCTGTTCCTCAAATAAATTTTAGATGAAAAGTTAGCAAAATAAATGAGTAAGTTTCATCATTAAACACTGAACACTTTTTAACCTGGAAAAAAAGCAGAGTATCTTTTAACCAGAAAGGAGGGAATAAAGAGGTTATTTTAGATCATTGATTTAATCTAATATGCCTTGTTTGACACAAGCTTGAAAAACAGGTTTTATAAATACATATAAAGAAACCTGATAGCTCAGTAGTAAAAACTTTGATACATACAGCGTTTAAATTTTTAAAGTATCTTATACTAAAAATTCCTGTGCAGAGGATTATCTTAGATATATGACAATAAAAAATTAATTTATCTAATAAAGATGATTTGAGTAAATCAAATCTAAATAAATTCCATAGCCCACATTTTTGTTTGTAAATTGCATGTGTCAGTTATAAATATTAAAAACATGAATGAAATATATATTATGAAAAATCCACTGCTTTCTCTTTCTAGATAAAAACAAAGAGATTTTCATGGCTCCCTATTGTTGCTGATTTTGTTTGTTACTTCAGAGTCAGTTCTTATTGTTATGCCTCTTTCTTTTCTGTACCTATCTCCTTGTAAGAGTCTCTTCCCAAAAGAAACCTTTATCATTATCTTTATCAATAACAGCATTTGTGGAGCGCCTACTATGCACCATGTTTGACAGACAGACAAAGGTCAACAGTATTTTAAGTAGGAAGAAAAGTGTCACTGGAGTCGTGCTTAGGTGTGCTGCTGTCCAATCTTAATTTAAACCTCTATTGCACGGAAAGGTGATTAATGAGACTGTATGAACGTGCCTGTTCCTGTCAACCTTGTGACATGCCTGCAAACGTAAGGAATTTAGAAAATAACCTCAACGAGCTGAAGAGGTGGTCTCTGCTTTTACAGAATGGACATGCCTGAATATTTCAATTTAGTTTCATATTAGCGTTATTTCATTATTACAGATTGAGCCTGAGGGAAAGAGCAAATTAATTATTGTCAAAATTAATGACATAATTGCATACATCTAATTTCGCAAAGCACTCTACAAGTGTGTTTCTTTCTGATGAGAAATGTCTAGTCCTAATTCATCTTTTCCAGGGAGTGGAATTTGAAAAGAGTTTTAAATGGCAGGATGTGTTTTGTTTTTTTTTTTAAACGAAAGTCCTAAAATAGTTAAAAACTATAAAAGTCATTGACAATGGGAAATTGGGAATTTATCATTGCATTTGTGTTTATTTGGTTTTCCAACAAATGGTCTTATGCCTCTTATAAAATTTCATCTCAGTCAAGATTAAGGAGTGATTTCCAGTAAAATAGGAGTGTGACTCAAACATTAATGGTTTGTGAAGATAGTTGCATTCTTTTCTGCAGAGGATTTTTATGCTGAACTTAATGAGGAACTCAGTTGTGTTGTCTACCTTGCCTATAAAGAACTTAATAGGGAAGACAGACTGTAATCTTACTTTGTCAATTTCCTTACCCTGATTTTCAAGATAGTGGTAACAAAGTCTTTGATACAGTTTTTTTTTTGTTTTTTTTTCATTTTGTGTCTCTCCCATGTAGGAAAGTTAACATTTTTTGTTTGTTTTGTCTTCTTTATTAGCTATGGTTTTAAATACCTCTTAGGATTTACAAAGCTGTGTCTGGATTCTTTCTGGTACAGTATTTCTTTTTATATTCTGATAAGAGTCTTCTCTCCTTTGAATGTGCTTTTTCTTTTTAATTTTGTTAATTGATTTGGATAAATAAATTATTCCAGTTGTTTGGGTATTGAAGAAATAGATGCATATCTCGAGGAAGGAGAGTAATTTAATCCTCAGTTCTCACACATGCTGAGTATTGTGTCTTGGTAATTCACAGGGGCCACTTCTAATCTGTGTTTTGTTAGCGTGCTTGGCTTGCTTATGAATAAATGTGAGTGAAAACCCCTTGAAGTTAAAGCTTGCATTGATGATTCACAAAATAAATTAAAAATGAAGATGAGATTGCTTAAATCTCTGATTGAGCAAGTTTATAAGGTTCTCATGGCATATTTTAAAGAAATATTTAAATGGACTTCCCTTAACTATTTAAAAGTCTCAGAACAGAATCTCATTTTATAGAATAGCTAATAGAAAGAGAAGGATGAGTATACTGCAGAAAAGTCTACATAAATGAAACCTAAAAGTCATCTGCCTTAACTGATGCTTTTAAACTTTGTGACTTGGGCAAATTTAACATTTTTTGCCCCACTGTTTCCTATTCTTAATAGTTAGGTTTATGATAAAAAGAAAAAAACACAGTCTCTCAACAGCAAGTACAGAACCTCTTGTTCTATTCCAGGTACATTTAATTCTCTGTAAACTATTGCTTTTAAGTACAAGGTGAATTATTGAATTCCCTATTTAATTTCATAAAAAGTAAATATTGTCTCATACCTCCTCCCTTCCTCACTATTGTCTCCCTCCTGCTTCCTCCAGCAAGTTATAAACTTAACTAATTGGAGATTGCAGCTTCTTCTCCTGAAAGTGTCTACAGTTCTGAGATCCTAACAAGCTTTAACATACCTTCACAGGCAATATGAGGGAGAAAACCAATAAGAAGTATATCCAGAGAGGCAGCAAATTAGTGAGCAGGAGAGAAATCAGATTAGCTGACCTTGATAGTTTTAACCATCTTTGAACTGCTTTAGTTTCGCCCAGATGATCAGTCTCGAAGAAACTGAAGAAAAAAGTGATTCAGGGAGACTTCATTCTGAAGTAAGCACTTAGTTTAGTGACCACCATAGTTCCTGCTTAAGTGCCAATCAGAGCATAGTCAGGCGCCAAAGAGTTTACATGTTGCTGGTTTTTAATGGTTTTACTGAGATACAATTCATAAGCCGTACACTCCATCCAGAGTGTGCAGTTCGGTGACTTGTAGTGTCCTCATCCAGCTGGCCTGCGTCACCAGTCAGTTACAGGACATCTTTATTACCCCAAAAAGAAAAGCCCCACTCCTTAGCAGCATCCCCACCCCTCTCCCCAGCCCCTGGCAACCACTAATCTACTCTGTGTCCCCAGACAGTTACCTCTGCTGGACATTTTATATACATAGAATCATAAAAATATGTGGTCCTTTGTCTCTGGCCTCGTTCACCAGCATAATGTTGTTGGGTCCATCCGTGTATTGGTGTCTCCTTCCTTCTTATGACCAAATAATATCCTGTTGTATGGTTATACCACATTTCATTTATCCATTCATCAGTTGATAGGTATTAAGGTTATTTCAACTTTTTTTTTTTTTTTGCTTTTGTGAATAATGTTGTCGTGAGCATTTGTGTACAAGTTTTTGAGTGGACGTATGTTTTCACTTCTCTTAGGTGTACACCTAGGAGTGGAATTGCTGGGTCGTATGGTAACTCTGTTTTTAATCAATTGAGGAACTGCCAGAATGTTATCTGAAGCATGGGCACCATTTTATATTCCCACCAGCTATTTATGAGGGGTTCCAGTGTCTCCACCCCCTGCCATTTCGTGTTGTTATTCGTCTTTTTTATTATAGCCGTCCTAGGAGATGTCAGTGATATCACATGGTGGTTTTAATGTGCATTTGTCTGATGGCTGTGATACTGAGCATCCTCTCCTGTGTCCGTTCCCGCTTTAATGTTGTCAGCTGCAGTACTCTCACAAACCGACGCCTGTCCCACAGGACCTGATGAAACCACTCCTCCGAAGTATCTGTGGCCATGTGCTAAGTCCGTGAGAAGCCCTGAGGCCTTCTGCCCTGCCTCAGTGATACACAGGGTAGACGGAAGGAAAAACATGTTAACTGACATATGAAATAAAGTTTTCGGGGAACTATAGTGGAACGAAGTGTGGGCACAGAACACAAGGGTGGAACCTTTTAGTTCTGCTAGAGGAAAAGAAAGAGCTTGGTCAAGAGAAAAAACTCACAGAGGCAATACTGGTTTACCCCAGAACAATTATGTCACAGGCATTGAACCAAAAAGGGGCACGTAAGAATGGAAAGACACAGCTCTCGGCTCTATTAAGGGCAATCAGTGGCTGTGTGGGCCTTGAGTTTTCACATCAAGATGTTTTAGAACACAGGTTAGCATATAACAGTACTTCTGACCTGGCGGGTTTCTCCTTTGCCGCCCGCCCCCCACCCAGCTGGGGAGAGAGCTTGCTCGTGTCAGGTAAGAACAGGCAAGATCCCACAAAGCAGCTGAGCAAGAGCAGTTTCTGTTTGGCTCCGAAACTGCTTTTGTTCTTGTTTTTTTTTTTTTTTTTTGAATATACATGAGGATTCTTTTTAGTGCCCAGTTGATATCTGAAAAATCACTTGTGTTATCTTAAATATAGAAGTAATTTCACATGTACATTTTTGCTTAGAAATCACTTTTGTTAGCAGCAGTGTGACAGCCGTGACTCCTCGGCCCGTTGCACTGACTGCTAGTCTGGTTCGCCTTTTAGAAAAAAATGTGACTTGTAACCTTCAGTTCATGAAATATGAAATGACCTCCCTAAGTCTTTTGCATATATGAAATTTTTTCTTGTGTTTTTATTATCATTATTCTTTCTCTTTCTGAGAGCTTTTAAGATGGTTTTAGAAAAAAGATCAGCTTTTGTGAAGCATACAGAAGAAACCACTTGATGTACTAAGTCTTGTCTAGAACACCTCTCTAACAAACACTCCAAACGGTCTTTAAGAGATGTGCAGAAGTGACTTGCAGTGTTCTTGACTGGCTGAAATCCTTATTTATGTTTACTAAATTTGCAACTCTGGTGTGATATTTTAAAGGCCATATAAAATGATTTTACCCATTGGTCACGATGTTTGATGGCTTAAAGAAAAACAGATTTGTATCTTGAAACTTCTGTAACTTTTTCAACATCACTGCTTCCCCACTCCATCCTAAAAAAAGGGGTTCTGAAAAATCAAAGCTATTAAATACACACAATTTCAAATACACACAATTTCTTTGAATTTATTTTTCTTAAGTAAAATTAGATCTGGAACAAAGGGATTTCTGGAATGCTTTCATGAAAAAAGTGGGCTATTGTAGAAATTCCATGAAATAATTAAAGCTCAGTCATTTGTGCTAGTGTTTTCTTTTTTTTTTCTTTCATAAACTTGACTTAATTTCATTTGGTGTTCACTCGTGTTATCTTAAATATAGAAGTAATTTCACATGTACATTTTTGCTTAGAAATCTGTTTTGTTAGCAGCAGTGTGACAGCCGTGACTCCTGGGCCCACTGCACTGACTGCTAGTCTGGTGCGCCGTCCGTGTTCCTGGTCTCCTTTCTGCAGACCCTTAGCGCGCACGGTGGGAACTCTGCTCTCTGGTGCCGCTGTTTCTGTAGGCCTCGGAGACGCACCGCATCTGGGCAGATCCTGCATCACCGCTGTCCACTTGCATGACCTTGAGCTAGACCTTTAACTTCTTTTACATCTCAGTTTTCTCATCGTGACATGTAACATCAGTAACTGTACACGTCCTGGGGCTGTTGTGAGAAATAAATAAAATAGCACATGAAAGGTACCCGGCTGTGGCACATACCCCCCATGCAGTCTGCAGCTGCCGTCTTTGTGGTGAGTCTGCTTAGGGGGAAAAGAGATGGTTTAAATTTGATCCCTTAGACTATCAAGAAACATTTTTGTAGTGGTGATAAGTCACTGCGAAAACATGAACTTTCTATATGATATTTAAGTCATCTCCATCTGGTTATGTAGTGGGTCAGCTGATAATAGTCACCACAGCTTATATTTACTGAGGGCTGGGCTGTGCCTGGCACAGCTCCAGCGAGGGAGAGCGGCAGGGAGGGGTGTAGAGAACAGCGCGTGTGTATTCTAATTTAGCTTAACACTGACCCCACAAAGCAGGTGTTCTTACTGTCTCCATTGTATAGATTGGGAAACTGAGGCACAAAGAAGTTAGGTGACTTCCCCAAAGTCACATTGTTACTATAGATGGCACCAGATTGATAACTATACAGGTCATTTTATATATTGATTACTTTTATTTTGTGTGAGTGGGAATGAATTATGATAAAGGAGTTGCTTGTTATTTCAATTCTTAGAAGGAGGCAGAATAAGGGAATAAGAGTTTGCCATACATTTGTTCCTAATCTAATTTTGTGTATAGTAAAAAATTTATGTAATAATATATTTAAGTAGTTCATTCATCATCATAAATGAAGTGTTTTATAAAGTGATAAGCTAACTAATGTAATTAATTCTTTAGTGTATGAGTATTATTTACATACTGAAAATACTTTCTATATCTTAAGTGTCCACTAGAAATCCACTCAGAAGTGAAGGGTAGCCATTATTTTTCAGATATTTATGGTATGTCACTTCTCAGTAATAGATGGCATCTATTATCCTTTTCTATAAATCACTGTTCTGTGTTTGATGTTGTCCAGAAAAATCCATATGATCCACATGGCCAGGCATTGTCGGACTGACTTCTCTTACTGTATCCTGATTCCTGAATAAAGCAGCTCTATACAGATCATTACTGTCCTTCTTGGGAGTGTCTCTGAAGCCCTCCTGTTTTGTAAATTGCTTTATTATGAAAAATGTAACCACTTTTTTTGTCTCCTGACTAAATTAAGCAATAAACCCATGAACTGATCAAAAAGGAGTTTTAACCTTTTTGCCTCTTATAATTATTATTTTAATTTTAAGCATTGGTAAGTGTTTGTTCTGGCTTGTTATTTAAAGAATAAGCATGAGATCTTACTGTACATAAGTTATATCTATCTTGAAACTAGCAGCAAAGAATCATATATAAATTCAAAATGGAAAATTCACAAGGATTTTGTTCTGTGTGTTGATTAGTCTTTTGGAAATAGGTTGAAGTTTAGTGCTTTTACAAAGTAAATTGTTATTTCAGGGCTATTTAGGGAGTATCTATCTATATGAGTAGAAAAGAATGTTATAGATTGGGCTTCAAGAATAATGGTCTAATTTTACATAACACTGATATTCCTCCAAAGCCAAGAATGATGTTTCTTTGTTTACTTACCATATGAAAACATGTCATCTTGGGTATAATTAATGGCCAGAAAATTTTAGACAAAAGAAAGTGGCTTTTCCCCAGCACGCAGCAGACAGTCTGTGAAAAATCACTAATGGAAAAAGTTAGAGACCCAGTTCCATAGCTGGCAGTGGATTTTATTGCTGACCAGAGTCCAAAGTCAAAGCCTGGCATTGGTGCAGTTTGCACCGTTACCTTATCCTCTGCAGGTCCCTACGGAGCAGCCCTTCATTTCCCTACAGCAGGTCTGTGTTTTTTGGGGGTTCGTTTTTCCAGACATCTGTTACCATGGTCATGGCTTCTTTTGCTCATCTCCTACCTGCCTGCCTTTCCACACGTGATTGCTTTTTCAGTAACATTATTAAAAAGAAAGTGAGTATTAGTATTCTTCTGTCCTACAAGGGTCTATGTTAGGTGACAGAGGAAATCAAAATTAAACTAAAATCATACTGATACCCATGATCAATTCCGTTCCCGTTTCCTTGCCCATGAAAAAAATCACAAGCAGGTTTTTTGTAAACATACGATGCCAACTTTACAAGAGTGTGCTGTATTTTAGGCTCTGTGGGACACGTTGTAAACTGAAAGCAGCCAGCTTACAGGAAGCCCCTGGGCCAGGGCCTGGGCACTTGCCCCTCTGCCACGTGGTTCAGGTCTGACCCTGCCTGGAGAGTCGGGCCCATGAACAGAAAGGCCCAGGTCTTTGCTCTGTGATTTGAAAGAGATGGTTTACAACAACCACTACCATGTATTGGAGTGTGTGCATGTGTGTAAGTAACCTTTTTTTAATTTTTTGAAGGAAAAAATAAACAGTGACAACATAAACAGTGAATGGAAGATCATGCCAGGTGAATACTTACGTGGTTCTGCAGAGCCTCGATTTTACTGGTGGTGATGGTGGGGAGGATATTAGTTATCTTCTTGCCAAACATTAATGTGGTGAGAGGACCCATTGTTCACCTCCATCCCTTCAGTCACCTGTGTTCACTGAGCACCTGTTTTACATTTACAACAGGCCTTCTGCTAAGGGATTCGTAGGTAAAGACAGATGTATCCCCTGCACAAAGACCGACACATGCTAATCAAATATATCTCCTGAATGGATGTATTTCTACATGGTAGTAATTGTGGAGATAGAAAGGTACACTATGCTGGGAGAGCTTGTACTGGGGGACCTGACTACAGAACGAAGCTCTGAAAAGGGGCAGGAGCTAGCCAGATGGAAGAGAAGGGTGAGTGGGTACCAGCATCAAGCGTGGAAGGATGTTCCTGGCAGAGAACGCTGCACATGCAAAGTTCCTGTGGCAACAGGACAGGCTCCTCTGAGGGCCTGACAGTGCTGCCATCCCAGGTGAAGTCTGAATTCTGGGCAGGAACCCCTCCTGCTTGCCGGTTGCCCATATTAAGGGTATGTATTCCAGGACAAAGGGGAATGGCAAGTGTGAAGGTGCGGGAAGATTTGCTGTTTGAAAAGATCACTTTAAACCATACAGATAGAATGGAGTGCAGGGGCCAGTAGTTTTGGATACAGATTGCTGGGCCAACCCCGGGGGCCTAGATGAGGGCCATGGTAGCTCAGACCAGCAGGGTGATGAAAAGGCTGAGAACGTTATTGAGGGTCGAAAATCTGGTAGCACTTAAGGGAGGACAGGATAGGAGGAAGGGTGAAGTGTCAAAGATTGTTTCGAGGGGTTGTGTTCCCACTGCAAGCATAATAAATACAGGATCTAAAATACAAATTAACCAGAATCCACCAAGCCATGTGTTTTGTTTCCACTCCTCTCCCCATTCTTGCTTCCTCAGTCCCTCTCTCCCCCTACCTTTCTCTTCTCTCTCTCCCTTCCCTGTCCTTTTTGTCCCTCTCCCTCTCCCTCATTCTCACTCTTTTCCTCCCTCATAATTTTCTTAACTTTCTGGTTCAGAAAGATTGGGCGTTGTAAAGAAACCTCAGTCTAGATCTTCGGAGGTGCCTCAAGCACGATCAGTTTCTATTAACATGAAATGGGGGTTGATCTGAAACCATTCCAAAATACATTGTCTCGTTCATATTAAAAGCATACAGCTTCTAAGCACTTACTTTAAAATCTCTGGTGAGGTAAAACGTGAGCTGGCTAGGTGGTTTCTAGGTGGTAAACTGAGTGTCTGCATGAATTGCAGTGTTGTCTGTAAATATTTCCAGGCACAGACACGGAGATGCAGTAGGAAAAACCCGAACAAATTCTTAAAATGCCAATATTGTCGCAAAGTCTCCATGCAGAATGAAGTTGTTTGACAAAGTGTTTCCCTGGTGATGTGGCTGCAGATGAAAATGTCTTCAGCAATAAAACTCTGTGCTGGAGTCTCCATTCTGTGCACTCATCAGTCAGCAAACGACACATCGAGGGTCTTTTCCGAGGTATTAGTTAATATGTTGGCAGAAATATGTGAAACGTTGTTATTCCCCTCAATTTCTGTGCATGGATTTTTTCCTGCCTTTAAATATACATTAATTTGCCAAAATATTTGCCAGCTGTAAGTCTGACTAATCAATAGGATTGCATTGGAACAGAGGTGGGGAGGGTTTTTTTCTGAAGGGTTTTCATAGTTACCTGCACTAGAAGACTTACAATAATAGCAGGAGCTGCAGTTCTGCCCTCATTTGCAAATAGTTTCAGGGAGATTTAAGGGTTGGTAGGGCAATTATGGATGAAGCATATTTTAATTATAGTAACTAGATAAGTTGTATACAGCTTTATGAATTAGTACATTATTGTTTAATAGGTCACAGTCATGTGTGACTTTAATCACACTTCTTATTGTAGCCAGTTTCATTAGCAGGGGTGTTTTATAACTGAATACTTTATGCATAATGAGTTCAGAAGTTGCATTTGCGTGATATCAAGGAAATAATTTACCCCATACATTACCGCCCATCAACAGGAGCAGAGTCCGGCAGGATCACAGCACTTTCGATAATGAGGTGATTTTACACTGCGTTCCCTTATTTCTGTGGGTGCCAAGTCTGGTTTCCCAGTCATTTAAGAAACAGGAGGAAGACGAATCACCATTATTTCACACGTATCTAACGAGCACGAGTTATCCAGTGAGGTAAACATCCATTCTCCCAGTTGTGAAAACTGCGAGGGCTTTGAATCCCTGCTATACTGTGGAATTTTCTTGCCCAGCGCTTGCCCCTGCCCCCATTCCCGCCAGGCGTCAGTGCATGTCAGAAGCTGTTCTGCAGACCAGACTGAGCTGTCTGTGTTTTAATGGCACGTGTGTCACGCTTTGTCTTCTTTTTGTAGAGCCTCTGTGTATCCTCGCCTCCCGGCGTCCATTGCCATCTCAGGGACAGCCCAGCCTCATCTTATCCAAACTAACCTCTTTAAGAGCCCGTGTGAGAACACCTCAGGCCGCTTTTCCTTGTGGGGAAGCAAGGAAACGCACACTCGGTGATTGACAGCTTTACAGCAGGCACGGTGCTTATTTACACTTGTCATTTCCTAAAGATTTTATTTAAAATTGTAAGCCCACAAAGTGATACTGGAGAACCTTCAGGCTAGGGCAGTCTGTGTAAGATTCAAGGATATTAATAGGTTCTGAGCCAAAAAAGGGTGCTGTGTTCAATAAGCTTGAAGAACCTTGGGGAAACAGTTTTCTGATATGTAAGTGTTCATCTTTGGTATCTAGCCCGTGCATACAGGGGGCAATGTATTCTAAATTTTATTGACATAGAACCCTTTTTGGAAGAGTGTCTTACCCTGTTTTTTTTTCCCCTTTATAAAATATGTAGATATGTAAATGTATAAAACACAAAAAGTACACAGTCACACTGTTTTTGTCTTCGACACAGATTTTGTCGGGGTAGAGGAAATAGTGTGAGTTCATATGATTTTCAAGCTGTAAAGTGCCATAAAAGTATAATAGATTAAGGTTGATTTTCTCCCTTGATCTTGTTGGAAATAGTGTTTAAAAAAACCCATGTGTCACATTGTTTAATTGTTCAGATTCCAGTGATCTGGAGACTGCTCGCTGTGTCCCCTCTCTCTGTCCCTCTGTCCTCTGTACTGAGCACATCACTTCTTTGTTTGTGGGTTTGTATGACTAATTTCAGAAAAGGATCATTAGCCTGTGGTTGATCTGAGTGTTCTTTTTAAGTCTATTTTCTACTTGTGTTTCTGCCTTTGACACATTCATTGTCAGTTCCAAATGCTTAGAATGGCTTTTCTTTGTATTAACGCAGCCCAGTAATTTTCTGCACGTTGCCTCAGTTTCTGCTGTCAGCTTTTCCAATTGGTCTAAACTTTAAAAAGAGGAGCAAGGGGCATGAGGTCCACCGTGAAGTGCCACTGCACAGATACGTAGACAGTGTGCCCTGCAAGATACCTCCTTCTGGCTCCCACTACCCTGTTTTTCCTCTTTATGTTATGCTTACTGTAGCATATTCATAAATGTTTATTGAATTAAGTAAATTTGCATGTCATAAGTGCTATTTTGAGTTCATGTGGAGGCAAGATTGAACTTCTTCATGGTTTGATTCATTGCTGTTGATTCTCTTACGTGATTTGGAGAATGTACAGCTTTTGAACAGTGGTCTCAGCAAGCTAATTTATTGACAATGTAATTTATTTGTAATGCTTTGGTTGCAGGAATTAGAAGGGACACGTTCCACCCAACTCAAAGCATCATATTCTTCTGCTGTGTATTCACTTAACCAGTATTTATAGTGCCTATTACTGGTCCTGGATACAACAGGGAATAAAATACAGCCCTTTCCTCTTGAAGTTTGCATTCGAGTGGGGAGAGACACTCAGTGAACAAACGCAAGGCTGTTATGATAGATGGTGGTAAGAGGGTGGGGGAGGGAAGTATCAGGGAAGCCTCAGAAACCTGAAGGGTGTGCAGAAATTTGGAAGAATAGGGCTCCAGAAGCAGGGTTGGCAGGTGCACCCCCCCAGGGAGAAGAAGGCTGGTGGCACAGGGCTGAGGCCATTGTGAGGTCAAGGAGGTCACAGGGATCAGAGTTTGGTTTTGTTCTCATTGAGATAGGAAGCTATTAGTGTGTTTTGAGCAGAAGAGAGACAAGACAGGGCTATTCTTTTAGAAGGACCACTGTTACCTGAAGGTTACAAGGGGAGCCAGAGAAAATAATTTGGAGGCAATTGTAGTAAGTGACCTAGGCAGAAGATGATGGTGCCCAGACCCAGACAGCAGTGGTGAAAATGATGGGAAGTGGTACAACACTAGTTATCTACTTCTGGGGCAGAGGCTGACCGCATTGACTAATGGATTGGATGTGGGATGGCAAAGAAAGAAAGGCATCAGATACGACTCCACCTTATAGCTGAGCAGCCAGGAGAATGAAGCTGGCATTACTCAAAAGAGGGAGCCTAAGAATGGGATGGATTTGAGAGAGGAGTCAGTTTGGGAATGGCCAAGGTGAGGTGCCCTCGGACAGCCAAGGGGAGATACTTGATTGGCAGGGGGCCCTCTGAGTCTGGAGGGAAGACTGGGGTCTTGGCTAGAGATGCAGACATGAGTGTCGGTGGTGTACGGAGTGACTGGTGGTCAGGAGTCTGAAGGAGGTCATCTGGGGAGGGCATAGAAGGAGAAGAGAAGCCCAGAGGCTGAGCCCAAGGCCCCCAGCGTTGAAGAGTCAGCAAGAGGTGCCCTGGCTGGGTGGTTCCATTGGTTGGAGCTTCGTGTCCTAAACTGAAAGGTTGCAGGTTTGATGCCTGGTCAGGGCACATGTGGGAGGCAATTAATTGATGTTTCTTTCTCATATTGGTATTTTTCTTTCTCTCTCTCTCTCAAACCAATAAACATATCCTTGAGTATTTAAAAAGGAAAAAAAAAAGTCAGTGAGAGCAAGGGTTGGGGGCTGGGGAAGCCAACACGGGAAACTGAGTCAGGAAGTGAACTAAGAGATTTTAGTGTTTTAGGAACATGTGAATTAAAGGGTGTCAAGAAGGTGGAAATACTCAGTGTTGCCAATTGTCATTGGTAATTGAGTAAGATAAAGAGTGTGACTGACCTTTGGGGCTAACATTGTGGAAGTTTTATCAAGGCCAAGAGCTTGTTTCTGTGACAAAATGGAGTTGGAATAGGAAGTACAATTAGATTGAAATGGGTTCAACACAGATAAATCTTTAGAGACTTTGCTGCAAGGCAGGGAGACGGGCCATAGCTGGAGGAGGATGTTGGGTTTAGGGATGGTGTTTTTAAGATGGGCAGCAGTACAGTGTTGTATGTTAATGTGAGTAGCTAGCAGAGTTAGGGAAGTAGATGGGGAGGGATAAAGGGGGCAGTTGCTGGAGGGATGTCATTGTGTAGGTAAAACGGGTTAGTACCTGGAATACAAGTGGAGGGGTCTCGTTTAGGGGCCCAGGCAGTTCACACAGAGAGATAGGAGAGAAGGCAGAGGGTATGGTAGGGCACAGATGGGAATCTGGGAATCTGGTGCTGGGGCTGTATGGAACTGCTCTTTGCGGTGTCTGTTTTCTCAGGGAAATAGGCAGCAAGGTTATCGCCTGAGAGGGAGGAAGGAGGAAGAAGGATTATAGTATCACAGATTTGAGAGGGACAAGAGTATAAAGTAATTGGTTAGCAAAAGAGAAAGAATAGCCAGAAGAAATGAGGGCCAGGGTTGCAGAGGGCTTCTGGTAAAGTATAAGAGAATTGAAATATTTACTTTCTTCTTACTGTATTAGGAAAACTTGCCCAGGATACCTACAGAAGTAACCACTAATCCAACGTAAAAATATACCACAATTTGTTTATACATTTGCCTCTTGTTGGACATTAATGTTGTTTCCAGTTTGGGGCTATTAAGAATGCAGCTGCTGTGAACATCCTTGTTCAAATATTTTTATAGACATATGTTTTTATTTCCCCTGGGTAATGTCCTAGAAGCAGAACCACTGGATCATAGAATAGATATATATTTAACTTTGGAAGAAACTGCCAGTTTTCTCAAGTGGTTCCGCAAAAGTAACCAGGCAAATGCTTCATCCTCTTCAGTGGAAATTAAGTTGTAGTAAAGGGAAAATGCAAGGTAGTAGAAATTCAGTCTCAGTTTAGTCATTAGTTAATCTTAGGAAAGTCACTGAACTTCTCTGGGTTCAATTTTCCCCAAAAGCTACGTGGAGAAAATAAACCAGGTAATCTACTAAGTCCCTTTCAGATCCCAAACTCTGAGAATTTGGGTGAAATTCAACTACATGGTAATAAATAAACAGAAAGCCACATCTCTGCACATTTTTATTCTGTGGGAGTTGAGCTACATTTAATGTACTGGACACGGGAAGAAAATCTTAGAACATAAGGTGCAAAATCTTAGAACATAAGGAGGCAAAATGATTAGGCTTATACGAAGCACACAGTTGCCTGTGGAAATCACATATTCTTTAAAAGAAAACATTGTCAGGTGATAGAGGATTCCACTCAAAATTTAATATAAAGAGTTGTTACACCTATGAATAGCTCCCACTCTGTTTTCATTAGAACATACACTAGGAGATGGAATTAGATGGTTCGAGAACACACTGCTCACACATCCGCTGTTTGGACTGCTGTGGCTTTGAAACTAGAGGAGCAAAACATTGGCCTCTCTCACTTCTGCAGAGCCACTGGGTCCGTGTTCCGGTCACGCGTGCTCCCTCAGCTAGGAGCAGAGAGACCGTGTGCATCCTCCAGCGCCAGAATGACGGCCCCATTGCCACCCTGCCTCCCCCTGCCCTACAAGCAGGTGTAGGGAACGCTGCCGCAGATCTGTGTCACTCGCCGGCTGCCCGGGAAAGACTGAGGAGTCACGGGTCACCGGGGTGAAGCGTCTGATAAATAGAGGCTGCTAGGAAAGACAGATTGAACATCAGTGTGAGATCACGTACTTCTGTAATTTGTCTTATGGGTTAATGAGAATTAGGAGTGGGGAGGGAAAACCAGCTGGAGATAACCCCGAGCCAGGCGGGGGGCCTTGCCTAAGCTGTGATTGGTGGGGAAGATAAACATCCAGTTGGTGCCCATCACCATCCCAGGTCCTGGAGTTGTGAAATCCTGCTGCCCAGGGCAGGACCGATGCCCTCGGCTTGTCACAGCTTTCTCAGAAGGGCCCCTGAAGAGTTTGGACAGTGAAAGCAGACACAGGTGTCTGGAATGTTGCATTTGAATATAATCAGCTCTTGTCACCTGTGGAGTCCCATCCACAGCATCTCTGGCCTGATTGTCATCTGGCCTCCACTTCAATACCTACGATGACCTGGAACTCACTACCTCAGCACATTCACTGTAGGACACATACCTGGGCTTTTCAGAATAGTCTCTCGGGTCACCACCTCACCAAGCCAGTGCCGTGTAACCTTTTCCCATGGCGTGAGGAAAGATTCTAAAAACAAAAGCATCCCCACAGCTGCCTAGAGTGGCATCTCTGGTGGATTTTGTTTCTCTCTTCAGGTGGGATGGATCATGGGCACCGTAAGCATTTTATTTCTGGTCTTTCTTGGTGGTGCAAAGAGGCACAAATAAGCACTTTTTTTCCCTTCCGGTCAGGGGTCATTGTATCCTCAGTGGCCCTGATATATCCTTATGGTGCTATAGAAAGATGACTCCTTTCTCATATTGGGTTTGTATTTTTAATATCGGTTCAGAAGTTCATTTATTTGTAATTTAAAGCAGTGATTCTCAACCAGAGAAGTTCTGTTTACCAGGGGACTCTTGGCAGAGTGGAGACATTTCAGTTGCCACATCTGGTGCAGAGGGTATCCAGTAGTTCCAGCCAACCAGCAGTACCTTCCAGTGGTGGCCAGTGTAATTGACTTTTTTTTTTTTTTTTTTTGCTCTGGGACAAAGCTCTTTTTGGATCTAGGAAGATTCAAGAGTTTTAATTTCATAGGCAGAAGAGCTTCTGCATTCGTATTTGTCTCCACGGTTCTCACAGAAGAGTTGGAGCAGTGTGCTACAGAAAGGATTCATTGAGAAGCAGTCGTTGGGAGCGTGGTTGTAATATGCTGCTGGTGGCAGTGCAGTTTGCTTGTTTTCATCCTCATCTGCCCTCATGGAGTGGTGGGTACCTTGAAGTCCTAAATAGAGACTTATTTTTTAAAGGACTTCGGGGTTTTTAAAGACACATCCAATTTGCTACTAATAAACCAAGGAGGTCTGGGTTGTTTGTTGCCGCCTACATTGAGTCAGCTGTGACTCCTGGTGACCTTGTGCATGTGTGGTTGTCCGCTGTGTCCTGAGCTCCGCCGCCCTGCGCAGCCTCTGTAGGCTCATGCCTAGGGCATCCTTTGTGGAGTCAATTCATCTCACATGGGACGGATCCAATTAAAAGAGAAGAGTGGGCAGTCAGGATCAGAGAGTTGTAAAACGCTTTGTTTTTTCAATAGTTTATAAGTTTCCAGAAAACATTTGCTTTCCATAGTTTACATAGAATTTTAAATCTGGTATATTGTTAGTTGTTGATAGAAGTTTTGTTTCATTGGTTTTATTTGTGTTGGAGGGGAGACAAAGGAAAAATTTTGAAGAAATCTCATGAGGTTGTTTTTTTTTTTTTTCACATTGTCTCAAGAAGGCAAAAGTATTATTGATGCCAGTTTTGATATGTAATAGCATCACAGATAGGAGCATTGCATAATTACCACCCCGCCCCCCCATGACGCTTTTTGGGGTAGAACCCATGCTGAGAGAGGCCGCAGAAGAGCCTGTCAGCCACAGCAATGGCTAATTAGATTAGCTCCAGTGCTTCCCTGGACAGCTTTCAGACACACGCCCTGTCACCCTGCCGTGAGTGTCAGCTCAGGTCCCTTCTTCCCCATTCCTTTGACTCAACTCAGTCCTAACTGGAAAATGAATGGGGTAAATATTTGCGGGGTGCCTGCTCTGTGGTGGACTCTGTGTGCTAGCTGTGGGTATTAGAGTGAAAACAAGAAACATGTTCTTGAGGCCCTTAAAAGTAGGGCCCGGGAGGGTGCCCCTTGCCCACAAAGATGGGAACTCCATGAAATAATGCAATGATAATGAACCCGAAGTATAAACAAAGGACTGAATTGCTCTACCAGGAGAGTTCCTTCCCCCAACTCATAAGCAAAATTACTGAATGACTTTTTATACTTGTAAATAAAAATGGCAAAACTAAAGTTAGCGAACTATTATTGTTAAGTAGTGATGGAACTACTGGAGTTTGAAGGTGTTCTAGAAATCCTCCTTTGGTAGTGCTGTTTATTCAGAGTAAAAATATAGATATTGAATATGCATCCCCTTCCCCGTTTTCTTTTACTGTGCAGCTAGCAGAAACGCACCCAGCAAGCCAAAGTCTTGGTGGTGACGCCACTGGGCGAGGGTCCTCTGTGAAGGGTGACTACTCCCTGCTGTGCTAACAGCACCCACCCCCATGCGCCCTGGCGCCCTGGGCTGGTCCGTGGCTTGAATCATCTCAGTGCTCTGAATTCTTCCTTCTGGAGATGTACTCTGAACCATCCCCGCCCACGACGACATGGCAGCTCTCAGGCAGAAGCCTGTCTTCTGATCCTGTCCCCTGGAACATGACAGTTTCCTCTGTGATGGTCGAATTAATTATCAGAAATGGTTTGCTGGCAGACAGTCGGATGCTAATTATGATTGGAACCTTTGGGGCCCTTAAGCCCAAATCTGTTGTTTGTTGTGGTTGTTAAAAATAAAAAATCATAACCCATGAACGGAATTGTTTTCCGCATCTGAGAGCACTGCAGACGAGACCAGAACACTGTGTGCTGGACTGTGATCGGGGCTGAAGCTACTTAGTACTTGTTTGTGGTGAAATGGACGGAAGCAGTGGTTAATTAATTGTTCCTTTCTGGTAAAGAAGGGGCTGAGTTTGGATATTTCAATGCACAGCAAAAAAACAGCAACAACAACAACAGTGGCATTGATTAAATTGGAGGTGACATTTGGGGAGGTGTCTTCAGAATTTCTAAGTTTGATTATCCAATTTGACTGCATGCTGTGTTCCAGGTTTGTGAACTCTTTCTAGCCAGTTCTACCTGGGAGGAAGTATTTTTAATTAAATGGATCATGACCACTGGAGAAAGAATCATGAAGCGCACCTGTGGTGTGGGGCCATGGTGTGAACAAACCAGCCTGGCGCACAAAGGGACAGTTTGGGAGTCAGCCGGTGCTGATGCTGCACTGGGGGCCATTTCATTCTCCCGTCAGTGGTTAGTTAATGAGGTAGAGACATGAAGGTAGGCGGGTCCTGCCGGGAGCTCTGTGGCACAAGAAGGTGGTTGTATCACTGGTTCTCACTGGGGCAAACAGGACGGCTGACAGACCCTTGATCATTGGAAGTGATGATATCTTTTGGGATATTGTCCCCAAAGTAGGGAGAGGACCATGCATTGATGGAAAAGCAGAGAAGTAGAGAAAATAAGAACAGGATACTTCGTAGCCAATTCACATAGGTTTGTGAATGGGCTGGTTTTCTTTTGTAAGGCTTATGATGTGATACAGGCAGTGTTTCAAGCATAAATCTGGAAAAACGTTGAATGAATTAGTAAACAAAAGTCACCCAATAATACCTTCCTTACTTAGTACAAAGTAAATACTTTGGGGGCGGATTCCATTTTTTTTAATAGGTTTTATCTTTTCTCAAAGAACATTCAGTATTGTTTCTTGTGAAGTCAGCTGATATCGAATAAAAATATGAAGAGTGTCATTACTTATCAAACAAGCCTGCCCGGTGGAAACATGAACTTCCCTTAGGTCTCACACAGGGACACAGCGGTGCAGCGGGTCCCCGCCCGTGAACCGCTCTCAGTGTGGAGTCGCGTCTCAGGCGAGTTCACGGAAGCAGGGACAGGTGCGTAGAGGTAAACTGCAGCATTCCTTCCAGAGCAGGCTGTAGCTGACACAGTTCTGTTATAAGGGACTGTTTTAAAAGTCCCTGAAATTTTTCTCCAATTACACTTGGGTTGAATTTCCTGATACTTTTTCTTGCTTCCCAGGTACAAGTGGAAGATAAGCCAAATGGCAAGTTTGGAGCATTGTGTGTATTAGATCTCATTTCTGTTTGCCTTCTTGACGATTTCACTTCTCACCATGCAGCAGTTCAGGGACCTCAGTCTTCCCTCTCAGGAGCCGGAGGGAAAGCCCTCTGTTTAAACAGATTCAGCGCTTCCCGTTTGCCCTAGTGCAGCTCAAGGGCACTGTGCCATGGCGGAGCTCCACCTGGCACATGTAGAGGTTGTGAGTTTGGCTCTCTTAGGAGGGGTAAGGAGGGCGGGGGGCCAAGCCACCAGCACAAACACCTCCTGGATTTGTTCACGAGTCTCCTCGTTCATTTAGTCACGCACTTGTTCGCTCACTAACAAGTTCACAGTAACTTGCTGAGTGTTTAAATAGAGTGCCCCAACTAAACATCCGTCATTGTGGCGAGGACATGGGTCCCACCCTCAGGCGCAGTTCTCAGCTGAGCATGGCAGCAACTGTGTGGCCTTATGACACCTCACACCAGAACTCCCACAGAGGTAAAGCACAGAGGACCCAAGTTATACAGCTCAAGGGCTGTATTACCTGAGGCCACATCCTTTTATGAATGGACATGAGAATTACAACTACACACCATAGTTTTTGAATATTAGAAGATGACGCACTAACATCAGTGGTTTAATCACCTTTGTTTGCCACCTGCTGGGTGACTTCAGGCAGAGTGATGCGGTCAGTTTGAAAAGAGCCTGGACTGGGGCTTCTGGTAGTTTTTAAACGCGTTTCTGACGCTGACTGCCTCTGTCACCTGGGCAACTCATGTGCCCCAGCCAAGCCCCAGTTTCTCATTTGTAGAATAAGATGTTTAAACAAAGTAAGATTAGGTCCTCATTCTTTAAATCTATGCTTTTTACTTTAATGGGTGGAATCACCCCCAGTGGTTTTAAAGTTTAACCCAACAATTTTATCACCATAAAGGGGCAGAAAACCCCACCAAACTTTTTTTTACCATTTAAGACAAGATGAATTTCAAAAATATCATCTGAGCTACCTGAGGTCAGAGGCAGTATTTCAGTAATAACAGCTGTCATCTCTTAAGTAATTCCAATGTGTTAACCTAACAGACATGATCTCATTTAATATGACAACCTTAGGAGGGGGTTCTGTTATTACCCTTGTACCATTAAAATGTTTACACTGTCCCCATTGTACTGATGAAGAAATTAGGACTCAGGTAAGTAACTTCTCCAGGTTCGCACATCAGTGAACGTTAAGGTAGAATTTGAATCCAGATCTTCTGTGTGATTCAGATAACCAGAAGATAAATGAACATTTTAATCAGCTTTCTAGCCATAGCAGCCATCATGAAGGAGGGGTCCAGTGCACGCATGGCAGTGGGTAGAATAAAACTGAAGTAATTTAATGTGCCCACTGTGACATATACTCCTGTAGCCCTCCTGTGTACTTTCCATTACTGAATATTTTGTGCTATAAGGCACAGAGGAATCAGTGTTTCCAGGTCATTTTCTTGCCAGTGGGTCTAGTGACAAACCTTCATTAATTAAAATAATGACATGATTCTCTGGCTACGATACTCAAGTGCGGCCTCCTAAACCAGCAGCATTGGCATCGCCTGGTCACTCAGAACCACTGAACTGGAATTCACACGTGCACAGGTGTCCCGGCGATTCCTGTGTACGTGGAGGTTTGGGGAGCTCTTCACGTGCAGCACGTCCCCCAGAGAACCCTGTGCTGCTGGGCAGAGGAGCGCACGGGCGATCGCTTCAAGCAGCGTGGTGGTAGTGACACTGTGGCCTGGAGTGGCGGTGTGAAGAATGGGACACTGGGGAGGAGTGAGGATGACCTGGACACAGAGAAGCTGGAAAATGCAAATCTGTTCCCGTGGTCGAGGAAGAAAAGGTCTTTATTCTTTTGGAAAGAATCATTCTGGATTGTCTGGAAGTTCAAATGATAAAGTTCAATTAGTAAAAAGTAAGAATTAATAAAAAGAATACGAACACTTAGTTATTAAAGCAGACTTATCAAGTCTCTCATCTGAAGCCAGCTGTAGGACTCCTGCTTACTCCCCCCTAAAAATTTACGTTTCCTACAAAACAACTCCAAAGTGAAAAGTCATACATGTCATGTGAAATAATTACTCTTATCCGTTTTTAAGAAGAATACCCAGCTGCAGCCACAAATGCCTTTCCTGCCTGTTTCATGCGGCTATTTCTTAAATGCACAAAATTTTATATTATAACATAGAGTAAAAAATGTAAAATTTCTTGCAGTCAGTTTTTTGTAACCAATAAGTGAAAATGGAAGCTTAGCTTATTTACAGGGAGGTAAATTATGTGCTCAGCGAAGTTACTGAGATTTACATTTAAAAACTGAGGATTGTATACAAAACATAAATGGATTATAATGTAAATGAAATCTGTTGTGAGATGTGGGTGTGTGTGTTAATATATGTGTGTACATAATATGTTCTGATATGAAGGAAGATTATTACTAACTCTTTGCTTTTGTAATGTGTCAGTGTTTTAGAAAATGTTAAAGCAATGGGAGTGTTACCAGGATTTCCAAAGCTCTCCATTCTAACTTCTGGGGTCATGTTCTCCAAGCTGCTAATTAATGTAAAGTCAGCTTCATATATTGAGATGTTTAATCAATTGGCAGATTGCTGTCAATAAATATGTCTCTTAAGTGGTTTGTAATAGACAGGCTAATGAAGTGCTCTCTGTGTGCTGTCAGAGCTATTGGGAAAAATCTCTCTTCTTCTGGGCGCCCTGCCATACGTCATTAGTCTCCCTCGGATGCAGAGGAGAGTGTCCTTCAGCATCGCCGTCTGACCTCTGAATGGAGTGTCTGGAGAACCAGAAAGTGAACTTCATCTTACACTAGTGGTCAGTGAAGCAGCATGAGGTGGGAAAGATGGTTACTGGTGGCAAGAATGAGACTCATAGTAACTAACGTGTCTTGAACAGGTGCGGTGTGCGAGGCTCCGCGCCAGCACTCTCATCAGTCACCTCGTTCATCCTCATGGCACCCCGTGAGGAAGGGCACTGTTCTCACACCTCTCAGGTCCTCTTTGGGACCAGTAGCTTTGCCGTGCCATTGCAACCCTGAAACGGAGGACCTGTTCCATGTGTATATTTTCCCAGAGTCATTGCAATCGCCCTTTCCGGGGCCTTGAAGAAGGAAGCGCCAGGTCGCCGGCGACGCTCACGGGCAGAGCTAGAAAAGAGCCGCCGCGTCCCGGTCAGAGCGCACTGGGCACTGCTGTCACAAGCACGCTGCTGCCCCCAGGGACGGGGGCCATCTTGAAAGGGACAACAATGACTTTTCTCTTTTGAGATCTTCTCCAGTTTAAAACTTCCATACCCTACCCATCCCAAAAGCACAAGAGGCTCAGACAGACAGACCTCGGATGTTGCATCTCAGGGCGTGGCGACAGTAGGTGGCAGCAGGCCTGGTAGGACACACTGGACCCCCAGGGGACGGAAGCTCCCCGTAGGTGGACCCTGGGAAGGAGAGCGGATTCCTTCATCGAATTCCGTCCATGTCTTCTGAGAGGCAGGGCAGGAGAAGGGTTCCTTCAGCGTGTGTGTGAAGTTGCTAGTAAAGGCGTGCAGGTGACTGATTCTGCCTGAGTGTCCCCAGGCTCCTGCACTTGCCTTTGTTTATTAACAAATACTGTGCCACTAATGTTCCCATCTGGCGGGGCACAGAAAGGGGCATCAAAATTAAGTAGAGGTTACAGCTCTTAAATACTAATGAAGGTGATACCTAGTTGGCGTGGTAGAAAGGTGGATCTTTATTTTAGAGTTCTTAATTAAGAATTGCCAAGTGACAAATATTAATTAGGAAGCCAGCTGCATCCTTCATTTCTGTGGTATATTTCTTCTTAGGAGCCTGTGAAGGGAGTAAGTCTGAGCCTTTCTTAATCAATCAGCCTGTGAGCAATTATCTGTTAAGTATACTTTGTGTCTGTGGGACCAGGCTATGTGGACAGAGATTTATAAGATACAGCCTCTGCCTTCAATTCAGGTCCTGCACCTAACTGAGGAGTGCACACCAACAGAGCCACTATTCAGGACAGCGAAGTGAAGGCAGGCTCTGTACCCTGTCAGCTGAGTAGGAGGAGTGTGGCAGTTTGGTGGGAGGAAGCTTTTTCAAACTACGAGGGGGTCCTTTCCGTGCCGGAGTCTCAGGAGCCAGCCACTGTGAGTGATGAGAAGGGAGGGAGGGTATCATACCCCAGGTGTGGTGGGGTGGACAAAGGCTGAGGACTGCACAGCAGACTGGAAAGTTGAAGTTCCAAGGAAGGGCCAGTGATCATGGCAGAAACAGTGGTGGTAACTAGAGTGGGCTCTGACGAGGAGCGACAGGCTTTCCAATGCATAATGAGCTGTGGGAGGCCTCAGAGGCGGCAGGTGGGGGAGCAGGCCAGTGGGACTGGAAAGGGAGTGACGGGCGGCGCATGGGGCACTCGCCCCAGCTGTTGCATGAGCGGTTCTGTTGGTGCCACTCATGCCTCCACACATGTATTTTTGGATGTGCAGTATTTCCTAAGTGTTCTTGTGCTGGACACAGTGCAGTGGTCGTGTACTATTATGCTGTTAAGTTTCATCTGCATTATTGACACATTTTTTTATCACTTCCTTAAGTCTGGATTACGTAAACCCATGAACCAGTGTCCTACCAGGGCCAATTTCAAACTGCCAACGTGGTGGCACTGAAAGTGGAGTTGGGGACAGTTGCAGTGGCACACACATCAGTGTGTTCTGTTTCCGGTACACTGATCCAACAGCTGCAAATAACCTCAAGAGCATAGAAAATGATGAAATGTGTAAGGACAAGAAAGTAAACTTTTCTGTTTGTTCTTTAGATGGATTAATGGATGCATAATTAATTCAAAGTTAACTGCACATACTTAAAATGTGTTTTTCAAAAAAAACCCTCAAATGTAGCCTCCTGCAGGGACTTGGTCCTCTGAACTAGAGGGTGGGGACAGGCTGAAGCGGCGACTCAGTGCTCTCAGGTCTTTAATCAGAGTACTCCTAGAATGAGGGGCTTTATTCAAACATCGCAGTGTCTCCGTCCGTGTTTGTGTGTTCTGAGTCTCTGGGCTCTGATGTGCTGCCAGCCACTGAGCTCTAGTTCCTTGGAAGTCTAGCATTTGAAGATGGGCTATTTGAAGATTGAGTAGTAATGTACCTTCTTTCAACTTTGTCTGAGGAGTGTTAATTTTCTCTCTCTTTTTTTTTTCAAGCTCAAATTGCAGGTTAGTTTCCAATTCTCTCTTCATTTTTTTCTTAGAAATTCAGATTGCTGAGTTGTACCTGTGGATTGATGGTTTATCAAAACACCTGACAGAGTGCTGTGGGTCTTCTCCTGCAAGGGGCCCAAGCCCAGAAATCTGCAGCTCTCAGCACTCCCTCACAGACTTTCTGGGCTCGTGGTTCCCTCCTGTGATCCAAGGAGAGCTCTAGGCCAGGCTCCTTAGCCATGAGCCTGAGCTGCGGTTATTCACAAGGGCCTGTTCTCTATAGATTTACACTCACGTTAGGGAGCTGTTCGATATGTGCTTCGCTCTTCAAACTCTGCCACTGACCCCTTGCTTCTCACATCGGTTCTACGAGTGCTAATTTTCGTTCACGTCACGCTTGTCTATAACCATTTAAACCCTCTCTAGCATTGGTTTATGAACAGCCTTTCTTTTTATTTAATCTTTATTGTATTTTTCTCCATTACCATTGTCCCCTTTACCCCCTCCACCCTGCAGTCACCACACTGTTGTCCATGTCCTTGAGTCCTTTTTCCTTGTCACTCAATCCCTCCACCCTCTAACCTCCTTCTCCAGCTGTCATCCTGCATTCTATCTATGAGTCTGTCCCCATCTTCCTTGCTAGTTCAGTTTGTTCATTAGTTTCCACATATGAGTCAGATCATATGGTATTTGTCTTTCTCTGACTGGCTTATTTCACTGGCAAGTATGTTCTCCAGGTTTGTTACTAGTTTGTTACTAACTTCCATATTGTTGCAGAAGGTAAATTTTATTTTTTACAGCTGAGTAGTATTCCATTGTGTAAATGTCTCATAGTTGTTTTATCCACTCATCTATTGATGGACACTTGGGCTACTTCCATATCTTGGCTACTGTAAATAACGCTGCAATGAACCTAGGGGTGCTTATGTTCTTTTGAATTAGGGTTTTGGGTTCCTTCAGATATATTCCCAGAAGTAGAATCACTGGGTCAAAAGGCAAATCCATTGTTAATTTTTTGAGGTATCTTCATACTGTTTGCCATAGTAGCTGCAAGAGTCTGTATTCCCACCAACAACACACAAGGGTCCCCCTTTCTCCACATTTTTGCCAGCACTTGTTTGCTGATTTATTGATGATAGCCATTCTGTCAGGTGTGAGATGATATTTCATTGTGGTTTTAGTATGCATTTCTTTAAGGATTAGTGACATTGAGCATCTTTTCATTTGTCTATGGGCCCTCTGTGTGTCCTCTTTGGACATGTATCTATTCAGGCCATTTGCCCATTTTTTAATTAGGATGTTTGTTTTTTTGGTGTTAAGTTTTGTAAGTTCTTTATAAATTTTGGATATTAACCCCTTATCAGATATATCACTGAATATGTTCTTCCATTCTGTAGGCTGTCTTTTTATTTTGTTGGTGATTTCCTTTGCTATGCAAAAACTTTAGTTGGATGTAGTCTCATTTATTTATTTTACTTTATTTTATTTCTCCCCTTCCCTGGGGAAATATTTTATTCTGCAGCAGTAAAATATTGCTACAGGCAATGTCTAACATTATACTGCCAATGTTTTCTTCTAGGATTTTTATGGTTTCAGGTCTAACATTTAAGTCTTTGATCCACTTTGAATTTATTCTTGTGTGTGGTGAAAGAAGGCAAGCTAGTTTCATTTTTCAGCACATATCTCTCCAATTCTCCCAACACCATTTATTGAATAAACTATATTTAGCCTACTGTATTGTGCTTGCTTCCTCTGTTGAATGTTAATTGACTATAAAAGTATGGGTTTATTTTTGGGATCTCTATTCTGTTCCATTGATCTCTGTGTCTGTTTTTATGCCAGTACCATGCTGTTTTGATTACTATGGCCTTATAGTATAGTTTGATGTTAGGTAGTGTGAGTCCTCCAACTTTGTTGTTCCTTCTCAGCATCACTGTTGTTATGCAGTGCCACTTGTGGTTCCATATAAATTTTTGAAATATTTGTTCTTGTTCTGTGAAATACATCATTGGAATCTTGATAGGAATTGTGTTGAATCTAAAGATTGCTTTAGGTAGTATGGGCATTTTAATGATGTTAATTCTTCCTATCTAAGAACACAGTATATGCTTCTACTTATTTGTATCTTTTCTTCAGTGTCTTTCTTCAGTGTCTTATAATTTTCCAAGCACAGGTCTTTTACATCTTTGATTAGGTTTATTCCTTTTTATTCCTTTTGAAGCAATTGTGAATGGGATTGTTTTCTTAATTTCCCTTTCTGTTAGTTTGTTACTGGTATGTAAAAATGCACCTGATTTCTGGATAGTAATTTTGCATCCTGTTAACTTTGCTGAATTCATTAATCAGTTCTAGTAGTTTCTTGGTGGAATCTTTGGGGTTGTCTATGTGTAATATCATATCATCTACAAATAATGGCAGTTTTACTTCATCCTTTTCAATTTGGATGCCTTTTATTCTTTCTTGTCTGATCACTGTGGCTTGGACTTTTAGTACTATGTTGAATAAGAGAGGTGAAAGCGGACATCCCTGTCTTTTTCTTGATCTTAAGGGGAACACTAGTAGTTTCTGCCCATTGAGTATGATGCTGGCAGTGGGTTTGTCATAAATAGCCCTTATTATGTTTAAGTATATTCCCTATAATCCCACTTTGCTGAGAGTTTTTATCACAAATGGGTTCTGGATTTTATCAAATGTTTTTTCCTAGCCCTGGCTGGTGTAGCTCAGTGGATTGAGCGTGGGCTGCGAACCAGGCATCGCAGGTTCGATTCCCAGTCAGGGCACATGCCTAGGTTGCAGGCCATGTCCCCCAGCAACCGCACATTGCTGTTTCTCTCTCCCTCCCTTCCCTCTCTAAAAAATAAATAAATAAATAAATAAATAAATAAATAAATAAATAAAAACACTTAAAAATTTTTTTTCCTGCATTTATTGATATGATTATATGGTTTTTGTCCTTCATTTTATTTATGTGGTGAATCACATTTATTGATTTGCAAATGTTGTACCAACCTTGCATTCCCAGAATAAATCCCACCTGATCATGGTGTAAGGTCTTTTTGATGCATTACTGTGTTCAGTTTGCTAATATTTTCTTGAGGATTTTAGGATCTGTGTTCATCAGGGATATTGGCCTATAATTTACTTTCTTTGTAATGTCTTTATCTCATTTTGGAATTGATTAATGCTGACCTCATAAAATCAATTTGGGAGCCTTCCCTCCTCTCAAGTTTTATGAAATAGTTTGAGAAGTAGAGGTGTTCTTCTCAGAATGTTTGGTAAAATTCACCTGTGAAGCCATCTGGCCCAGGGCTTTTGTTTGTTGGGAGTTCTTTGATGACTGCTTCAGTTTCACTAGGTGTAATCTGTCTGTTCACATTCTCTGACTCTTTCTTACTTAGTTTTGGAAGATTGTATGCTTCTAGGAATTTATCTATTTTGTCCAGGTTGTCCAGTTTGTTGGCACATAGTTGTTCATAATATTTTCTTACAATACTTTGTATTTCTTTTGTGTCTGTTGTAGTTTATGTTTTTTTTCTCTTGATGAGCATGGTTAAAGGTTTGTCAATCTTGTTTGTATTTTCAAAGAACCAGCTCATAGATTCATTAATGTTTCGTATCATTTTTTTCAGACTCTATTTCATTCATTTCTTGTCTGATCTTTATTATTTCCTTCCTTCTATTCACTTTGGGCTTTATTTGTTGTCTTTTTTCAAGTTCCTTTAAGTGTTAAGTTAGATTGTTTATTTGAGCTTTTGCTTGTTTTTCAAGATAGTCCTGTAATGCTATAAATTTCCCTCTTAGGATTGCTTTCCCTGTCTCCCACAGATTTTGGATTGTTGTGTCTTCATTTCCATTTGTTTCAAGGTGTCTTTTGATTTCTTCCTTGATCTCATTGTCAACCTCTTCATTGTTTAATAGCATGTTTAGCTTCCATGTCTTTGTGTTTTTTTTCAGTGTTCTTTTTGTAATTGATTTCTAGTTTAATAGCATTGTGGTCAGAGAAAATGCTTGATATGATTTCCATCTTCTTAAATTCATTGAGACATGTTTTGTGTCCTAACATGTGGTCTATCCTATAAAATATTCTGTGTATATTTGGGACATATATATATTCTCCTCCTTTGAGGTGAAATGCTCTGAAGATACCAATTAAATCCTTTCGATCCGGTGTGTCATTTAAGGCCAGTGTCTCCTTGTTGATTTTCTGTCTGGAAGATCTATCAATTGAAGTCAGTGGGGTGTTAAAACCCCTGTCTATGACCATATATCTGTCCATCTCTCCTTTTATGTCCATCAAGATTTCCTTTACGTATTTAGTTGCTCCTGTGTTGCATAAATGTTTACTAGGGTTATACCCTCTTGTTGGATTGTTCCCTTTATCATTATGTAGTGTCCTTCTTTGTCTCTTACTATAGCCTTGGTTTTAAAGTCTGTTTTATTGGGTATAAGTACTACTACCCCAGCTTTTTTTCCTTTCCATTTGCATGAAATATCTTTTTCTACCCCATTACTTTTAGTCTATGTGTATGTTTTGATCTGAGATGGATCTCTTGGAGACAGCATATATATGGCTCTTGTTTTCTTATCCATTCAGCCATCCTGTGTCTTTTGGTTGGAACACTTAAGATATTTACAGTTAAGATGGTTGTGGATAGATACATATTTACCACCATTATATTGTTAGACTGTTTTCCTATGTATTTTTTTCTTTCTTTCTTCTTCTTTTTCTTAAAGCAAGTCCTTTAACAATTGTTTCAGTACTGATTTGGTGTTAACAAACACCGTAGCTTTTTCTTGTCTCAGAAGCTCCTTATTTCTCCTTTGACTTTAAATGATAGACTTGCTGGGTTAAATAGGGTTGATTGTAGGTCCTTGGTTTTCATCACCTTGAATATTTCACGACACTCCCTTCTGCCCTGAAATGTTTCTGTTAAGAAATCAGATGACAGTCTAATTGGTGTTCCCTTGTATGTAACTACCTGCTTTTCTCTTGTGATTTTTAAGATTCTCTCCTTGTCTTTAAGCCTTGTCATTTTAATTATGATGTGTCTTGATGTAGTTCTCTGTGGGTCCAACTTGTTTGGGACTCTCTGAGCTTCTGGATTTGTGTGGTTTTTTTCTTCACCAGATTAGGGAAGTTTTCAGTCATTATTTTTTCAAATATATTCTCAGTCCTTTGCTTACTCCCTTGCCCTTCTGGTTCCCATAATGTGGGTATTGTTACTCTTCATGTTGTCCAAAATGTTTCTTAAGCTCCCCTCATTTAATTTTTTTTCTTTTTGATATTCTTCCTGTGTGTTTTTTTTTACCTTGTCTTCCAAATCACCGATTCTCCTCTGTTTCATCTAACCTACTGTTTATACCTTCCAATGTATTATTGATTTCAGATATTGCATTCTTTATTTTTACTAGTCCTTTTTTATTGTTTCTATGTCTTTTTTAATGCTATTTAGTATCCTTATAATCATTACTCCGATTTCTCTGATAAATTGTTTGTCTCCATTTCATCTAGCTCTCCTTCTACAGAATTCGCTTACTATTTCATTTGGGGTCTGTTTCCTTGTCTTCTCCTTTTGGCTGCTTCTTTGTATTTGTTTCTATGTACTAGGTAGCTCTGCAAAGACTCTGGTATAGCCTTTGTCAGATGCTGCTTGTGTTTGCCCTGGTCAACCTGCTTGGAGCTATCAGCAATATACAGCATGTGGCTCCCTCTGCTTGCCTGGGTGTGTGTAGAAAGAACCAGACTGTCCACCAAGGCCAGTTTTTATCAGCACTGGGCTATGGCGTGGGTCTGCTGATGTTTCATATATATCCCAGAGATCCACCTAAGTTGTTAAACTAATGAGTGATATGGCCTCAAGCTGCAATTAGCAGCTGGCTTAATCCTCACAGAGTGAGACACAGTAATTCCTGCAAGTGGGACTATTGCTTTTTCTCAAGCTGATGCCATTTGGAGAGGAGTGCTCAGCCTGAGAAAGATGGCTACTGAAGAATGGGGAATGACTCATTCCAGGGTTCCTTGGCTGTTCCTCATTTCTCTCCCCAGAGCCACCAACCCCAGACTCTTCTCAAGTGTCACTAGTCCACTGGCCTGCCCTCCCTGTGCCAGAGCCCAGGGTAAGTGGCTGCAAATGAAGTTTTGTGTGTTGGACCTTCAATAGGCTCTCTGAGTCTCCAGCTGTCTCTGCCTGGGAGATAGAAACCTTGATGCTTTTCATAGCTGGATGTTATCTGGGTTCCTTTCTGGTTTTGGTGCTGTAGGCTAGGGAGTCCAGCTTACGGTTTAGAGGCCACACTTTTCAGGGGGAAACCCTCAGCCACTGAAATATCCCTCTAGGACTTCAGCTGCCACCTGTGGGAGCCCGATCAGCCCTCTCATGTCTCCACGCTCCCTACCAGTCTCATTGTGATGAAGTGGTTTTTGTGTGTGTGTGTGTGTCCGTGGTTATAAGGCTTCTCTCCAGCTAGTGTTTAGTTGTTTGTTCTGGATGATTTCTCTACAATTTAGTCGGAATTCCAGATTGGTCCTGGGAGGAGGTTAGGATAGCTCCACTTATTCCTCTGCCATCTTTGGTCTCGAACAGCCATTTTCAATAAATCCAGACATCCAGAACAATCTTTTCCCTCCAATTAAAAAGCCTTTCCACTGAGGGTTTTCTGGAACCCTACCTGCTGCTGCTGCTACAGATAAAGTCCTGATCAGCTGTCATCCTTGGACTGCTGCCCCAATTCTGTGGCTCTGACATTTTTGAGTATTATAATAGACACAGTTCCCTTCAGAGGAAAAGAGACCTTGGAACTAGTAGACCCCCTGCTTTTCAATTTGTTTTGTAACTTGGAGAATTTTCCTAACTTCATGCCATGAACAGCCTCAGATTCAACCTGTTAAATAGCTAATATGAGTGGAATCTATACAAAAAACAAAATAAGCATGGAAACACTATTCATGGAGAGTGATTTTGCCTGATAAACCCCTGTGTTGTTATAAGACTTAATATTTTTTCCTGAAATCGATTAACATCCTTAAATTTATTTCTAAAGGAAACTGTATTACAGTATTCTAAACAGTAAATTGGTATCACTTGCAATGAAATAAATACATAGTAATTAAAATTTAAAGCTTGCATCTCTTATCTCACAGAACACCTCTGAGAACCATCCCCTAGGGAAGGAGTTCTATTAGAGGGGCTGAGGTGAGGTGAGGGGAGCAGACCCATTTATCCCTGGCTTTCATACTGAAGTTTAATTTCACTTGTGAGTTTTGTTTACACCACGATTTTTCAACCTCAGCACTACCGACCTTTCACGACAGACAGATCTTTGTTGTTGGAGACTGAACCATGTCTCATAAGAGCTGAGCAGCATCCTTGACCTCTAACCAGTAGATGCCAATAGCTCACCCCCAGGCGTGACAACTAAAGGTGTGTCTAGACATTGCCAAGGGGCCCCCCGGTGGAGGCAAATTGTGCCTAGTTGAGAGCCACTGTGTAACACTGAAGTCATTGTGTTGCCTTTATTGTTGTTGTTGTTGTCTTAAATTGTTACTTTGTTGAGTGTGCATGTTTAAAATATACTGCGGTCTCTGAGATCATATAGCGTTCTTGTGACTCCCCTGTTACAGGAAATGGAAGTGGCCTTGGCCTCCCCTGAAGCATTCCCGGGGCACCTCTAGTCCCTTCTCTACATAGAGGCAAGTTACCATTTCCCACTGTTTGTCACTTCCCATGGTCTCTCCGTGGTAAAGGAGGGACTGGATCCTCTCCACCTTCCTCATGTGTTTCTGGCTTATATACAGATGTGCTTCATTTTAAGAAAACTCAGTGACCAATGACTTTATGTGTTGTTCACTGTTAACATCGATGTAGGCCTACATTTTTGTAAGTTATTACTTTAAATGTATTATCTTTTTTACTTCACAAAAGTTTAGTGATACTGGTTAGTGTCATTTAGCCTGTTTTTTTTTTTTCTGTGAGAAAAATTGAAGCCTAGGTAGGTTGAATGACTTGCCCAAAGCCACAGTGTTGAAGGTGCTTTTCTCTTAAAATGGGAGCAATCTGTCCCAAACAAAGGAATGTTTACATTAATTATGAAATGCAGTAAGATTTATAGTAATTTTGTGTATGAATATGTGGTAAGTACTGATGCTATACCATTTCTTTAAGATTATAAACCTAATTATAAAATTATAAACTGTTATCTTTACTACTTAAAAATACTTTGGATACAAACTTGAAAGAAATTTACCAAGGTACTAGTAAAAGTTATGTTTAAGTAGGAGACATCTGAATTTCTAAATGGGTTGAAGAGTCTTCCTCTCTTTTAAAAATGAGATGGGTAAGTTAAATAACAAAGAAAGATGTAGCTCAATTTATAGCCAAAGTTCCATTTTTCTTTATAAGTCTAGCTAAGAAATGTCCATTTTCTACACACACACAAATGTTCGTGTATCCATAGGTCATGGGGTCAGCATTCTTTAAGAGTTGATTTGATTTCTGCTGTGTCTTTGGGCAGAGGGCTGGCCAGCCACCTCTTGTTGGGGCACCCAGCCAGGGTAGTCTGTACTGATGGAAGCAGGCAGTGGGTCTGCTACCTCTGTTTTCAGTGCTGGTTTGTTGTTTTTTAATGCAAATGCCTCTGGATGAGATTAAGTATTACCTACTGTACAAAAGGGTGGGGAGGGATGGGCGGAGGAGGACAAAGAGGGAAAAATTGGGACAACCGTAATAGAATAACAAAAAAGTGTTCAAATATTTTTTAATTTTTTTGAAAAGGTCAAGTTTGGTTCGCTGGTAGGCTCTTAGTGACAGCCATTATTCTTGTTGCTGTCATGGAGGGGTAATGAGAGTAGGCCATGTCAGCACCTACTTTTCCACTAGTGAGGACTCAGAAGCAGAACCAGATTGAGGAGACTGAGGTGAACATGGGGTGCCCTGTTAGGTAAGCCCGATAGGCAGTAGTTTGCCTGCAGGATGCAGAGAACATTTTTTTAAACTGCATGGGTGTTATCACACATGATATTTTTATTTAAACATTCTTCCATCGAAGTCTTTCCATTCATTTTTAATTTCGTAGTACTTCATAATAGACAGATGTGCTCTGAGCGGAGTATTTGAGTAACAGTCACGAACCTGGTGCTCAAGATTGGCTAAGTATCTGACATTTAACCTCAGAACCACCGAGTTAGGTGGCGGCGGAACGCCCACTTGCCATGTGAGTAAGATGAGGCTCCGACAGGTTAGCAGTTCCTGCCTCTGTGGTTCTGTGTGGTGACAGATCCTGCAGTAGTTCCTTTTGAATATGAGGTGAATCTATTGTACTGTTTTAGGGAGCTTCCTTTTTTGTGTAGTTCTTGTTAAATGTTATCTGTCTCTTCACTGCTAAAAGTTTGTAATGCTTTTTGCTTGTCGACTGTTTTCATGTGTTACACTCAATTAGAAATTGAGATTTGGGTTGCATAACTACTCAATATGCATATTTCCCTTAGGTACAGAAAGACTTTTTTTAACCAGCTTTTTCCATGTTCATAATGGAAGGGCGCATACAGCTCATCTCAAATTTAAAAGAATTACCCTCCTTGCCCATAGACTGAACTTGTTTTCTCTGGACTTCATTCTGTGCCCACCCTGCCCACAGCTACAAACTTCCCAAGAAAATGACCTGGTGTGAGATCGTTTTATCTACGTTTACATACATGTGACGCTCCCATCCGTCAGTAGTCTTCTGCACTCACCAGAGTTCTGTGTCATGTCTGGGAATTTTTTTTAATGTTTTAAAAGAGCTGTAGACATTTTAGTGCAAGTTTCTTCTCAGCTTTTCTCTGATGTGTATCATGAGAAAAGAGCAGTAACGGAACGTGGGCGGCATTGCTGCTGCAGGCCCGGCCGAGTCCTCTTCAGTCTGTCAAAAAGGCAGTGTTCTCAGCCAGGTCTGCACTGAAAAGACACCCAGGGTGGCTAGCCTAGGTCTTTGGTACCTGCAGGTGTTGTTCTTAATATTTTAGGTTATTCTCTGGCACCACGGCAGACAGGAGTGGAGCTCATGGCCTTAATGAGAAGTAACGAAGCCCGGTATCAGGTGGGGGTGGGTAAAGGCCTCAGACCCAGTAAGAGAGGGAAAGCTTGCAAGTGTTAGGGGCTAGTGCCACCCATATGGTCTCTGAGCTCTTGTGCTGGTGACATGAGGTGTGGCAGTGATGCGTCTCTCCAAGGATTCATAACCTACTTATAAGCAATTCAAGGAGCTTGAAACACAGAGGCATATGGAAATTTCACTCTCAGACTTAACATATAATGTGCAAAATGAATTTTTCACATTGGGTTTTTTTTTTAATGGAAGAATTCCAGCTTTTCCTCACTGGTGTGCCTTTTGGAGTCAGTGCCCTTCAAAGTAGCTGGAAAGGGAAGGGCTGCAATGTAAGCAGAGGGGCATTTGTAAGGGAGAGCTGTGTAAGACGGGATGATGATTTTGGAAACTTTATTCTGGGTATCAAATTGAACAGAGTCGTTACTGAAAAACCAAATTACCAGAAACACATTGTTAACACTCTCTCTGATTTGGGCCTGGAGAACCATACTGTGATTTGAAGGGAAGATACATAGAGGGAAAAATAGCAAATTAAGAGGACAGAAAACCAGGGAGAAGGCAGGGCGCCCGCTGGCATTGGCAGAGGAGAGCGTGTAACTGGCATCTGATGCATTTCCTGAGATTCAGTGCGTTTGCAAATTGCTCCATTGCATCTTAGCAGAATCTAATCTGAGTAACGAAGAGCTGACTAGTGAACATAGTTGGTTGAATTCCCTCAGTACTCCTGAAATATAACAGAGCAAGGAACAGTATAATGAAAAATAACAGAGACAGTAGCTAAGGGCTTAACTTACGATCAGTGTTCATTACAACAAATGACACTTTCACTGCAGAGTTACCATAAAGATTATTGACTGTTACGTAATGTGGTTCCCATCTGAATAAGATTCAAGAACAGCTTAGCATGTGAATGGGAGAGCTGAAGCCAGAGGAGGAAGGAAGATGTGCTCAATACCCTTGTTCATTTTTTCAGTTAGTCCTAGCGAGCCTCCCCTGCAGAGCCCTGGACAGAGCAAAGAAACTGGGCCTTCTTTCTCTCTCCCACAATTGCCTTTGGCATTGGCCAGTGTGTTAGATGAAGACCAGGCTCAAAAAGTGACTGGACTCTAAATTTTTAAATTACAATTGACAGGCAATATTATATTAGCTTTAGGTATACAACATAGTGATCAGATGTTTTTATATACTTTACGAAGAGATCAGCTAGATGAGTGACTAAATTGTTGATAATTTTATATCCATAACCCCCATTCTCTACCATTTTCTGTTCTCCTCAAGCTTACGTGTTACCATGTTTAAAAAATATCTCTTTGGAAAGAAACTGTCATTTATGTGACTTCATCCTCCTAAGGACTCTATGGAGTATGTATTATTATTAACAGTTCCATTACCCAAAAGAAAAAGTATACTCAGAGAGGCTACGTTCACCAAGGTTACCCAGCTGCAAATTATTATAGATGAAATTCAAAACTGGGTCTCCCTAACAGTCTGCCAGACATTTTAACTTCTGCATAGGTGCCGAGCATAGAAAGACTCATGTTCTCTCTGTCTCTCCCCCCACATCCCTTCCCCGTCCCTGCCCACCCCATTCTCCCTCTTTGTCCCTCTCCTCCTCTCTCCTTCTCTCCCTCTCTCTTTGCTGGATTTCGAAGTCATACAAATTAGGGCTTGTGCCTTTACTTTTTCATTTGAGATGAAATCCTGCAAAAGTGATGAAGTGGGCCCTGGCTGGGTAGCTCAGTAGGTTAGTGTTGTCCCAGTATGCCAAGGTTATGGGTTTGATCTCCACACATAACAAGAATCAACCAATAAGTGCATAAATAAGTGGAACAACAAACCGATGTTCCTCCCTCCCTCCCTCCTCTCCCTTCCTTTCTCTCTCTAAAAAAAAATAATTAAAAAAAGTGACAGAGTGACCTAATGCCTCTTAACAGTGATTGTAATGCAAAAAGAAAACTTGCCCTGGCTGGTGTGGCTCATTTGGTTGGAGTGCCATCCCACTAACTGAAAGGTTATGGATTCGATTCCTGGTCAGGGCACATACCTAGGTTGTGGGTTCTAGACTTGGTCAGGGTAAATATGCTCCCCAGTTCGGGCATACATGGGGGGCAACCAGTTGATGTTTCTCTCCTCTCTAAAAGCAATGGGGTGGGGGGGGAGTCCTTGTGTGAGGATTTGAAAAAAAAAAGAGGGGAAATTTATGTTTAATGTGTGGCTAGACATAGTGATAAGCTCTTTACATTGATTTTCTCATTCAGTCCTTGGAACTGTAAGCAGTATAGTAGTCCTGCTTATAATTCCTGTTTTACAGATGGAAAAACTAAGGCCTGGGGGGCCCAGGCCACGCAGCCAGTGTCCAGGGGTCATACCAGCCTTGGTCACTGTGGGTGGTTTGTAAGTCAGCTCTGTCTAACGCCCTCCATAAGAGATGCTCCCTGGTAATCCAAGCCAGAGGTGAGTGTGGCAGCCCTCAGCAACATGGGAGACACAGACACAACCACGGTCCCAGTGAGGCTAATGGGTGCGGGGCTGTGTTGCTGCAGGGAGAGGAGCAGTGGCATTTGGGAACAAGTCGACATTTGTCAAAAGAATAATGAAGGCACCTATGGGAGCTCAGTAGTAGATGGGTCTTTGGGTCTCCCCTTCCTTTAGTTTTCAATTTCATATTTCTGAGTTTTATGGGGGAAAAAACACCTTGAGAAGAAATGGGAAATTTAAAAGTACTATTACCTCGATGTAGCCAGCAGGTTTGATACATGTCTCCTATCTCTTCTAAGCACCTGTTCCCTCCTTTACAAAAGCCTGACGGGGCTGCCTCGCCTTGTGGCCGCTGCAGTGAGATTCCGTAGACCTCCCTGCAATGCCCAGACTCCTGCCCTGCAGTCAGGGGCGGACAGGGACAGGCAGGAGCAGGGCGGAGAACCAGAGTCCAGGTGCAGTATCCGCTGCTTCACGAGGAGCACACAGCCAGGTGGCACAGCCTGGCTTGCCAGGAAATGGCCACACTGGTGAAGACACTCAGCCTGGAGCTGCTGCCTCTTCACCCCTCCTAGTGAGAGCCTCAGGGACAGTGCACTGCGGCCTGCTGCAGGCTGAGCGCTTGCCGCTTTTAAAGGTGTTTTTACGTTTTCTTGTTTTGGGAAGGGGAGGGACTGATTCTGCTTTTTGCCAACCAAGTAGTGTTCATGAGCTTCAGGGATTATTTGTATTGGCCTGAAGACCTTTCCAGACTCATACCCAGAACTATTATAAACAATTAAAGATATTGGGCGGGCCTCTAGGCCTCGAGGTAAGTGAGATTACCTTTCAAAAAAGTTTCTTGGTGTATTTATTTATCCTTCCTTTTCCTAAAGCACTAAAAGTAACCATATGCAAAGAAAGGGTCCATCAGCTTTCAAAAAGTACAAGAAGCTGCCTCGTTCCACTATGTTGAAGTGGTCCATCTGTGCCGTGCGGGGCAGTAACTGCCAAAGACCTGTGGCTCTCGGGCTCTTGCATGCCGCCTTGTCTGATGGGATGTGCTATAAAATACGCACCGGATTTCAAAGACATGTAGTACCAAAAAATAATTACAATTATATGACATACTTACTAAATAATTATGTTTAAATTAAGGATAAAATTGATCTTTAATCACTGTTTATATTGGTTACATGTTAAAATAACCATATTTTGGGTATATTAGGTTAAGTGAAATATATCATTAGAGTTCATTTCATCTGTGCCTTTTTGCTTTTTAAATGTGGCTACTAGAAAAATTAAAGTTACATTGTGGATCTCATGTTTTGATCAGAGTTATTCTATAGCCATATAAATGGCGTATGAAATATGTTTCTATAAATTGGAAATACTAATATGTGTTTTAAAATAAATTTTAAAAAACAGCTTTCTGAAATACTTATGAGGGGGAAAGTTAACTCACTGCAGGTAGTCAGCATAGCAGGCACTGCTTACTAAGGTGAACTTGTTTTGCCATTCTTGGGAAAATATGTTGGGCAAAATTCTTCTTGGTTATTAATGCTATTCAGGGAGAATATTTTTCCCTGAGAACGTAGGTCAGCTTGTGTCAGTTATTACAGAACATGGTTTGTTAGTATTTGAGAGAACTGCTATGTGTGCATTCCCTCTGTGGTTTTTCATGCCGGTGTGGTCCTACTGGCTGCCTCATGGCCACACCCCTGGCGGTGCTGGAAGCCCTCACAAGGAGCAGCCCAGGCGGTGCTCCACAGATGCTCCGGCTTCCGGCTCCTCCACCTCACTTTCCCCGTCTGTATTTGGAATGCTCTGACAACTTCCAGGAGTGTTTTGTTGGTGAGATTCCTAGATGAAACACTTGAGATTCTTGGATGACTAGGCCTGTTGTGACAAGCTTTAGCTCTTCTCTCCCCCGCTACAGCCACAACTTTGCTCCAAGTCGACAAGGCCTATTGGGGCATCAGGTGACTAAGGCTTAGTCCCGACAGAGATTCTGACCCTCCTCTTGATGCGTTCTCAGGGTCGCCACCTGGATTTACCACTGACGCACAGAATCTTCTACTATATTGTTTTTACTTAGGAATTAACCACAAACATCTTATTTTTTACCCTTTTTGCACCCAAAGACCATAAATTTTTGAGACCCTTAAAAATCTGATTTAAGGAAACTAAGAGGAATTGGATAACATATATTAATAATTGCTTAATATATTAGGGCTAAAGTAGTTTTTAAATGTTAATTCCTTTTGGAGTATGTTTTTTCCACAAAATTCAAAAACATGAAAGTTAAACTAAATAAAGTTTGGGGTCCAAAGACTCATCTACTACTGAGCTCCCTCAGATGTCTTCTCCATGATTCTTTTGACAGCTGTTGGCTTTTTCCCAAATACCACTCTGTTCCTTTGCCCATGAAAGCCTAGCTCCTCCTGGTCTGCCAGTCTCTCCTTACCATCGGCCAACAGTTTGATGACTGGGATCAGGAATGGAGGGAAGACACAAGTCAACTTGATATGTTTTCCAAGTATGGGATTTGGCATTTCAGAGACAGCCCAGCTTATGTGAGGGAGTTCAGCTTTGCCGGGGAAATGGCCAGAGGTCGTGAATGGATTTTACCTGTAGCTGCTTCTTCCTGACTTCCACCTGGTGAGAGGCTTCTGGCTAGGGCACTGTGTGGGTAAGTCCACTTGTAGGTAGACGGATGCCTTCTGGTTTTAATTTCTAAGGTTATTTTTTTTTTTATCTCTTTGCCCTGTCTGTCAGTGGATGTGACTCACCTCACAGAAAATTTGTGGTGGACAGGGAGGAGGGGCAAATGGGACAGTGCTGTCTAAAATCTCAGGCATCATGCTGTAACCTAACCGGAACATAGGAGGAACCTCAGAGATGCGAGCCCCATGAGGTTTCAGTTAACATGATTTTGCTTCAGGGTAGATGAGCTAATAAAGCACACAATGCTGGACAAGTTTCGCCCTTGAAGTGTTCACGTTCCACTCAGACGCCTGCCTCTGACCCAGCCGAGGCCGTGGCCTAGAGTGCTCTAAGCGGATGCAGCCTGACCCAGCGCCCATCAGAGCATGAGGGTGAGTGGTGGCACGCAGGCTCGACAGTCACTGGCTGTTGAAGTACACATGCCTGATTTTCTGACAGGGAAACACGGATTGTGGATCAACCCCAACACCTTCTGAGTCTCATTCAGTGTTATTTGCCCTGCACTCTGGAACTACAGCTTTGTACTTAAATTTAAAGAGATGTCTAGCTTTCCATTGACTCACCCATGAGTCACCTGCCCTGGTCAAGTCATAAAGTCACCTGGGCTGAGAGAAACTGAGAGGGCAGTATGGCCCCAGGAGCAGAGTCTACTATGTTAACCACAAGAGAAGAAGGAAGAAGAGGAGGAGGAGTGATAGCTCTATATTTTACTATTTGTACTTATCTGAAAAGCAAAAGAAAGAAAAAACAAAGCATTGGTATTGGTGACATTATTTACATCTAGAGCCACAGGACAAATATGGACCCCACAGAATTTCTGTCATTCATGTGAGATTGTGTAAGGATTGAATGAATTAATATATAGAAAATTGCACAGAAGCTTCATGTGGAAATGCTACTATATAGTCAGTACTACGTGAATTTTGCTGTCGTGATCACATGCTTAATAATTTAGAGGCCATGCACCACCACTTGGAGCTGTTCATGAAGGCACCACATGAGACCAGGACTCTGATATATCCATAATAAAAATCCATTCAGATTTAAAAAATTCACTGATTTTATGATGTTCATTTTAACTTAATTCTGTTTTATAAGCAATTAGTATCTTCAGCTGGTCTTTACTAATATCAGATATGGTTAATATTCAACAGAGCCCATTGTACATGAGACGGATTTAATGGAAACCCTTGGTCACGGTACTGTGAGCGAGATTTTCCACGAGAGGATGACAGACCGGGCTCCCAAGGGGCCTCACTAGATAAACGGTGCCGTGATGCACTTACTCCATCCCCAGACACGTCCTCAGCCTTCCAGACTCAGAGCCCTGCAGAAACTGAGCAAAACACATAAGAAACTGATGTAGCAACCAGATTCGAATGGTCCCTTGGCCTGCATATTCTCTGAGTACGCATTCTAGGTGGGACACTGATAGATTATTGATGAGCATGGAAATGAGGATGTCGGGAAATGTTCCTTGGCTCAGATATTCTCCCAGTCCACCAGCAAGTATTTACCGGGTGCCTGTCATGTGGCAGGCCCGGGAGGAACAAACTGATCAAGATGGTCGCTGCTCCAAGACACTAACAATCCTGCCGGGAAGGTGCTCTGTAGTCGGACACTCCCGGTGCGTCCTGCAGTTGTTCAGGCAGTCAGCAGCCGCGCATTGCGTGCCCACAGCATAGCAGCCACCCAGCACACTGACCAGGACAGACGAGGTCCTGCTCTTTCGGGCGGCAGGACACCAGTAAGCAAATAAACTCGACCACTGCTGTGAAGGAAATGAATGTGGTCAAAGACAGATTTGTGGGCAAAAAGACCTCTCTGCAAGCACAGAGCCTGAGAGCAGTGGGCATTACTTTGTTATCTTATACTGAAAATCGCCCAGGACACAACGGACTTCAGGCACGGCATGAGAGCAGGGCTCGATGTCATCTCATTGCATCTTCAAGTTCTGCTTTGTCTGTGTGGGCTTCCTCCCAGGTGGGCTCTCTCACAGGCGTCAACAGGGCTGACCTCAGATCTGGCTCCCAATTTAACTAAAACAGAGAAGAAAGTACTTTTCTTCCCAACAGTTTGAATGCCAAGGTCCAGGTCTTTCTCTACTTGGCTCACACTGGCCACAGACTCTGATGGAAACCAGTTACTGTGCCCCGAGGAAAAGGAAAGGTTTGAGACTGATTGGGTCATGCTGCGACGCTAAAGCCGGGGCAGTGTAGCTAGACTGGAGTCAGGAGAGTGCCTGTGTCACATCAAAGCCGTTTAGCGTTTCCGTGCATCTATCCCTTCACCTATAAAATGGGGCTGGTAACTATGCCTGTCTCAGAGAGACCTGGAGGAGAACTTTTCAGACAGAGTGCATAGCAAGTTCAAACCTCAGAAGTGGTTAGGGGCCTGACTCGTTTGCCTTGTGCTGGGGATTGGGAACGTGGGGGGAGTAGTGGGAGAGGGAGAACTGGACCACATGGGTGAGGTCAGTGTTTCTGTAGCTTGGGAGGCCCCATGTATGTCTCCGCATCCTCTTGGAGACATAGCCCTGTTAAGGCATCAACAGCCTGGGCCCTCTGTGCCTTGCTCTGGGGGGGTGCTTACTTCTTACTGCCAGCATTTACCCCACCGCACTGCCGACCAGCACTCTTCTGAGGGGCAGACGATCTCTGACGTTTTCAATACCCATGCTCTGGTTGTAGTCAAGTCTTGCTTGCCTAAGACTTGTGCTCGTATTATTTGGGGTGACGTTTCATGTTTCTGTTTGATCCATTTTGTGTCGATATTGTCACTCAGCACATAGAGGACAATTTTACCGCCTTTAGATTCAGATTTGGGTAGTGCCTCACTCTTGCCCCACCTGTTGTAACCTCTCCAGCCAAGAATGTATTGAGGGTGAGAAATTTAAAGGGGTTATATGATATGGACAAAAGCAGCAGTTTGTGGTTATGTAGTATTAACATCCAGCTATGCGTGTTAAAGGAGCTATTTGGTAACTATTACATAACCTTTGAGAACCAGATTCAAGTTAATGAATTTTAAAGTAGTGGGTTTATTTATTTTTTTTTAGGAATCATATTTGAAGGGGGTAAACACAGATATAAAAATAACTTTTCACTTTCTCATATTTATGAATAGGTTTATATATCTATCTGTGTATTACAAACACATAGCAACATATATGGTTGGATGTCTTTTTAAAAAAACCTCTGTGGATGCAAGTACTAGATCACAAAATAAGTCTTTTCATAATAATATTTTTAAATCTTAATTATGAAATCTATTGAAGAAGTAGCTTGTTTAAAATCCCTTAGACTTGTTTTCTTTTCCTTTTAGTTTATTCAGGAAATTGCAACATTTAGCACTTCGCAGTTTAATTTAAAAGGATTACCTATTTTCTTAAATGCTTAAGCAGGGAAGCAAGTTGCAGTTATTGATTTTTCTCTGCATGTATTCCGTGAAAGCTGTATTCGCTCCTTCCCCGGGGACCACACCTCTGAACTGCATGCTTGCTGGTGACAGCTCGGGCCTCTGATACATAACCAAAGACCTTGCCTAATATCCTTGCAACTGCTCGGGGAATTTTTATTAAGTAAAAGCTTCATTAAAGTAGACAGGATGATGAAGTTTAATGAGCATCTTTTGTGCATAAGATTGTTAGTTTTGCTCTGCCAGAATTCTTATTTCTCCCTTCCAGGGGTGGTGGGGTGGGGGTGGTGGGGTGGTGGTGGTGAGGGCAAATGGCAAGTCTGGAATGTGTGGCATATTTTAAAACCTGCCTTATACTTCACATGTTCATATAGCTTCATATCTGTTGTAAGCCAGCTACAAATTTTCTGGCTGTTTATATGAATGCCATTGGCACATGTATGTCTGTACTGGTTTTCTATACTGTGTGTTGGTGATGGAGAGCAGTGAGAGTCGTAGTGTGAAATGTGAACAGGAAAGATGCATATCACGGTTAGTCGGTTACATAGACCCATCTCCCGGAGGTTTGATCTTCAGAAATCATTGCCTTTTGAATTAATGAGACTTCACATAAGAATATGCTAACTTAATATTTTTTCCTTTAAGACTCAGCAGTTTATGTGCTAAGGTTCTGTCACCAGCCTCTCATTCCTTCTAGATAGGATAAATAAAGTTATTACAAATGCTTATTTATAATCTCAGCTTCACACTTTGTCCACAGATTTATTTGTGGAGATTTTAAATTTAGCAACCTACCATAAGATTACAGATGATAAACAAAATTACATCTCTTCATTTGGTGTCACTGGCCATACACTTAGATTTTAAAATTGGTTCTTTTCCTGGCCTGTATAAGGACTTCCCATGGAAACCCCCAAAATAACAAAAGGGAGGCAGATGACATGAGCAAATGACTTACGAACAACATATTGTGCGTCTCGTATACCTGGCATTCTGAAGGACAATATTTACATAGCACACAATGTGCTTCCAGCAGTGCCTTGAGTGTATAGAATACAAAAGAAGTGAAGTCTGCCTTTAAGGAAACGGACAGCTTGCTAAGAAGACAAAACCGAGAAATTTATGAAGAAGGGAGGCAAGATAACTTGGTGAATTGAGTTTGACCTTTGGGAGCAATTGCCTGTGTTCCATCAGGGCCTGAACGTGCTGAGCCTCAGTTTCCTCATTCGAACAATGAAGACAATAGAACTGGGTGGTTTGACAGTGCATGCTGAATGAATGGTGGCCAGTTTAAGCGCCTCCATAAAGGCCCTCTACTGGTACTTTGAAATAACAAGCCAGGGGCAGGAACCATTTTATGAATCATCAAGGGCTTCCTGGTGAAATCCTGATAAATCCCAGCAGTATTTTGTGGAGGGTGGAGGGAGGTGGAGGGGCTGTGAAAAGCCTAAAAATACGGATGAGATCTAAATTACAGAAAGAACTCAGGCAGGCATTCCAAGCAATAGTAACACGGATCAGCCAAAAAAAAAAAAAACCTCAAAATGAGTGCTGGTGGGTAGGAAAGGCTAATCCCAGGCCTCGGGTTGATTTAGCCCTTTTGTATTTTCCATAGCACTTCAGTGAGCCAAAGCCAGTCTGACTGTCAGATACACCTGAAAGGCAGACATGCGCAGATATTCCCATTTGCCAGCTAAGATAATAGATATTCTGGAAAGAGATTTGATGAGGTTACTCAGCTAATACGTGGCAGAACTCACACTTGATCCCCCTTTCCTACACTCCACACTGCTTGTCTCCAGACCAGCCTTACTGAACTCAGGTGTGCTGGGGAACAGAGAGATGAGGGTGGGTAAGTCAGGTGGATGTAGCATGTTCCGTGGCTGCTGTGTGCCACGCACCAGGCTGGGTACTTGGTTGCATGAGCAGTGGATGCTGTTTTCCATTGGTAACAAAGGAGAGATTCTTCTGTCACTTGTATGTAGACACACTAGAGGAAGGAATGGGTCAGCATCAACTGAGAAGGGACCCATTATAATAATCCAGTGGCTGTGTGATAGGGGTCTGGATGAGTGCAGGAGAAAAAGAGAATGAGTAAGATCATAGGATGTTGAAAATAAGAATACGCACCATAAAGGAACTAATTAAGCTACTGAGTTATGAACCTTTTGAGAAGCTAATGAAAACGTGTTTTCCTCCTGCTGAAAAGTAAAGCTTTGCTTAGAGTTTCAGAACTTCCCTGACCCCAGGCTAAGCCTGTCTTTTGTAGAGGAAGTGTCACTCACACTGGTTCCTGTGGTGATCGAGAAAAGAGGCAGATGTAAGAATGACTTTAGTGACTTCAGATTGATCCTGAAGGTTTGGGGACATAGAGGGACAGACTGTGGAAGCTGGGGTAAAGAACTTTTACCTGTTTGGGTTGGGTTTAAGGGCAAAGTGTCCAAGTGAGAACAGGCACACAGGGCCGAGGATGGTGGTGGTGTGGAGGGCTGCCACTCAGAGAATATCATTGAAGCTATAAAATCAGCGATTGTTCTGGGGAAGAGAACACGAAGATAAATGCAGTTAACACAAGGACCAAAGAAGTGTTCAGAGAGAGAATGACAACCAGGACAGTGCCTTGCAACGAAAGAAGGAAATTTTCAAGAAGGAGTGGGGCAGTCTACGCTGGCCTGCAGTGCTGCGGCCGCGAAGGGTTGAGAGTCTAGGAGAGACCCTTGGATCTCTAAAAATGCAGGTGTGCACAGTAGGAAGAACTGACCTATCCATAATAGAAAAGCATCACACCGTCCTGCTTAATATAATACTTGTTGCAAAATGTATTCTGATTCTGGTGGGCTGGGACTTTTTGCTGTGTAGTCTTGAGTGTCAACAGGCAGGAGTGCTCAGTTGCGTGAGCTTACAGTGGCCGGTATGCGGCTGCTTTCACAGGGTGCCTCTGAAGGGGTTGGTCTGGTGACCCCAGAAGTCCCTGGAATCATTTCATGGTGGTTCCTCTAATGCTGGCTTTCGGCAGGGAGTTTTCAGGTGACTGTTCAGGACAGGACCCATCCCAAAGGGACGCCCGGAGAGCCCCTGTGGCCTGGTGGCTCTGGCACACTCACGACCTACAGCAAGAGCATCCACACGCACCTCGCCTTTCATTTCTCTTTAGCGACAGAAGCCTGTTCATCAGACTCCTGAGCATAATTGATCCCTTCCTGTCACTTAGGATTGTTCTTTGCTGGTTTTTCCCCTCCTTACTTGTCTCCCAATTATCGTCTATAAACCTCAGATTTTAGGGGGGAGATTTCCTAAGACTCTGCCATAGGTTGCCTTCATGGTGTCCGCCCCACTGGTGACCTGTAGCCAGGCCCCGTTTGTCAGCCCTCCAGCTGGCATGGCTGGATTTCAGTCCCCACCGGATCCCTCCTAGCGAAGAGGGCTGATGGCCGAGCGGCGTTCCTGGCTGTGGTCTGTGCAGAGGAGCATCTGAGAAGTGGGAGCAACTGGCCGTCTGAGCCTGAGTCACGGAACTTTGTGGGAGCTTGTGGTGGCAGGAGCCATCCTGGAACACCTGTTAGGTGCCTGAACAGGCAAGACCTATTCCCTGTCAGAGTTAATCTTCTCCAAAACCTTGTGAGGCAGCTGGAATTTTTTTTTTTCCTACTTTTGCAAATGAGGACCTCAGACTGTGGCAAGTTAATCACTTACCCAAAGTCACACATCAGTCAGAGCCAAGCAGGGTGCAGGGACAAGAGGTGAGTGAAGACTGGGACTGTTCTGTGGGGATCCTCATGGCAGGGTGGGGCAGGTGCCACCTGAGCAGGGGACTGAGGTGCTGTGCTAGTGTGGGAAGTTCCTTGTGCTGGGGTCTCAAGGATGTCTGGGATTTTCCCAAGTGCAGGAGGTAGAAGGAACAGGTCCAGCACCTGTAGTCACCAAGGCCCTAAGGGGGAAGGCGCTTCATAAGAGGAGGATATGGCATAGTCAGGAGGACAAGAATCCATCCCGAAGGCTGTGGGCTATATTAATTAATCAGGTTTTTTTATTTGCTATATTTTACGAGGCTTTGACACATGAGGACCTTGCTGGCTGGGGAGACCCTGCCCTTCCAGGGTTAGCTAACTCCTAGAGACAGCAACCAACATGGCCTGCAGGTACGCCCTTCACATACTAACCCACCACTCCGTAGCATGTGCCCCCGACCTCCGCCTTTGTCTAAAGCACACACACCAAGACAACATTTCCCCTCTCCTGGGTACCGGTCAACTAGAGACCATCCTGTGGCCTAGAGGCCACTGAAATTAGTCAAATTATCCAATCCTAAACTCTCTCGAACTTGCCTACTCTGCCTCACCCATTCCTTTTCGTGAAACCACCATCAAGGCTCTGGACCAAACTCTCTCCTTCCTTCCTGCTGCCTCCTGACTGACCCTGACACTTCTTCGTGTGGCCCTGCATGGCCTGGCGTGCCCCCTCCCCCCTTAGGAACTGCACACAATCAGACTTCTTTCAGTGGCATTGAGCTCTCTGTGTCATCGCCCAGTGACCCTCCATGGCCCTCTATAAATTAATCCCAGGTACATTCAGAGCACGAGTCCTGGGTGTTAGCTTCAGAGGATGAAGGGGTTAAGCACTGTCCAGTGCAACTACGGTAGAGAGGGAACATTTTCCTGCCAGTTCCCATTTTTTTGGTAGAAATAGAACCCATTGTTCCTTTGGGCACACTTTGTGTCCTTTCTCAAACTTAATCTTTAACTTTTCCTTCCTTTTCATTGAGCTGCTACACCAGAAAATTTCTATTTTTTTCCTGCTGTAATTAGGCAGGATCTTCCCAATAGGCTGCCTCGTGTAGGCCCAGAGAGTTTCACTTACTATATGAGTTCTCTGTTGCTGCTGTCACAGATTACCATGAACCTGCTGTCTGAAAGCAAAACAAATGTATCTTCTTACAGTTCTGGGGGACAGAAGTGTGAAATCAAGGTACCCACAGAGTTGCTTCCTCTGAGACCTCTAGGGAAGAATGCATTTCCTTCTGGAAGCTTCTAGAAGTCACCTGCATTCCTTGGGTGGTAGCCCCTCCCTCCATCTTCAAAGTCAGCTGTCACAGTCTTAGCTCTCTCCCAGTCTCTGACCCTCCTACCTCCCTCTGAGAAACTGTTGTGACTCCTTTGGACCATCCAAATAATCCAGGTTAATCTTTCCAGCTCAATGTCCTTAACTCTATCACCTCTGCAAAGCCCCTTTTGCAATATAATATATTCACAGGCATCAGGGATTAGGATGTGGACATTTAGGGGTCATTATTCTGCCCGCCACACTTCCCAAGTGGAGGCCCAATGCTCATCGCTGGTAGAGCCAGGAACGGAGTCCCAGGCTTTGGGCCCTGAGACACTTGTCTTAGTTCTCTGCCACAGTGATGTCTCCATGTGGGAATGGCTGCTTAGTAAAGTGCCGACTTGCATCTGCCCACAGAGCTGGAGGAGTGAAAGGATCACACAGAGAGGGAAGGGCAGTGTCATCCCGGCTCTACGGTGACTCACCGAGGAAGTGGGGCGCTGCATTTAGCTCTGCCTTAGTTGCTTCCTTCAAACAGGATTCAAACCTTTCTTCCAGAGATGGCTTGGGGATTTGGCATTGATAGAAAATACCATGTTATTTTTTTTTCCAGAGAAAAAATCCCTTAAGAAGTAAAGTAATCATATAATTACCTGTATTTAATCACTCGGACTATAACCCCACGTCAGTCCTGTTTTTCAACAGGCATTTGCTGGCCACTTGCAATAGGCTTGTCACGGTGCCGGCTCATTTAACTACCATGGCCACCCTTTGAGGAAACCACGTTGTTTTTGTTTGCTTGCTTTTGTTTTTGTTTTTTACATATAGAGGAACCTGGACATGGTGGGGATAAGGGATGCTAATCATTTGCCCAGAGTCAACAACTAGAAAATGGCAAAAGTAGGATTTAAGCACCAGGGCTGCTGGCCATCTGGCCCTGTGGAATGGCTTGCTGTATAGTCCCAGGAACTTCAAGCACACAGTGGGGTCTGCACATAAAAAGGCAGGAATGGAAACTGGGAACATTCCAGTTCCTTCCTGAAAAGAAGAGCTTTGCTGGGTCCCGAGAGCTTCTGCACCCCTTCTGAAATGACTTTGCTAGATGACCACCCTCAGGGCCCAGGTAACCCCAGCCCTTCCGGGAAGCCTTCCATGCCTGCTAGTTGAGGACGTGGTATGGAGCAGGCCTATATCAGGTCTTCTCTTCTCCTTCCTCTGACCTCATTTTTGTGGATAGCCCTTTCTTAGCACCTCGGTACTGCTGCATGTCCCAGTGCAGGAGCATGGCATTGTATTTGTGTGGATTTTTGTAACCCTTAAAGTCTGATGCTGTCTGTAAAACATGTATATTTTTATCACTTATGAGGATAAGGACTTGGAAAATAGAGGAGAGATACACGAATCCGTGAGAATGCCCGATAACTGAGGATCCTGGGGCCATGCGAATGCACAGAGCAGAGGGAGAGCTTTGCTTTGGGCCAAGCAAGAAGAGCCCAGAGGCCAGCGGCCTCCCTTCCAGCATAGCACCGAGGCACTAAGCCCCAGAGCTTGAGGGAAGCAGCATCCTAGGAGGAGGAGGGGGCAGAGCTGGTAGACCGTAAGTGTGTTTCAGAGTATGTGATCAGGGAGTATAAACAAGTCTGCTTTAGCCCAGGGTTTCTGCTGCGTGTTAGATGCATCTGTGAGAGATGCCGGAGGGGTAAGAGAAGGGGGACACAGGTTGGCCTCGCCCCCCAGATAATACAGGATAATTTTCCATCTCAGGACTTTTATTTACTCACTTCTACAGAATCCCTTTTGCCATGTAAGGTGACAGTTGTAGGTTCCGGGATTAGGACAGGGACATCACTAGGGTTGAGGCAGCCATGGCAGGGAAGCTGGACTGACTAGACTTTCCTCTTTGCCTGAACCAGTGGTTCTTTATCTAAGAGCCAGGCCCCTGGTGTCCATGACCCCTGAGGCCCTTTTTAAAGAGGGAGAGGGGCAAATGTGGGTTTAAAGATCTGTTTTCCTTGGTAGCAGGTTCTCTTGAAGGAGGAGTTTTTCCTGTGGAGCCGCTGTCAGATTGGGTAGACCTGGGCTTCTCTCTCCATTAGATTAGTGAAAAGTCTAAGCTTACAGAAGTTGAAGGCTAATTTGCAGGTTCAAATGTTACCTGTCCAGGACATGTGGTATCTCTCTGACCCAAGAGATGGCTCCCCACTTTCCCTGGAGAACATCCCAGCTCCTGCTGGGCCTGCTTTTTCCAGCTTTTCCTCTGTCTACTGCCCATTCGGACTGCATTTTAAGCTCCTCAGGAGCAGAGACCTGTCTTCACAATCACTGTTGGTGGGACCTGCCCAGACTGCTTGCAAGGAGATGCTTGGAATCCTCTGAAGAAGACAGAATACACAGTCATCTATCAAAACCCTAGTGTCCCACTTTCCCCAAGCACTTGACCAGCGGACCAACTGTGTGTGCCAGGTCCATCTCTCAGGCCATCAACCAGTGTCATCAAGAGATGGGTATACGCCAGGTAGTGCCATGCTGTCCACCTGGCAAAATGCAAGCCTCAGGAGAGGGCGTTGCTTCCTTGAGTGGACCCCAGAACAAGGCAGAGCCTGTACAGGGAGGTCGGTCATTGTGTCCCACCCCGTTCAGTGGGCACAAGTCCTTGCAACAGGCAGAGTCAGGCAGTGCCTTTCCTCTACAGAAACAGACACACCCACCAGGCTCTCCAGGGGCACAATTTTATCAATAGAGGGAGTTGAGGTTGAGCTGTATTTATTTTAGGGTGGCTTTTAATTTAGTTTAATGAGGATTACTCATAAATTATTGATTAATTACTATCTGCTGTTCTGTTCAGTCCTCTCAGCCACAGAGTGAGTTTGCTCAGCGATGAGTGCCTTCCGCTGTAATTGTAGGGCACTTTGTCAACATTTAATCAGCGGTACTTATTAACATGACATTGATGTGTGGTTGCCACACCAACACTATCAATCAGACGTGAGCAGCCAGCGCAGCTCGGACACCATTGCTCTCTGTGACATTTTCCAGCCCCTGGGCTCTCAAGCTGGGCGTGATGCTCCCTTCTCACTAAATGGACACTCTTATCTGTTCGGTTCTGTGGAATGTTTGTATTGTCGCTTAAACACTCACAGCCTTCGGAGCTTCAGTCCTGAAAGTCGGGCTGAGCATTATCAGTTCTCACAGTCCTGTCTCTCTTCCTTGGGTGTTTTCACGCCCAGCCCAGTGACTGTGAAATTCCAAGAGACTCATCCAGAATTGGACCTCCCGGAGTGGGGTGTGTGTGTGTGTGTAAGAGAATTCTTAATTCCTAAATACAGTCTATGACCCAGAGACAGCAGAATGATCTTTTGGTTTTCTTGTCTTTTGACTTACTGATGACCCCTGGAAATGAATCTGGTGTTTCAGGCTCTACCGGTAGAGGCCTGCCTTGTGTTAATGAGGTAAATCTCACAGTTTCCTCCCCTCTCTTTCAGTCTCTACGGCAGACACATGCAGGCAAACCCGGAGCCACCGAAGAAAAATAATGACAAATCGAAAAAGATCAGCCGGAAGCCACTGGCAGCCAAGAACAAATAAGGGGTTGGCATGGGCTGGACTTCTGGACACTTTTCTCATTATTGCTTCTGTCCTCTCTTGCCCTGTCCCACAAATAAATACAGCTAACGCTTGAACAATACAGATTCGAACTGAGAGGGTCCACTTGTACATGGAATTCCTTCCATAAATTCTAGAAATGTATTTTCTCTTCCTTGTGATTTTTTAATAAGATTTTTTCTCTTTTATTCTAAGAATTCATTATATAATACATATAACATACAAAATATGTGTTAATAAACCGTTATGTTATTGATAAGACTTCTGTTCAACAGGAGACTATTACTAATAAAATTTGGGGGGGTCAGAAGTTATATGTGGGTTTCCAACTGTGGGGGTTGGCATTTCTAACCCCTGTGTTGTTCACGGGTCATCTGTGCAACGTGTGTGCGTGTGTGTTTGTGTTTCTTCCCACCTGTCTTCCTAGTGCCCTCCTCCCTACCTGTTCATTTCTTTTGGTAAATGGCAGATTTGTATAAGTTTTTAAAACCATTTCCATTTGTTTTCTTAAAATTACCAAAGGCAGGAAACAGAGCTCTAATTCAACTGCAAATTCTATAGCAGGCTCAAGCTTCGGTTCCTTGAATAGATGTTCACAGAGCAGCTTATTATCCAAAGAATAATTAAACCGTGTAATCATTAAATGTCACAGTTAACACTGTTCACTCTTCTGTTTATTCACATAACTCATTCTTTTGCTTTATTAAAAAATTTTCTTAGCCACTGAGATATTATGTTAACTTACAAGTGATTTTAATAAAATCTTGATTATGTATCACGTGTTGCTTCTTGAATAAAGAACGACCCGATCTTCGGCTGTATACACAGTTTTCCCCAAAATTTTCTTGTCCGCTTCTCTTAGTCGTAGATCATAAACTCTGCAACTTTCCATGGAAAAAAATGCAGAATTAGAGCTGGTTTCTTCTCCATCGATTTGTCAGGTTTGTTTTTTTTTTTTCTTTGAAGACTGTTGCTAATTTAGGAAGGAGCAGAAAAACAAATCTCGGAGATTCTCCCAAAGGATTTTGGAAAGCAGCATTCTTAGCTGCAGAGATGGTGACTTCTGCCCATGGCTGGTAGTCAAGAACTGTAAAACGGAGAGAGAAAAAACTCAAGTATGTTTCTTGTCACTGCAGAAAAATCAACTCATTTCAAGGCATTCTCCTGAGGGGACTCAGTGATGCCAAAGGAGTTGTGTAAGCCTGCACGCTCTACACCACACCCCACGTGGAAGCCGCACTTGCAGTCATCCAACGCCAGTTGTTTAGCAGCTGTGATGGGCAGTTTTGTTCTTATCAGCCCTAATATGTGTGTAAGTGAAAATACATCCCAGCAGAATTTTTGTGCTAAGAGGGCTCCAACACCAGAACGCCTGGAAACAGAAGGTGTGTGGAGATGTGACGCACTCGCGGGTGGCGGTGCATCTACACTGGCATCGTCTCCTCGCGTGGTTGAACCCCCAAGGCCAGGACTGCTGGAATGTGTAGAAAGCCAAAATCAAAACACAACAAAAAATCCTGAGTTACTTAGGGAATGTATGAATCAGAGCCGCCAATCAAAATCCACACCTCTCATTTCTGGAGCACCCCCTGGTAGAGAGAGCACTGGCTGTGGGAAGAGGAGTCCCCGGGTGCCACCACCTGTTTGCAGCAGGGTTGATACAACTTTTCCAGGTGCAGTCTCTGCTTCAGCCGGATCTGTTTAGTTGATATGTTAGCTCCTGAAATGGCAAGAGGAAGAACGATGCTTCTCCTGTTGTTGACTGGAAAGATGTTGTCTAAAACCAGACTAGCAACAAAGCAAAATAAATTATATGTGATCCTTAGTTTATTGTGATATTTAGTAAAAATATTAGTACACTCTTGTGAATAATTTTTTAAAAGGTGATTACTCTACATAGAAATATGGGTAATACACTTAAAATCCACAAAGCGGAAATATCTCTGAAAATGTGAAAAAATTGTCCAGACTCACTAGTAGTCAAAAAAATACAAATCAAAGCAAAATCAAGAAATATGTAACAATGAAAATGTGCAAATACTTTCAGTTAATATTAAGTGCCACAGGAGTAACATGAGGTAAACATTCTCATACGTTGCTACTAGGAATAAAAATTTCTCTTCAGGTAAGTGGTGGCAATTTGACAATAAATAGCAAGACTTTTTCAGTAAAATGATGAGATATTTCTATTTGAATATATTTTGATAACTGGGAAGAATAAAAAAATGGAACAAAGGGATGTCGGTATTTCTTTTTTTTTAAAGAGTTTCCTGTATTTATCCTGTGTCTGATTCAACTTTCTAGTGTTAATTTGTTTTTTATTTTCCATCCCCCACCTCCTTCTCTTTGTCACCCATCAGCTTGTTCTCTGTATCTGTGGGACTGTTTAATCTTGTTTATTCATTTATTTTGTTTTAGATTTGAGAGATAAGCGACATCATACAGTATTTCTCTTGCTCTCTTATTTCACTCAGCACAATACCCTGTAGTTCCATCCATGTTGTTGCAAATGGCAAGATTTCACTCTTTTTATTGCTGTATAATATTCCATCGTGTGTGTGTATGTCCACTTGTCTGTTGATCTAGGCTGCTTCCATCTCTTGGCTATTGTAAGCGATGCTGCAGTTAACACAGGGGTGCACATGTCTTTTTAAATTAGTGTTTTTATTTTCTTCAGATAAATACCCAGAAGCAGAATTGCTAGATCTTATAGCAGCTATATTTTTAAGTTTTTGAGGCTCTTACATACTGCTTTCCACAGTGGCTGACACAATTTACAATCTCACCAACGGTGTAGAAAGGTTCCCTTTTCTTCACATCCTTGCCAGCACTTTTTATTTGATTTATTGATGATCACCATTCTGACAGGTGTGAGGTGATAACTCACTGTGGTTTTAATTTGCGTTTCCCTGATGATTAGTGACATTGAGCATCTTTTTCATAAGTCTATTCACCATCTCTATGTCCTTTTCAGAGAAATGTCTGTTTAGGTCCTCTGCCCATTTTTTAATCAGATTTTTTTTTGAGAAGTGTGTTAAGCTGTATGTTTCTTACATATTCTGGGTATTAAATTTTTTGTCAGATGTATCATTTGCAAATATCTTCTGCTATTAAGTAGGTTGTCTTTTTTTGCTGCTGTTAATAGTTTCCTTTGCTATGAAATATTTTTAGTTTGATATGGTCCCATTTGTTTATTTTGTGTTTTGTTGCTCTTGCCCAAGGTGACACATCCAACAAGATATTACTAAGACCATTGTCAAAGACTTTACTGCCTATGTTTTCTTCTAGTAGTTTCATGGTTTTGAGTCTCACATTTAAATCTCATGCGTTTTCAGTTTATTTTTGTATATGGTGTAAGAAAGAGTTCCAGTTTCATTTTCTTGCATATCTGCCTAGTTTTGCCAATGCCACTTATTGAAGAAACTGTCTTTACCCCACTGTGTATCTGTATCTCCTTCATCAGAGTTTAATTGATCTTGTAAGTGATGACTTATTTCTGGGCTATCCAATCTTTTTTATTCATCTATATATTTGTTTTTATGCCAGTACCACACTTTACTGATTACTCTAGCTTTGTCATATAGTTTGCTATGTAGAAGCATGCTTCCTTCCACTTCCTTCTTTCTCAAGATTTCTTTGGCTATTCAGGCTCTTTTGTGGTTCCATATACATTTTAGGATGAGTTCTAATTCAGAATGGCATTGGTATCTCATAGAGATTGCATTGATTCTGCATATTTGGGTATAGACATTTTACCTCTATCAATTCTTTCACTTATTTCTATCTTGTTCAGTTTCTTTCTTCAATATCTTATAGTTTTTAGAGTATAGGCCTATCACCTTTTTAGTTAAATACAGAGTCCAGCACAAGTGATACCCTTTTTTATTATAAAATCTTTTATTACAAAATCATAAGCCTGTAATTCTGTAACATAACAATATCACACTCAAGCACATCATATGACATTTCGGGTGAAATGTTCAAATTAAAACTCTAAATTATTATGCCCATAGTATTGCCCTACGAACCATACTCGAGCAGGTGTTACTTCTGCTGGACCCTGTATACTCTAGGTATTCTTTTTGATGCAGTTGTGAAAGAGATTGTTTTCTTAACTTCTTCTGATTGTTCATTATTGGTGTGGAAAAGCAGCATCTCTGAATATTGATTCTGTGTCCTACAACTTGACTGAAGTCATATATTCACTATTTTTTTTGGTGTAGTCTCTAGGGTTTTCTATATATAATATCATGTCACCTGCAAATAATGAAAATTTTACTTTTTTTCCAATTTGGATGCCTTTTATTTGTTTGTTTTGCCTTGTATGATGGCTATGGCTAGGACTTCCAATACTATGTTGAATGGAAGTGGTAATAGTGGGCATCTTTGTCTAGTAATAAGGAGCAAAACTTTAGAATTTTTATTTTTAGAAATTTATCCTGAGCAAATTGTCAGAGAGGCACACACAGAAGTCTTTGAAAGTTGCCCTCATGGCAGTGCATGTACAAATGGAAACATGGGGCAAAGCTAAATGCCCACCAGTGGAAGAAAGGTGAATTGTCACATGTCCATATAATAAGCTTTTATGAAGACATTAAAAATTGTTGAACACTGACTAAGGGTAAAGGGCAATAGTTATAGCATCCGCTTAGGTAAAGCAAGATTTTAAGAATGAAATAAGAATAGTCCCATTTGTGTAAAAAAGAAATTTTGTTTGCAATATGTATGTATAGAAAAATTAAATGGACTAGAATTTTATGCCTGATAAACTGTATGGTACTTAAAGACTTTTAAGTTTTATTTTTTATACTTTTTTATTCTTTAAAGTTTCTATAATGAGCACATATATTTTTGAAATAAGAAAATATTAAATGCCAACAAAACAAAAAGTCAGCCAACCAAAAGGGAGATGATATTTGCAAAGAACAACTCTGACAAGGGATTAATATCCAAAATATATAAAGAATTCATACAACTCAAAACCAAACAAAAAATCCAATTAAAAAATGGGTCAAGGACGTGAACAGACACTTCTCCCAAGAAGACATACAAAGGGCCAGCAGATGCATGAAAAGCTGCTCATCTTCACCAGCTATTAGAGAAATGCAAATCAAAACTATGATGAGATATCACCTCACACCTCTTAGATTGGCTGTTCTCAACAAAACAGGTAATAATGAGTGCTGAAGAGGTTGTGGAGAAAAAGGAACCCTCATTCAGTGCTGGTGGGAATGTAAACTGGTACCGCCACTATGGAAAACTATGGCAGTTTCTCAAAAATCAAGGATAGATCATATGACCCAGCAATCCCTCTTTTTGGTATCTACCTGAAAAACTCGAAAACATTCATTTGCAAAGATATTTGCACCCCTATGTTCATTGCAGCATTATTCATGGTGGCCAAGACATGGTAACAACCAAAGTGGCTTTCCACAAATGATTGGATAATGAGGATGTGGTACTTTTATGCTATGGAATATTACCCAGCCATAAGAAAAGATAAAATACTGCCATTAGCAATGACATGGATGGACCTTGAGAGTGTTATGCTAAGTGAAATAATTCAGACAGAAAAAGTCAAGAATCTTATGCTTTCACTCATTTGGCACAAATGCATCTGAAATGACATCGTGGTGGTTGCCAGAGGGGTGAGGGGTGAGCAGTGTATGTGATGGCGGAATATGATTTCACTTTGGGTGGGGGGCACACGTGCAGTATACAGATCACGTATCACAGAAATCCATACTTGAGACCCATATAATCATATTAACCAATGTCACCCTAATAAACTTGAAAATGTTCTGTTATCAGAAAAGGTCTCTAATTAGGGAAAGTGTTCATCACTCACTATGAATGGAATGTGTTGGCTCCTCATGTAAGACCTGAGTGAGCCATGGGTCCCACAGTCGACAGGACGCACTGCTCCCTGAGGCCAGGGTTCTGCTCTCCCACACCAAAAAGCATCCAGTCTCCGCAGTCTCAGAACTGACTTGATCCGCCTCTGGAGGCACCGTGTTCTGATGTCTGCACTGCCCAGCACACTCTGAAGTTGGCATTTTCTGTGTACAGGTGTTGTCAGCACCGCTGGCTGGTTCCTGGCCCCAGAGGAAAGCAGCTGCCACCGGCAAACGGCTGAAAGGAGGGAGAGCAGCCCGAGCCACTCATAACTCCCCCAGAGTGTCACCCAGAATATCCCTGCCACACCAGGTGGACGGTCTCGCTGCTTGTGTGGGCTGCTGTATTTGTCACAGTGCCACCAGGATTGTAACAAAGGGCCACTTCTTCAATGACACCTGCAGCCTTGAGACGGAGGTTTCCATTACGGGGCCCCTGCCTGGAGATGCTGTCTGAGCTCGAGATTGTTGGACCATTTAAAACCAGTGTGGGCTGGAGCTGTGTTGTTGCTGTGTTGTTAGAATCAGCAGTGGAAAGGCTTTCGGTGAAAAGCAGTAGAAACCGCTCTTGATCTAAAAATAAACGATACGAGAGAGGGGTGATTTAAATTGCAGGTGTGTGGAGGACACACAGAGATGCCCGGGGTCCGAGGGCTGGGAAGAAGCCGCAGGCAGGGGAGACATTAGTGTCAGTGAAGGTGTTCAGATGGCTGGTGCCTTCGGCTTTCCTTGGCCACAAGTCACCTGCCTTGGGTCTGAGGCTGCCTTGAATAGTGTCGCCCTGGAACTTCAGAATGTGACCTTATTTGGAAATAGCCTCTGCAGATGTATTAGTTTAGTTAAAAGGAAGTTGTGCTGGATAAGGTGGGCCTTGAACCCACTGACTGTGGTCCCTACAGAAGGCCATGTGACGACACAGGTGGGGGGCTTACAGGGGGATGAAGGCCAGGTGACCATGGAGGCAGAGGTTGGAGTGACACAGTTGCAAGGATCAGTGCAACATCAAAAGCTGGAAAAGGCAAGGAAGGAAGCTTCCTGGAGCCTTCAGAGGGAGCACAGCACTGCTGACACCTTGAATTGGGACTTCTCACTGGAAGTCCCAACTGTGAGACAATACATTTGGAACTGTGAGAAAGTACATTTCAGTTGGTGTAAGCCACTGAGTTGGAGGGACTTTGTTCTAACAGCCCTAGGAAAGGAACATAGGCATCTATTGATAGAAACAGCTCAGACAGGCATGCGCTGCCTGCTGCGAGGGGTGAGCCACGATTACCCCTCCAATCAGAGTGGAGACACCAGAGTAAAGCAGGATTATCTCAGTGTTCACTCTGTTGCAGGCTGGCCTGGGATGAGGTGTGGTCAGCATCTGAGGGTCCAGCGTCAGCCTGGACTGCGGGTCCCAGGACTGCTGTAGGGAGATGCCTTACCGGCCCCTGGCTGGCTGTGCAGCCTGGTCCCCAGTAAGAACCCAAATGACTATGTTCCATCAGGTAGTTTCTTTGCCTGCAGAAATGGCCAAGAATGGAATTATCTCTTCTGAGGAAAAAAGAAAAAAACCTTTTTGGTTATCTCATTAAAGAAATCTTATGTCTTTATAGGTATTGGATGACATTCTGTATTCATGCTTATTTTCCAATCCATAGTTAAAAACAAAGAAAAAGAAGCAACATGGAAAGGTTTTCTTCTGCACTGCCAAGTCACGTTATTTTTTTCTTTGTTGCCTAGGTAAGGCTTGCTTTCTACAGTTTTATGCACAGAATGAAAAGCTCTCATCCAGCTGCCCCCTGAAAAACTTTCACAATGGTTTTGTGATAATAGAAGTGGTTCATTACATTAACTCAATCATCAAAGAACATTTGCTGGGTCTGAGTGGCGTATGTGCACATTCTCACAGCGTATGTCTGGCAGGGTACATAGGTGATTCAGCAGAGGTTACCTCTGCGGATAGAAACCGGGGACTTGTTTTCACTGTCTACCCTTTTTAGAAAGTATCTACATGTATTAAATATTTAGAATAAATTAAGTAAGTAGCTTTAGTATGCCAACGGTTTCTCTACAATAATTGTAAAAATATTTATTGAGCTTGGCATTATGGAGTATGTGGTTTTAAACAAAGCAGACACAATTTCTGTCCCTGTGGAATTTAATAGTCTTGTCCAGCAATTTCCAATCTTTTTCATCTCATGGCACACATACATTAATTACTCAAATTCTGCAGCACAACAAAAAATATTTTTTGTCAATCTGACAAAAAATAATAGGTATAATTTTGATTCATTCACACTGGATGGCTACAGTTGTGCTGGCTGTTGTCCTTTTTGATTTGACCATCTAGGGGACAGGGGTCGGTGCCCCCGAAATAGTCGGGTGCTGCCAGTCGGGTAGCACAGCCCTCCGCACAACTTGTTGATGTTTTTCCTTTATAATTTCTGACTGCAAGAGAATAAGAAATCACCAACTTTACAAAGTAGAGATCATATGTATGCATCACAAAAGAGTCCTCAGTATATTTACATTTTTCATATTTTTCCAAAGAAATGCTTTCTTGAACATAGTTAACAACTTACGCCATTGTGTACGGAGACCAGAGTAGAGAGATAACACGTCCCTGCTCAGCCAATTTAGTTTAATCAAAGCTTTGGGGAATAAAATGCTGCAATCTTATCTATATCCTCTCCCCGCTTAAAAAATGACCATAGTATGAAAACAGATGTCAGAGAACCTCGGAGGATTCACTGGGGACCATCTCATCCAACTCCTGAATGGGACAGATGAGAACACTGATGCCCAGACAAGTGAAGTGATCCCAGGAATTCAAGAAGTCCACGGTCAACTAGTGACAAAATGAGGACAAGAGTCAGAATGTCTAGACATAACTCTGGCATCATTTAATAAGACAGTAACAGGGAAGAAGAGGAAGCAGTCAGCAACAGGTGTGCTAATGCAATCTGTTCTTGGAATGTGCATGGTCATCCCTCAGAAGTGCGCCCCACTTCCCTCATCTGAAAAATGGGGCGACAACATTTGTCTCTTCTCTCTTCTCTGAGGAGTCGAGTGGCTTAGGAGACCCGATGTTCCAGGAGTGCTTGGAGTTACCAAACACCAGCAGCATCAGTGGCCTGAGAAGACAGTACTGTTATTTTGCCATGACACAGAACCCTCAGCCCCACCACCACGTCCGCCCGACCCAATCACAGCTGACTTGACGGCCACGTGGCAAAGCCCCCATATCTAGAATGGAACAAAATATTTACATGTGTAATCCCAGAGAATTGTTTGAGATGGGAGTGGGTATGGAAACACAACCCACAAAAAGCAAAAACAAACTCTCTTCATTAGTTATCTGAGCAAAATAGATCAATGCTCTTTTGAAAATGAACATTGTTCGTTGGACAAACCTAGGGGAAGATCTAAGTACAGTCAAGGTCTAGTGCAATGGAACTGATGGTTTCATACATATTTGGAAGACTGCTTGAAGAAGAGAACTCTATTTGAATAAAAATCCATCTGACCTAACTTAACAGACATGAACACCGTCCACAGGTCTCTTTGGGCCATTCTGTTCAGGTCGGGACTAGATTTCCCTCCCAACATCACAAAGAGGTCTATCTCCCATTTTACCTGGCCCCTAATATGTGCCTGGATGTGTGTATGTTGTTTGACCTAAATTTCAATAACCCCAGCATCATGTGTTAGTGCTAAATATTAGCTGTGCACATCTGAGTTCATTGCTATTTTTTCATCGTTCCAGGATGGCTGAAACATCAAACTGGGCTGTGACGCACAGAAGCATCTTACTGTGGCTTTGCCTCCCTGCTCTCTCTTCCAGCCCTTTGCACCCTCTGTCTTTTCCAGGAGAAGGTTACAAGCCCTAGGCAGCTCATCCTACCTAAGGGGAAGCCTGAGTAAATGAAAATCAGGAGTGACCAGAATACATGAGCATCTAGAAGGATGTTTGAGTGAAAACCCTCAGGTAGACTGGTTTGTGGGCGTCAAAACCTAGAACTACTGGAGTAACATCGAGGAGTAACAGAAGCTTAGCAGAAAGATGGTCATGAAAAATCTGCATACCAATAAAATAGTTCAAGTCATTAACAGCTAGAACAATAAGATTCACATTTTTATTCAGTATTACTTGAAGTAACTATAAATACTATAACTACGTTTCCTTCATCCCCCCTCTATTTTTAACAGGATAATTAGGCTAAGTTATTTCCATCCATACTAGTTGAAATCCTCTGGTTGAGGGACGCAAAGCTGTTTACAAGTGTGGTGTTAATCCTCTTCTAGGAATATATAGAAAACCAGAGTACTTCCACCCACTTTTCCACGGAATAGTTTGGAACGGTAGACATTTATAGAGTGATGTTGTCCACCATAATTTTATGCTTAGATCTGTGTGTGAGGCAAGCAGTTGTTAAGCATCAGCATAGGCTGTAGCTAAAGTCCACCATTTGAAAAGGTGCCCAGGGGCAGGGATCTGAAGCGTGCAGAGTCACAAAGGGGTTCTGTGCTGATGGAGGGGCTCATATGATGGGAGAGTCTATTATAGTTGGGAATCTATTGCTGTATTTCAAAGGCTGTGTTTCTTGAAACATTTTAATGTCCTCCCTCAGTTGGAAGCATCTGTGTCCAAAATAACAAATGGTCCCATACTTTTCCCTCTGTATCTGAGGAGGCTTGCTTTTTTGAAGTAGATGGAAATTGGTGTGGAAATCATGAGGGAGGCCCAGGCAAGGCTGAAATCAGCCATTCACAGCTGTCAGCAACCCCTGAACCCCCCTGTAAATTGCTATTTCCATGTCACAGAGTTTTTCATTTTAAAACATTCTGAGATATTTTCATGGTGTTGTAAGCTAACCATTTTTAGTCAGTTAAAAAAATGCCTTTATCACCTCCCACCAGGAAACTCATGGAACACACTGTTGGAGATGCTAAAACTTTTTTTCATTTCTCCTTAAAAAATATTAATGGTAAGCATTAAAAAAGAAAGGAAAAGTATTTAATTTGGTTTTATGAAAACTAAGTTTGAAGTTAAAGATTGTTCCTCTAACTGTGAATAAAGCCTCTGCGAGTAATTGCATTTAACAAACCTGATCATTTTAACCGGCAAGACAAGTGCCAGGCTCTGCCTCCCCGTGAGTCGGCACAGAGAGTGTGCCAAGGCGCAGTAGTGGAAGTGGCTCTGGGTTGGAGGGTTCGAACGTAAAACATTTAAAATTCTGGTTCCCCGAAACTAGTAGTCCTGATGGGAAAGAATGAGGAAGGAAGAGGGAGGTGGACGGGCCTGGGGCAGTGAGGGAGCTGAGACCAGACTGCTCTCAGGCTGGTAGAATGAAGAAGCCTGCCATTCCACTGAGGAGCAAGAGGGAGAGTCCCCATTAGCCCTCTCTCGTTTTCAATCTCTCTCTGCACTTGGGAGGCCATGCAAGCTGGTAACAAGCATTATGCTTTGTTGTACTCTGTGGTCAATGTATGCCATGGCTGAATTCCAGGCACAGTCTCTACCAAAGAAAGGATGGCAACGAACAAGACTTTGGGCCATTGGTTTTCTCCCCCAGTTGCATGGGGAAGAAATGCAAATGATTGTAATGGGATTTTTTTTTTTCATTTCTTAAAAAGAACAAGAAAATAAATGAGATGCAACTGGAGGGAACAGAGTGAAGGAAATAAAACTACGGGGAGATAATATAATTCTTTATAAAGAGAGTCAAGTGCATGCAACATCTCCCACCATGGCGTTTACCTCCAAGTGGATCATAAATCTACCCATAGTCAGAGAAAGGGAGTTTGCTGCCCAGAAGGGAAATCAGGTTCACTGAACTCTTGACCAACTTCTTACTTATTTTCTCTCTGTTAAAAGGAAAGGTGCTTTTAAAAGTATTAGTAAGTAAATTCTTGAACTAAAGGAAATTGATGAGCAGTATTATGGGTTGAATTTTTTCCTCCCACCCACCCAAGTTCATATGATGAGGTCCTAACCCCCTCCCATACCTCCAAATGCACACTTACTTGGAAATAGGGTCATTGCAGATGTAATTTGACGTCATACTGCAATAGGATTAGCCCCTCATCCCACATGACTGGTGTCTGTATTTAAAACAAAACAAAACAAAACAAAACACCATTGAAGAGAAAGACACACACAGAGAGGACAATGTGAAGAGACACAAAGAGAAGATAGTTGAACCAAGGAAAGAGGGTAGAACTAATGTTTCCTTCACAAGGAACCAATCTAGCTAACACCTTGATTTCAAACGTCTGTCCTGCAGAACTGTGATACAATCAACTTCTGTGTGTTTCAGCCACCCCATTTGTGATATTGGGTTGGCCAAAAAGTCCATTTAGCTTTTTTCTATAAAATACACATTTTTAATTTTTCCCAATAACTTTACTGATTTGGATATTTTGAGAATATTAGCTATCCCCTGCTATTGGCTTGTAGTGGGTGAAGGCCAGCGGTGCTACTAAACATCTTCCAGTGCATAAGTCAGCCCCACAGCAAAGAATTATTTCACCAAAATGTCAGTAGGACCAAGAAACTTCACAACCCACTTTTGACACACTCAGTCAGTCACAGCACCTTTTCTATGCGCTGCCCAAATCTTCTTTGCATTTCAGTTGCATTTTTACCTTTCTTGAAATAATAAAGCGTAATATACCAAAAATGTTGAACATTTTCTTCCATCTTCACTATTACAAAATGGCTATACAAAAATTCACCAACTTGGATAATTTTTTTGAAGTTCATCCTGATATGACAACTGTTACAATACAATCTGACAAAATTGTTTTGAATGAAGTTAAAGACAATTAAGCACTACTAGAGTCATTATATAGGAGAAACTACATGAAATTTTTGGCCAGCTCAGTACTTTATTATGGCAGCAGACTAATAGAAGCTATTTCTCTGGAGCAAAATAATATCATATAATATCAAAAATAATAAAAGCTAACATCCATTGAGCAATTTTTTTGTACCAAGACCTATGCTTTTTATGTGCATTATTTAGTCCTCAAAGCTTCAACCTCGGTTGCCTCAGGACTTGATGCCTGGAGCTGTGGCAGCCACTTTTGTATATGAATAGGGACAAAGTTAAAGACTGAAGCCAGCGTTCTGAGGATGTCAGAGTGCAAAGACAGAAACACCTGGGTCCTTCATGATGACACTGGGCCATGTAATTGACCAAACCCAAAACCTTCTATCTCGAGACTTTTTTATGTGAGGTAATAACTTTATTATTTAAGGCACATTTTGTTGGATATTTTGTTGCTTGTAGTCAAGAGCATGGTAAGTGATACAGTTTTCTCCTGTTGTATGTTATTTTACCTTATGTTGCTTTCATTTTTACATTTTAAGATCCACCCATGGGGATCAGCATTTGGAGGTAAGATTCAGTGTTTGTTGAATAATCAAAAGGAACAACGTGTCCTTAGACAATAGCATGGCATTTAACAGATAGAGAGATGAAAATTCTGAGTCGAACTGATTTTTGAAGGTCTGGGGAGTGATCCCATGACTCTCTGGGTGGCGGGGTCCCTGACCACCTCATTTTCACAGTGCCTTGCCTTTGGTACCCTCTGATATGATTATGGAATTTTCCGCCCGATACTACTCTCCTCCCCAGTGCTTTCAACTTGTACACAATGTACAGATGTCCTGTGTCTGCACTGTTAGAAGTTTTTATTCTGTCTGTAAATACTTTACTTATTTGTTTAAGTAAAAGTCTAGAAGCCAGGGACCACATCTGTGCTATTATTTTCATGCAATACCTGATATAGCTCAAGCTTAATTTGGCAATGAATAAATCTTTCTGGATAATGACGATATCTGACAACATAAAATGAACTCCTCGGAGGCATAATCTTTTCTTCTCAGTCTGTCCTACATGCTCTTCAGGAGAAAATGGCTAAGTGAGAAATTAATAGGATTGGAAACTTTTTGTACCTGTGACCTGAGCCACATAGTGGTTTGTGGTTTTTAAGTCTGTGAGTTTAGTTTTTTTGTACAAGTTGTAATCATATAGAAGAGAGTCACAAATCCATAAGCTGCCCACAAACCGGTCTCTCGATTTTGAGGTCATGTCTCCACATTTGGGACTTATGAAAGTGGAATGATTGTCTCAATCCTCTGGTCTTTGTCTCCAGTGGCCAAGTGGTCACTTCTACTTGGATGTCTCATTACGACCTCAAATTTTATGTTTATGGAGAAACTCATAATCACCTGTGGGGGGAAAAAAAAAAAACTTTGCTTCCTTTTTTGACTTTCTCACTCCTGTCACTTTTACCCCCATCCTTGCGCTCACCCAAGATCAGACACTTCTCTTTGATTCATTCCTTTCCTTCACCTTCCATATCAAGCCAAATCCTGCCCATGTTTCCCATAAAATACATCCAATCTGTCACCACTCCTTTCTGTTCCCATTGCCCCGCCCCATTTCACTCTTCTAGCTGCCAAGGAAACTGTTTTTCTTCCCAACTCATCTCCCTGAATCCAGTCTGTCTTCCATAGTATCTATCCTATATTGCATACAAGCCAATCTCCCTTAAACATTGTTTCATTGCGATATTTTCCTACTCAAACGTCACAGAGCCGTACCCTTTTGGTCCGTGTGACCATATTTCCCACTAGTCACTAATATTCATTTGTTCCCTCAGACTGATTTTCTGCCCATTCCCCCAAAATGGTAGCATATTTTACTTTCTCATTCTCTATCTTAACTACTTTCACTTTCCTTATCATCTATCAAAAATCAGCCAGGTCTAGTATGTGTTCTCAACTGGGTTTGATTTTTGGCGATGACTTTTTTGTTTGTTACCCCTGGGCAAGGCAGTAGTACTGATGTGTAGGGGCAGAGACCAGGGATGCTATTCAACATTCCGCAACGCACCGGACAGCCTCTCACAACGGATTATCTGGCGCACGCTGTCAAGATTTCCAAGATTAAGAAAACCTAGCCTAGTCAACTGGATGCTGGGAACAGGGCTCAATCTGACCTCTGCCAAGTAACTTCAGTTAGCTCCCTAAGGCTGACATGGCATGTGTCAGATGAGGCAAGGGGCAGCACTGCCAGGAACCCCATTTGCCCCTTTCATCTCTTCTGACTCTCCTTGATGCCTCAAATGCTTGTTAATCTGTGCTACATATCTGAACCCTTCAGAGGTTGTGCTGGATTGAGTCTGCTATCCCTTGTATGTGTGCTTCTCTGCTCAGTTAGCTGCTGGCCTTCTCCCTAAAGATGAGTACCACGTCTCATTCTTGTATTCCCCCCTAGCACTTGCCTACTGAGCAAAACAATTGCCTAATAAATGGTTGTTGATTGATAGGTTGATCACTCTCCCAAACAGAGATTCACCGCCAGAACATAAGAGTGTGTCAGTGCATACCCAGAAAACTAAACACTCTGTTCCGTGTGGTTTGGACAAACATTGAGAATATGTGGTTTTGCCTGGTAAAGGACGTCCTTGCCCTTCAGGCTGACCAACTCGGGATGACTGGTGCAGCCAGCTATAGAGAGAAGGGTGTTTTTCTAAGGAATCACATAATCCATTTGAGTATAAAATTAATACACACTCATTAAGGAAAATTAAAGTATAAAAATATATAAAGTACAAAAATAAAAATAACTCATGACCCAATCATCCAGACATGGCCATTATTGCCCTTTTGATCTTTGTTGCCCATGGGGAAACATGGGGAAACATGTATCATATGAATATGATATATATTCATATCATAGGAACATATATGATTTGAATATTCATGTATTCAAATGAATATATGAATATATTGTAAAAAGTAATAGACAGTGTAAATTCAAATGCTTTGCTTTTACTTAAATAGTTTTTAAACCCTCACCAGAAGATATGTTTTTTTATTGATTTTAGAAAGAGAGAGGAAGCGGGAGAGAGAGAGGGAGGGAAACATGGGTATGAGAGAGAAACAACAGTCGGTTGCCTCCCATAAATGCCCTGACCAGGGATCAAACCCACAACCTGGGTATGTCGCCTGACCAGGATTTGAATCCACAATCTTTTGGTGCATGCGATGACGCTCCAACCAACTGAGCCACCTGGAGAGGGCTGCTTTGCTTTTATTTAAATACACACACACACTCTCGTGGAAAATATTCAGGAGTACCCAAGGTAACAAAAACTTCCCCTCCCTTCTTTTATTTATTTATTGATTGATTAATTTTATTCTTATTTATTCTATTACAGTTGTCCCAGTTTTCCCTCTTTGCCCTCCTCTGCCCTGCCCAGCCCACATCACCCGGTTCCCACAGTCAACCCCCACACCGTTGTCCATGTCCGTGGGTCATTCATACATGTTCTTGGACTAATCCATTCCAAAATTTTATATTGTTGCTCAATTACAGTTTTAGATAACTTCCTATATCATGTAAATCTACCTTTTAAAAAAATCTGTATACTAATGTCATTGAATAAAAGTAGCAAACTTTTTAAACCAATTCCCACTGATGGCTCCTTAGATTGTTTCTACTTTTGCTCCCATAAACACCTTTGCAGAGAATGTTTTTATACATGTATGAAACATGTGTACATGTATATATTGATACTTGTGCAAAACTTACTGTAAGACAGATTCTAGTAGTGCAAATGCTGAATCAAAAAATGTACTGTGTAGCCCTGGCCAGTGTGGCTTAGTTGGTTGGATCATTGTCCCATAACCCAAAAGGTCGTGGGTTCGACTCCCAGTCAGGGCACGTGTGAGAGGTAGCTTGTGGATGTGTCTTTCTCACATCGATGTTTTGCTCCCTCTCTCTCTCCCTCGCCTCCCCTCTCTCTAAAACCAATAGTATGTCCTCAAGTAAGGATTTAAAAAATCTCTGTCTATACTTGTTTAGATGCTGCCAATCTACCCTCCAAAATATTTGCCCATTAGCTTTTTCAAAATGAATTTATTTAGGTCAACCTTATTGAAAATTAGTGGTATTATATAGAAGGTGAATATATATAACTACTATTCTTATTTCAATATTTTTACAATATATTTCAAGGTCAAAATTATATCCCAGGTTGACTTGTAGATTTGGTATGAGTGATGGCATATTCCCTGTGCAAAATCTCTCTTCCACAGAACACGGTCAGATTGCCCTTGATTTCAAAATATGTAGGTACCCACTTTCCAATGAGAAAAGCAGCATGCCTTGATGACTTTGCAGTCAGACATCTGACTCCTACCTCTTCTAATTATTAGCTGTGTGTCCTTGGAGAAATTATATAACCACTCTGCATCTAAGTTTTATTTTATGCAAAATTGAAAAAAAATAACAGGGAAGACTACTTTGTAGAAAGGTTCAAAGGATTAAATTAACGTTCTTTCTACAGTGCCTTGCCAAAAATAGGCATTAGCTGGTTCATTTCAAGGAAGTGATGGACGTGGCTCAAGCAAGAACGAAGCCTGTTCCTGAATATGATCTGGGAGACATGCCCAGCCAACAATCCTATTCCCGCATCAGACAGGGTGCTGCTGTTGGTTCTGGCTGATGCTAGGAGACCTTCAAGTCATCCCTGTCGTTCAGTTTCCCTGATAGCTGCAAATAAAAACCAAGGGGAAAGCGAGAACCCTGCATCCCCCAGCCCTGCAGTGTGCTGCGTGGCATTGGCTGACAGGGTTATAAATCAGCACCTTTAGGATGAACCACACGGGACATTCCACAGGATTAAGGCAGCAAGGAAATGTCGTCTTCCTTGGATGACGAAAGTCTGGTTTTCCGCTGTAACCAGTAACCAGAGCTCTGCAGCAGCATAGCAGTTCTGGATCCCCCAGGACACCCCAGAGCTCAAACGTGTCATGAAAAAGTAAAGGCAAGAAATTCTGCAAAGAAATGAGTGACAGTAATTGGAAATAATTTGGGTAGAAGGGATATGAAAAAGTAGCTTTTATTATTAATTCTTTTTATAATATAAATGATCATTTGTAATACATTTATTTTGACAGTAATCCAAAACTTTAAAAATACCCCTACACATCAGTTATAAACTGTGATAATCAATTCCTTGGAGATTACACTGATGAAAGAAACTATTCATCTACTATATTTTTTATCTCAGATATTTTTCAAATGTCACTAAAGTCTCTTAAACTTAAAAAAAAATAAACCCTCACTATTAGCCAGTATGTATGGTAAATGTAAAACTGATGGCATAAATATTATGAATAGTATCTCTTAGGATGGAATTTGATCTATTTGAGGGCAGATGACATTGTAAAGGATAGTCAAGATGTCAGGGGAAGGAGTTGGTGTGCTACTTGATTTACTTAGCATCTTTGTCACTTTATAGATTGAGATATGATTGATAGTAACATTAATATAGAAAGTATGTTAATATTAGAACAGGTTTTAAGATCCCCTAACTAGAAAATTCTCCCTGTCCTCACACTGATAATAATTTGGAATAAAGTTCCCTAAGGATATAATGTTTCTTAGACTGCGAGGTTTTGATGTAAGGGTTCTTTCTTTCTTTCCTTTTTTAAAGTTAAATAAGCTTTATTGAGGCGTATGTTATGCAATAAAATGTGCCTATGATAAGCAGACATTTTAATACCTGTTGACAAATTTATAGACAGATGTGACCACCACCACAGTCAAGGCATATAGGACATTTTCACCAGCCCCAAAAGCTCTCCTTTCTTTTGTGTCCCTTCCTAGTCAACTCCCCTTCCGCCTCAGCCGTGGGGACCTGCTGAACTATTTTCTGTCACTATTGATTGGACTTGTCTTTTCTAGAGCTTTATATACATCAGACTTTGCAGGGAGTGGTATGTTGGGTCTGACTTCCTTCACTCAGCATAATGCTTTTGAAATTTATCTACATTGTTGCACACATTGATCGTTTATTCTTTTCTTTTCTTTTTTTTTTTTTTTTTTTTTTTTTTTTTTTTTTTTTTTTTTTTTTTTTTTTTTTTTTTTTTTTTTTTTTTTTTTTTTTTTTTTTTTTTTTTTTGCTTATTAGTATTCCGTTACATGAAGACAGTGAGTGTGTTTATCCTTTCACTTGATGGTGGACATTTAGTTTGTTTCTCCTTTATGGCTATCATAAATATAGCTGCTTTATACATTCATAAGTTTTCCTGTGAACATATGTTTTTATTTCTGTTGGATAAATATTCATTAATTGTATGGTAGGGCACATGGTAAGTGTAATTTATAAGAAACTGTCAAAATTTATTGGAAAAGGGTTGAGCAGTTTTATATTCCCTTCACCAGTTATTTCACGTATTTGCCAACACTTGGCATTATCACATCTTTTTAATCTTGGTCATCGTAATGGGTGTGCAGTGATATCTGCGTGTGGCTGATGACTGCTGATGTCACGTCACTTCATAGGCTTACTAGCCATGCAGCGATCTTCTCCAGTGAAGGGTCCATTCATATCTTTAGCTCATTTTAAACAATTTGGTTGTTCATCTTATTATAGAGTTGTAAAAGGTTTTTATGTTTTCTAGGTGTAGTTCTTTGTCAGGCAGATAGATAAACAGAGAGATAGATGATAAGATAGGTAGGTAGGTAGGTAGGTAGATAGATAGATAGATAGATAGATAGATAGATAGATAGATAGATAGATTCTGTATTTTTCGGACTATAAGATGCACTTTCCCCTCCCCAAATTTGGGAGGAATAATGGTTGTTAATGCTGCTGTTGAGTTCTGTTTATATTTACATATTCCCTGTATGTTGTTTATGTTATTAAATATTTTACCACATTTTTTGCTTCAAAATTTTTTTCCTATTTTCCTCCTCTAAAGGAGGAAAGAGGATTTGCACCTCTAGGTGCATCTTATGGTCTGAAAAATATGTAGTGCTGGGCCCCATAACAATGTTTCAGTCGATGGCAGACTGCATATACAATGGTGGTCCCATAAGATTATAATGGAGCGGAACAATCCTTATTGCCTAGTAACAGCAAAGCTGTGTAACACTGTAGTTCATTACTTATGTGTTTGCGGTGACGCTGGTGTAAACAAACCTGTGCTGCCAGTTGTATAAAAGTATAGCACATGGAATCATGTACAGCATAGAACACCTGGTAATGATAATATGTACAAGATCTAATACTTGATTATGATAATGACAAATTATGCTAATGGTTTATACATTTACTATGCTTTTTACTGTTATTTTAGAGTGTACCCTCTTTGCTTATAAAAACAAGTTTGTTGTAACTTAGTGTGCTGTGTCAGCCTCATGTACCTCAGGTTTTCCATGTCTCTTGATAGCATCATTTCCTCTCGTGCTTCATTTAACCTCGTGTTGCATGTGCAGCAACGTGCTGCCCAGGCCTGCAGCCTGGCAGCGATAGGCTGTGCCGTACAGCCTGGGCGTGTAGCAGGCTGTCTCATCTAGGGTTTCGTAAGTCACTCATCATCATATTCTCACAATGACGAGATCACCTAACAACTCATTTCTTAGAATGTGTGATCCCTATTGTTAAATGGTGCATGACTGTGTGTGTTTGTATGTGTATGTATGTTTATGTAGTTATAATCATATACACATGTGTACGTAACGACATACAGTTGTGTATATTTTGTTTGTGTGTATATGTGTATATAGTCATAGTCATGTATACATGTGCACATGGCTATATAGAGTTGTATATGTATATACATATATGTACATGTATGTGTGTAGTGTCCTCACTTAACATTGTTGATAGGTTCTGTGACTTGAAGGGAAAGAACACATAACAAAACCCATTTTACCGTAAACTAACTGATAAAGACGAGTTAGATTTCTACTGTATCTCATCCATGTTAAAACAAAATGTGCTGCATGAAATGGCATTATTCGAGGATGTGCTGTACGATATTTCCTCCAATCAGTTTCTTGCCTTTTCATTCTCTTAACATTGTCATCGGAAGACCAGAAGTTTTGAATTTTGAGGAAAAGGGATTCTTTTTAACATCCACTTCTCGTCTCCTCCACAGCTTTGAACTTTGAGTAAATCTCTTTGAATACAGAAGTAGACCCTTAGTCAATTTTTGTTTATTGACAAACTAGGAAAAACACAACCATTAGCTCCTAGTTGACAATTCTGTTTTAAATGCTGACATTCTGGCTTCCTTCGGGTAAATTATGCAGATTTTTTAAGGCAGTGAGGTAGAGAAGTATCTACACTCCCATTTTCTAGTAAAATCATCTCGGGGGTGACAAACTGAAACGCGAAGTAGGTGACCCGAGGCGTTGCGAAGTGGCGAGGGAGCAGGCACTGCGGGGGGACTAATTGGTCGCAGCGACGGTTCTTGGCCCAGCCCTCGGTCGACCCAAACCCACTGAGCTGGGTAATTACAGCGAGGCCAGGGCCTGGAGGGATCGGCCGTCTGCTGGTATCGATTCTTTTCATTTTGTTTTGTTTCTTTTCTTTTTCTACCCTCCCTCCCTCTTTTCCTTTTTATCTTTTTCTTTTTTTTTTTTTTTTTGCCCTCAGAGCCATTACAGGCTTCACACAACTCTGCTTCGTGTGCAGTTCCTTGTGTCTCTCCTCCTTTCCACCTCTTCTCCTCCCGCCCTTTCTCCCTCTCCCCGCGTGTCTTACACAAGGCTCTCACTTTCTATAACTGATCAAACCCAGGTTTCCACACTGCAGGAAAGCAGGTGTTTGTCTAGGTAATCCCCGGGTGGTGGTAGAAGCGAAAGCGAAGACCAGAGGCCCTCCAGGGCCGTGACGCCAGCTCCGGGGGAAGCGCTGTGTAGACGAGTGGATTGGCACTGAAAAAAGTCACCTTGTTTCAGGAGAAAACCCTGATATATTTTTCTTTTAAATTAAGTTTACTAGAAATGATTTCTCTCCGTATTACTAAGCCTCTGTAATGTAGCAGCCATTTAGGCAGATTTTTAAAGGAGTGATCTTTTTATTATATAAATCTCATCCTATTTCCCCGTTTAAAACTTGGATGAAGTCCTCAACCCTTAAAGCAACTTGCCAGGCCCTGCGTACTTAGGGATGCTCTCTCAGTTCTCACGTCCCTTCTGGCCCCTCCCTCACACCCCTGTGTGTGCGCGCGCTTATTTGTTCATGCAGTTGCATGCTTGTTCGTTCTCACGCCAAGTCCCCCACTGCAGACGGCCCCCTGCAGTCCTCTCGGTGCACCCACGCTTCGCCTCCTGTCCTGCCCGCCCTCCTCCTACCCCTCTCCTCACCCTCCTTTTGTCTCATAATAACGAAACCGTGTTCGTTTATGGGAAAACGCATGCTTGAAATAAACCCAACCAATGCAAAGAAGTTCACGATATATTTTTTAAAAGTTATTTCAGCACTAAGAAATAGCTATCATTCACATCTAACATTCTTTCTAACCCTGTATGTGTGTGCGTGTGTGTATAGACATGAAATGTACTTTGCATATTTGTGTACATTTTTATGAGAGTGACAGGTAAGGATAAGTGATTGAAATTTTTTTACAATAACAATGTATAATATGTAGATATTAAAAGTTTTACATTTATTTGAACTTACAAAATAATAAAAAGAAACTAAGGGGAAACCAAAAGATTAAGGTCTCTTTACCATAAGTAATATGACTTCCTAGAAAAGCCCTCTAAAGTTAACAAAACCACAAATTATTAATAAGACAATTCTGTTGTATAACAGCTTTATTAAGATACAGCTTTATTATACCCATGTGGTTCAGTGGGTTGGGCATTGTCCCGCAAAGCGAGAGGTTCCTGGTCCGTCCCCAGTGAGGGCACAGGGCTGGGTCCTGGTTCTGTCCCCAGACGGGGCCCGAGGGAGAGGCACCTGGTCAGTGTTTCTCTCTCACATCAAAGTTTCTATCCCTTTCTGCCTCTTTTCCCCTCTCTCTAAGACTAAACACAATCTTTTAAAATATATACAGAATTGGTATGCAATAAACCACATAAAATGTACCATTGTACATAAAATGTATAAATAATACAATTAAAATGTCCAGTTTGGTAAGTTTTGCATGTGTACACACCCATGAAATTATGACCACAAACTCAAGAGAGTGAACACACCTTCCTCCTGAGAAGTTCATGCACCTCGTGGATCCCTTCCTATCACCCTCCCTGCCGGCCATGCCCCATCACAGGGATCTGCTTTCTATCATGCAGATGAGTTTTCCGGATTTTTATGTAAATGGAATCATACAGTACATACTCTTGTTTGCCTTGCTTTTTTTCACTCAGCATAATTATTTTGTGACCCCTCTGTATTGTTGTATACATCCATCATTTATTCCTTTTTATTGCTACATAGTATTCCATTGTATGCATATACAACAATTTGTCGCTACCTGTTGATGGATTTTAGGTTGTTTATACCTTGAGGCTATTCCAGTGATAAGTTGGACTTCATCAAAATGTGAAATGTCTCTACTTTGAAAGAAATTACTGAAAGCATGACAAGACAAGCCACAGACTAGGACTAAATATTAGCAAAGCATGTATCTAACAAAGGATTTGTGTCCAGGATATAGACTGACCTCTGAAACTTAAGAAAACCCATTATAAATTTTTTAAGTACATGTTTTGATTTCAACAGAATCTGCGAACTCCTTGCTATAAAAGATAAGGAAATTAGCATGTACACTTCCTTCTACAATTTCTCCCTCTCTTCCTATTTTTGTGGTTATATTTTATTTTTTATATTGTCAAGGTTTAGAACATTTTCACTATGGTCCATAACCATAATTGTCACCACATTTATTCTTAATTCTTTATCTAAATAGATTCAGTGTTTACAGCTGGTTCTTCGTTATGTCTTCTTTATTCCAAGAGGGTTACTTTTCACTGATTTGTAACTGGCTGGGCTTTGTCAGCAAACAGCTGTGCTCTGGAAGGGCTCCCTGTGCTCCCTATGAGCTAGCCTGCTCGAATGCAGCCTTCAGTTGCTGTTGTTCGTGATTTGGTTGTGTCTGCTCACCTCTCAGCCTAAAGAGCAGTGTCTTCCTTGACTTTAAAATTAATAACCCTGTACTTTTCCTTCCAATCAAACAAAATTGTAATTAATTAATTAGTTATATAATTTTTGTTTAATGGCTTTTCTAGATGATATAAGTTTTAAAAGTAAAAATCATGTCTGTTTTATGATGGTGATGACATAGTCCTAGCACAATATATGGCTCAAGATAGGTGTTGATACATTTGTTCACTTATTTAACAAGTGTGTACTATTTCAGTAGCTAGAGATATAACAGCAAATAAAATAGACCAAAAAAAAAAAATCCCTACCCTCATGGATCTTACATTCAGTGGGGTTGATGGGGGGTAGAGGGTGGAGTCAGGAGATGAACAAATAATCATATACAGTATTTGGAGTATTTTAGAGAAAAATATATTTATTTTATATAAATAATTTATATATAAAACATAGAGAGAGTTTTAGAAAAAAAATTTAAAGAGCAGCGATTATGGTGATTTGAAATAAGGACTGTAAATGTGGTAGCCAAAGGAGGCCTTACCAGCAAAGTGATCTTTGAGAAAAGATCCAAGGGAGGCAGAATTCACTCAGGGCCAGAATGAGGATGGTAAAGGGGAAAGAAAAACTGTAACTGATACAGATATGAGGAGGAAGAAGGCAGTTTTAGAATAGATTACTGATCCTTTTCTCATCACCCAAGTCCTCGTTCAACCAGGAATTTATACTAAACTGAGCAGCAGAAATGTCATTTGGATTTTCTGATTCATTTCTTTTCCTTCAGTCATCGCTGTTCTTGACCAAGGAGGGGAAAAGTTTCAGAAGGCACCCTTTAGCCTCCGTTAGGATGGCCAGATCTCTTCTCACAAATTGGGAACAAAAAGTAACAAGAAACTCTAAAACAAGGAATTTTAATAAATGAACTTCCAAAAGGTGAGAAACTCCTGTTTTCCCTTTATTCTGGAAGAGGGGAGACAGAGGGGACTTACTCATCCTTTAAGTATCTTTTGAACACGCCCCGTGTGCCATGTACGAACCCCAGGGATGCAGCAGCGTTATGCTCAGCAGATGAGGTTGTCTTGCTCTCGCTGAGCTTCCAGTTAGTGACTGACACTTGAGGATTACATTGAGTTACCCCGCAGGAACTGGCAAGAACTGCGCATCTGAGGTGGTTCTACTGGTTACCAGGACTTAAGATTAAGTGAAGAATATGATAGAGGCAGTTTGAAGAGAGCACTGTGTGGATTGGAATGTCGGTGGGCCTGGAAACCCCTTTGTTACTCGATTTCTTCATCTCTCAAATGAAAATAATAATGGTATCAGGTTCATACGGTTATTGTGAAGATTCAATGTTTTAATACCCATACAGGTCTTGGAATGCTTTCTTGCTTATAATAACTGCTCAATAAGTGTTGGTTACTACTAAAATGATTAAGTAATGGGGAAAATGTTAACCATGCAAATGAAATTTAACATTCCATAGTAGTTATAGCTACTGTAGTGTGAATAGCACAAAAAGTAAATCACATTCTAGTATTCAAGATTCTTACCCAATTCAGCAGAGAAGTTACTCGTGTCATTGGTAAATGAGTGAAATACCAACATGTCTTCTTTTTTGTTTCACTTTCCTCTTACTCATTAACGTAAACGAAAATGTCAACCAACATCCATGTCAGAGCTAAGCTCTTTTATCATTTGCAGCCAAAGCATGCCTGCAGACACAAGAATGTGTCAGAAGTCAACAAAAACATGCTATAGAGTCAGTCGGCTCATGTTTGAATCCATTGTTGTTTTTTCTGTACACAGCATCATTGTGAGTTCAAATTCAAAGGTCAGAGGGCAAACGCTCTGTACTGCCTGCTGATTTATAGCCAAACATCTCCTGTGGGCAATCTCTCTTGGCCCACGGTGGGTCATGGCAGAGGCTGATTGACACTGCGGTGTTAACGATTCTCCCTGGCAACACCGGGTAGGCCAGCCAGTATAAAATTAAACTTTCATATGAGGTATTCGCTGTACTGATCCTCCACTACGAGTTAGATGACACTAAGTCATTCTTTCCTTCTGTCTGCCTAATGCTACCATGGGCTACTGATAAGTAGGACATCTGGTAGGTCTGGTGTTTGGGTCAGCATTCGTGAAACAGCTTTATAAATGTTAAATAAAGCAATGGTACAGCAGTATCACTTTTTTTGGGTTACTAAGACTTTGCATCTGTGTGTCCCTTCCTCTCCACATTTTTGTTTTGTAAATTTAAGCCATATATAACATGTGATAAAAGGGCAAGAAAGTTGAACTTTTGTAAGAGTCCAGGAATTCACCCCTTTGAGGAAGTGTCTCTACTTCACGGGAGAATTTGCCAGCATCGTCAAATAAGTAGGTCTCTGAGATGTCCAGTTTTACCATGGGCAAAATATGTTATTGAATAAACAGGACACCTTGGGTATCTTTGCTTCCAATTCTTGCTAATTCTGAACTTTGTGGATTTAGGCCAGTGATTCAAGTCAATATTAAAGACATGAGAAGATGGTGGGGAAGGAGGAGAAGGTAGAATTTTCTTCAGACACACTGTAACTGCCTCAGTTTCTTGTATAGAAGACCAAAGACAGCCAAAGAGTGGTGATGTCACAGACTGGATGGCAAGGCTAGACTTGGGATTTCCATGAGAACAAACTGGAAAGCTTTCAACATGTTGTTTTGCTAAATGCAAATAACTGTATTCTTTTAGAAATTTATTACCAACCCGAAAGCATTCTGGAAGTGGTGGCAGTCCACTGAATCTGGTTTGACTCATTCTTTTATTAAAATATTTCATGTATACACACATGTAGATAGATAGATAGATTAGGTAGGTAGATAGGTAGATAAATAGGTAGATAGATAGATAGATAGATAGATAGATAGATAGATAGATAGACAGACAGATGGACAGGTGTATCTGATGGGATATTCTATCAGTCAGGGTCTAACCAGGAATCAGAAATCATTTGAGTTGTTAAAAAAGAGAAACCTTAGTGGGAGTGAGTTAACCAAGCATGGAACAAATGAGAAGCTAAACCTGAAGCAGTGAGGTGAGCCTAGTATTGGTGACGTCAGGGGGCAGGAAGGACAGTGAGAAGAGGTGGAATTACTGGAGCCTGCAGAGGGCAGAAGGGTGATGAGCTTCTGCTCCGTTTCCCCTTCCCTGTTTGTCTACTCCTTTCTCCATGTTGTTGTTGTTTTTGAGTTTTCTAATTGTATTTTTCCCCATTACCATTTAGTTCCCTTATACTCCCTGCCCCACCCCCCACAATCCCCACACTGTTGTCTGTGTCCATGAGTCCTTTTTCCTTTTTGCTTGATCCCTCCAACCCCTTAACCCCCCCCCCACTAGTTATCCTGCTCTTCATCTATGACTCTGTCTCCATTTTGTTAGTTCAGTTTATCCATTGGATTCCAGATATGAGTGAAATAATATGGTATTTGTCCTTCTCTGACTGGCTTATTTCACTTAACGTAATGTTCTCCAGGTCCAACCATGCTATCACAAAGGGTAAAATTTTCTTCTTTTAATGGCTTAATAATATTGCGTTGTGTAAATGTCCCATAAATGTCCAACATTTATCAAGAACTTACAAAATTCAACACCACAAAAAAAATTAAAAATGGTAGCAGACCTGAATAGATACTTCTCCAAGGAAGACACACAGATGGCCAATAGAGATATGAAAAGATGCTCAATGTCACTAATCATCAAAGAGATACAAATTAAAACCACAATGAGATATCATTTCACACATATCATCAATAAATCAACAAACAAGTGCTGGTGAGGATGTGGAGAAAGAGGAAACCTTTTGTACTGTTGGTGGGAATGCAGATTGGTGCAGCTGCTGTGGAAAACAGTATGGAGATACCTTAAAAAATTAAACATGGATCTGCCTTTTGACTCAGTAGTCCCACTTCTGGAAATATATCCAAAGAAACTCAAAGTACTAATTCAAAAGAACATAAGCACCCCTATGTTCGTTGCAGTGTTACTAAGAATCACCAAGATATAGAATCAGCCCAAGTGTCCATCAACCTAAAGCAGTTTTCTATGTCTCTAAGCATTAGAAGGGGGAAGAATGAGGGGAGGCAGTAGGAGGACAGTTCTTACCTCATGGCAGCTGGAGCCGCCATGGAAACACAGCAACTGTCTCAGAAGCTGTCTGCATCAGAGAGACAGGAAAAATGCCCTGGTTTCCCCCCCAACACTTCCATCTTTCTGCACTACCTCTTGCTGACTGGACCCAGCTTGAGCCCAGCTAACACAGGAGCCTGAGAAAGCAGCCTCCAGAGTTAACTTTCCTGTATTAGTTTTCTATACCTGTGAAACTGGGAACCGCAAACTTAGAGGCTTCAAACAACACATATTTATTGTTTCATACTTTCCTGGAATCTGAGTCCAGGCATGGGTTAGGAGGGTCTTTTACTCAGGGTCACACGTGTCGTCATCAAGCTTTTGGCCAGGCTTGAGGTCTTACGTGAGGCTCTAGTTCTCCTCCTCACTCATTCAGGCCCTTGAGAGAGTTAAACTGCTTGTGGCTGTAGGCCTGAGCTTCGTTGCTGGCTATGAAGTCTACAGAGGCTTCTAGAGGTCACACTGGTGTCCTAGCCACCTGGCTGTCTCACAACACGGTAGCTTCCCTCTCTTAAGCCAGTAGGACAGTCTCCCTCTCCAGGCTGCTAAGGCAGAGTCTTACACAACATGACCTAGTCAAGGCGCAACTAGCCCTTTATTTTCACAAGTTTTTCCCTCATGAATGAGTGTATATACCAGCAGTTGGGAACTTGAGGGTCATTTCAGAATTCTACTACCACAGTGTAGTAGACCACTCTGCGTGGTGTGGGCCCAGCTTCCACTGGGAAATGCACAGGATCCACGCCCATGGATAGGTTCTCCTGTGGGGAATCAGGCCTGCAATGTACCTAGGCCACTATGAGTCTTGTTTTTTGCTAAAACTCCCTCACCCTGAATTGAGGACACTTACTGCAAAGCAACTTCCTAAAATCTGTACTAAACCTTCCAAGGATGAGTGTAACCAGTTCAACCACTTTTGCCTTTTCATTTGCAAATATCCTTCTGTGATGTGATTAGCAGCATTGGCTCCTGTGTTTTCTGTAAAAGGTAACCACCTAAAGCGAACCTGTGCATAGTAAATGAGGACCATCGTGTAATGGGCGGAGAAACCCAATAAAGGCCTCTCAGGGCGGAGGCCGAGGCTTTTTGCTCCCCTTGAGAGAAAAACCATGCTGTCCCTTTTCCTCCACTGGACTGGGTAGTCTGTGTGAATGTCTCATTTCATCCATAATGACGCGGACACTGTGGGCCAGTGTGTGCATCACCACAGCCCTGAGGTACTGAAGATACTGGAGGAGCGCAAAAATGGGTTTGGGGCAGCTAGATTCAGGACCAGTACAAATGCCAAATCAAAGCAAACTTGTTTCCCTTTTGCTGAAGTAGCCCAGGTGAGGCTCCCTAATTGCTTACCTTTGATGACCATGTCAGCAGACCTCATGACATCTCTGATCATTGTTAGGTCATAACACACTGAGCCAATTTAGTAATGAGAATGTACAGTTGCTCAAAGTTGTTCAAGGTTGATGCATTTCCTTTTTCCATCAGGAGTCCAGGTACTGTTGTTTGAGAAGGTAGTGTGATTAGTTTTTGTTCTGTTTCCTTACTTTTCTTCTCCTCTTCTGTTGCTAAATGGATGTTCTGACACCTGCACCATTAGAGCAAAGAGGAGGGAGGGGCTTCATAGTGAGGGTAGAAGGTAGGCAGGACCGTTCTTATTTGACCGGGAGTGATAAAGATTGAGCTCATGCTTTCTAGCCTGGCAGATGTGGAGCATTGTCTTTTATGGATGCTTCTGTGGGTTCTTTGGCAGCAGCTTCAGGGCTGTCCCACCTGTAGTCCCTGGATACCGGGGAATAAACCTCTTTTCTCTGTGGTCTCTAATTGGGACCTCTTTCCACCAAAATCCCTTCATCTTCTAGGTGGCCATCTCAGACTTAATTAAAACTATCACTATTCAGCTCACTCCCACATGACCCAGTTCCAGTCTACAAGAGGCACTGGTAGATGATCCCTTTGCTCTAACAAACTCCCATAGGCAGGATGATGCCCAGCTCAGCCATCCTTCCTTGAGCTATCCAACCTGCTCTCCACCCTTTGGGATGGGAGTTAGGTAGCAGTCCACCAAGCCCACCATGTCATTCTAACTATGGGGTTCCTGATGGCCCCCTGTAGGATGGAAGTGCAAGGTCAGTCTCTCCACCCTCCCCTGTTCCATTGGGTGAGTGTGGGGAAGTGGGGATCAGCATACCCTAAAGCTCCTTTTTATACCTGTTTATTCCTTAGATGTGGGTAGCGGCTTAAGGATCATACAATAGCTTTTGATTTTCTCTTTTGAGAAAATGTGTACCTTGGCCTGGCACCTGACTTAGGAATATCATCTAATGAACTTGATGTTTCAGTGGAAACTTTATTTTTTCCAGATGGTGAATCTTAAGATCAAGGGAATTCCAATCACATAGAGAGGACATACCCTTGTTTTGAGGGAAATGGATTTATCTTTCAGCCTCATTCTTTTCTCCCAAATGGGAGAACACACCATTGTGAGAAGCTGTCCCACACATACTCCCGGGAAGATCATTTGATTTTACAGACTAGAATCCAACATAGTATGCAGCAGCTTTCAGACCTATGTAGTCATTCTAATAAACTTAATAGCTTGGACATGTGTCTGTGAACACTGTAAATCATGTTTCATCAGCAAGCTGTCATAAGCAGCTTGAGCTGACGTACAGCCCAAGAAAGAGAATGGAATCAACGTTGTCTCCCTGCAGCATTCTTGTAATGCTGCTGGTGTTTCAAAGATTTCTCATGTCGCGGCACTGAAACATCCATCTTGACTAACGGCAAAATTACACCCACAGGGATTCACAAAAGACAAAAATTTGTCCTCATCTTTATCTTAGTATCTCTTAGAATGTTTCTGCCCAGCATCTCTGAATTACCATATTTTTTTGACTGTGTTTATCCAGTTGTAGATGGTAGGTCCTCTATGATTTTTCTTCTTCCTGTTTTGGTGATAAAATGGCACATGAAGACATTTTCCATCCTACAAATTAAGAGGAAAATATCAAAGTTGTATCAGAGGAAGACAAGTTGTTCACACAGGAAAACAAAAAGCCCACCTAAAAGTATAAAATAAGCTGCACTTCAAAAGGAGACAGGTCAGAGTAAAGTATTTAACACAGGCACAAATCCTCCTGTCCAAACTTGTTTCCTGCCATTGTCTGATACATCTTCTTGTCACTCTAAAGTTCACATTTTTCCAAATACCCAATTTTAATCAGATGTCCCCAGTTCTCAAACATGTTTCTGTCTGCTCAGAATGTCTTTCTCCTCTTTGTTGCCTGATAGCTAAGGCTTAATTCAAACGTCTACCTCTTACCTGTTGGCAGACCTAGTGCTCCATTCCTTGTGACCCCCTAATACAGGGCACAGAGGTTATCAAACTATAGTACTGTTGGCCCATTTTAGTCAATAAAGTTTTGTTGGAGTACAGCCACCTCATTTGTTTACATAGTGTCTATGGCTCTTTTCTTGCTACTATGCTGGAGCTGAGTAGTTGCCACAGGGACCCTATGACCCACAAAGCCTAAATATTCATTATCTGGCCCTTGACAGGAAAACTTTGCTGACACCCACCCCCAAATTTGCATATGTACAATAGGGCCCTTGACATCTTGGGCTGAAATTGTTTACTTAGGTACCATTTTGCCCACTGCATCATCACAGTCTTAGTTCTTCGAGGTACAGACCGTAAAGAACGGGGCTCTGGAGGTACACCACCTGCTTTCAAGTTGTAGCTCTGCCACTTATGAGCTCTGTGACCTTGAGAAAATTACCTTATCTGTCTGGGTCTCAGGTTTCTAATTGGGAAAACGGGTGATAATAATAATTCACAGGGTTGCTTTGAGGATTAGACAAGAGATTACGAAAGTGCTTCAAATAATGTCTGGAACAAAAAATGTTAGCCATAAGGCATCTCAGTAACCCACATGCCATTAATGTACTGCACACTGTGAGCGTGCCTAAAATCTAGTGCATTCTCCATGATGGTCTTGTGCATTTGTTAAAAGAGTGAATGAAGGAAAAAAGACATAAATATTCCTGGGAGGTTAAAATAATGGAAAATACCCAAAGTCGTAGACTAAGTCCATGCACAAAGCAGAAGTTTGACTCAACAAACTTAAAAGTGCTGCAATAAGGCTTAGTGATGATGCACTCCTTCAGTTTGATCTTATCTGGAAAGCACTTTATCTGCCCTTCCATTCTAAATGATAGCTTTGCTGGATAGAGCAATTTAGGATGTAGATCCTTGCCTTTCATGACTTGGAATACTTCTTTCCAGCCCCCTCTTGCCTGCAAGGTTTCTTTTGAGAAATCAGCTGATAGCCTTATGGGAACTCCTTTGTGGGTAACTCTCTGCTTTTCTCTTGCAGCTTTTAAGATTCTCTCTTTATCTTTAATCTTGGGTAATGTAATCATTATGTGCCTTGGTATATGCTTCCTTGGGTCCAACTTCTTTGGGACTCTGAGCTTCCTGGACTTTCTGGAATTTTATTTCCAATTCCATATTAGAGAAGTTCTTATTCATTATTTTTTCATGTAAGTTTTCAATTTCTTGCTCTTCCTCTTCTCCTTCTGGCACCCCTATGATTCAGATGTTGTAATATTTAAAGTTGTCCTAGAGGTTGCTAAGCCTCTTGGCTTCTTCATTTCCCATATTAAGAATAATATTGGCTTCTCTATTTCCTATATTACTCTTAATATGGGAAATGGAGAAGCCAAAGAACTTATGTGTACAACCCATGGATATGAACTAAGGTGAGAGAATGCTAGGGGGAGGGACAGTGAAGGGCAGAGGGGAATAAAGGGGAGAAAAAATGGGACAACTGTAATAGCATAATCAATAAAATATATATATTTTAAAAGTGGGGCAATAAAGCAAGGACATGAAAGTCTTCATAGAAGAAAGAGGAAAAGGGCCCTGGCCAGGTGCCTCAGTTGGTTAGAGCATCATTCCCAAACCACCAAGGTTGCAAGTTTGATCCCCAGTCAGGGCACATATAAGAATCAACCAATGAATATATAAATAAGTGGAACAACAAATTGACATTTCTCTCTCTCTCTCTCTCTCTCTCTCTCTCCCCTCTTTCCCTCTCTCAAAAGAGAAATCAGTGCATAAAAATTTTTTAGAAAAGGAAAAATTGGAAAACTTTTGTGCAATAATAGGAATTCTTCTCCAGTTACATAGTTAATTAAAAATGAAGAAGAAAAATAGAGCAATGTTATAGGAAAGCTTACTTTCCATCACTCTCCCATATTCCTTTGAGTTTGAAAGGTAGACAGCTATGACACCAATATAACCTCCATCTGCAGGACGTGCTGAGAGAGGAGCTTCTGTAATCTTTATTATCACGACTTTTACATGAATCCAATGTGTACCTACAAGAAATTCCTTAACCCAGACCCCAGATGGCACTCGATCCTTCTCTAGCTTGTGTGTCCAGGGCTTCGGTTAGCTGTCTCTGCCCTGGGCCAGTGCTGCCCAGGCCCTTTTATCCTGCAGCCTCTTAGCAGAAGCCAAAGCCACAGCACCCCAGCTCTGTCGCTGCTAAGGGGACCTGTGCTAAATTGCCATGATTAGAAGATATTTGAAGGTCTTTGCCAGTTTTTGTCAAAGCATAAAAACCGATTATTACAATTAACGCAATCTACCATGTGTCACTCTTTCGGAAAAGCTATTTCAGGGTAGGTCTGCCATCTGTCCCTTTCAGAGTTATAAACCTCATCGTTTAACTTGGTCCAAAATCCCAGGTTTTGTGTGTAAAACCTCAGCACCCACAGAGGGATCCACCCCGGCATGTGCAGGTCGGGCTGTTCCAGGTCTCAGGTTCACTGACTCTTCACCTCTCCTCACTTGTGAAAAAAGCTTTCTTGGCTTGGCAGGAGGGTGGAAGAATCCAGCCTCTAAATGGATATCCATGCACTTATGTCTGCAGAGAGAGCCCACAGCCAGCAGAGGGAGCTTACTTTGTGCCAGCAACAACCCTTTTCCTTAACTATGATGCTTGAAGATGCAGTCTACCAACATCGCTCTTGACAACCGGGAAATGTGGGAAAAACACCCTACTTGGCATATGTTGCCGCCCAAGCCAAGGGAAATAGAAAAATGCTTGCCAGAGGGATCCAGGCTGAACAGGGAAGAACGGAGGTGGCAGAAACATGACTGCTGGTTTATGTCAGGTGTTTTTTTCAAAAAATTAAAAATTGGCATCCAAGATCAAAGTTGAGATATCAATGATCAAATTAAAATGTAAAACAAGTATTTGCTATTGTTATCCTTTTTGAAAAATTATGACACTTGACTTCTGTCTTTATCTTCCTCTCTTTTTAAATAGATGATTTGAGGTCTCAGGAACTTTGAAGTGATATAATCCATTTTTGAAAGCGTGGTGCCAACCAAATCACTGGAAAATTCATACTTTGCTTCTCACCAGTCTCCCTCATTCCCCTGAAAGAAATCTGGCCACAAAGCTGCCAAGTGTACAGCAAAAAGAGAAGTAGGATAGCCTTATACCAGTAAAAACAGGGATTATAAAGACAGGGAGAAATGCCGATGTGTTTATGCCTTTGGTGGAAGCTGCCGCTTCTCAGATTTGGCAACTCTTTTCTTCCCAATCATCAAGCAAATTTTATATAAGACATTTAGACATCTCTAAAGTACTATCCACTTCTGTCTCTAATGACTAAATGTTCCTAAAGTTATTTTTTAATCCCAATGCTTTGGCTTATACACTATCATTTTTAATTTTATTAAATTTATTGGATGACATTGGTTAATAGGGTCATATAAGTTTTAAGTGTACATTTCTATGATACACAATTTGTATATTGCATCATGTGCCTACCGCCCCAAATACATTTATCTACTACCACCATGTGTTTAACCCCCTTTACCATTTACTAACCCTCACCCCCCTCCCTCTGGTAACCACCATGCTGTTTTCTGTGTCTATGAGTTTCATTTTTATATCCCACATGTGAGTGAGATCATATGGTTCTTAGCTTTTTCTCTCTGAATTATTTCACTTAGTAGAACACTCTCAAGGTCCATCCATGTTGTTGCAAATGCCAATATTTCATCTTTTCTTATGGCCGGGTAGTATTTCATTGTCTATATGTACCACATCTTTATCCCACCATCCACTGAAGGACACTTTGGTTGTCTCCATGTCTTGGCCACTGTGAGTAGAGCTGCAATGAACACAGGGGTTCATTGGAACCCAACGTTGGCCCAACGTTGTGCTCTTGCATATGTGGCAAGGGGGCTACAGACTTCATTCTTCTTAGTCAGCTTCTTAAAACGTTGTTCTTCTGACACTGTTTTAACCATGTATGTACTATCACATTTAATATTTGCTATCAGGCTTTTATTTGCCAGTGACAATATATATTTAAAAATTATTAAGCTGTTGTATTCATCTTAAGATATATTTAAAGTTTTTACACAAAACTGAGTTTTGTATGTAGTAGCTTATGTGCAAATGAAGTATAAGTTTCAATATAAATTAAATCAAGTTAACAGATACAAAAATAACCAACAGAGAGATCATCATTGTTGTTTTAAGCTTATTTCCAACCCTTATAAACCATTTCGGACTGTGAGCCTTAAAGTATATCTTAGGTGCCACTGAGATTCAGATGAGTAGGATATGAAAGCAAGGCATGCCTGGACAGGCACTCTTACTATTCCTTCTGTCACACTGGGCTCTAACTGGACAAGCAGCGTGCACGTGACCTGTGGGCAGCCTTGGAGTTACCTCACACAGCCGCACACCCAGCCCCGTGAGATGGCTGCAGGAAGCCAGGCCATAAGTCTGTCCAGTGACCCGAGATGGCCTCCTACAAAGGACTCTTCCCAGAGTTACTATATTAATGAACAAAGCAAAAAAGACAAAGTCTCTCCAGAATCTGAGAACACCTGAAGGAATGACCAGTTAAGACCTAGAGGAGAGTAGAGCCTACACACAGAGAAAGGAAACACAAGGAGTACGTAAGAGAAAATATAGATATGAAACTCAAGCCAATCCTTGAAGACGTCTTACTTCCTAATGGGTTTCTCCAGCCTGTGTATGTTTTCATGAAGTACACCCTTTTCTTCAGCTGTGAAGTGAGCCTCTGTTCCTTCTTTCGGCATAATCCTAGGACCTGTAGACACTACTACTATGGACTACTATAAATAACCTCACTTAATCTGTGGAAAAATATTATTATACTTAACTATGTATTCTTGTTGTCTTTAAAATCTCATGCATATGCGGTTAAACCAATGTGAAACAAAGATGACCACTTTCCCTTTTCCCCTGGTGCAGCGTAGACTTGAGCTCCAGGAACAGAGTGTCTCTGCCAGCTCAGCGCTCCGCAGGCACTTGCACAGCTCCCCGGAGAACGCAGTGCCCGTGCTCACCACCCAGCACCCGGTGCCCTGGAGACTTCCCTGGTCAGGGTGATGAGAGAACGTGGATGTCTGTTTTCTCATGGATCTTCCTTTTGTTTTGGTGTTTTGAAATACACAACATTGCAGAAAATGTAAATGGAAAGATTGTAAAAGTGAGAGGAAAAGGAAACATCAAGGCATGTAGTATTTTTCAATCATGTGGAAGATACAGGCATGAACATAGGACAAGTTGTGGATGGCGCTGACCCCCATTCCCTGTGACTTCTTTATAGCAGATGAGGGAAAGCTATGACGTAATGCTCACCTTTAAGCGAGGTCAAGTGGTACCAAGATTCGTAAAGGGACCCTGGGGAGTAAACATGGGCAGATATATGTAGATGGAACAACACGAAGGCCCAGGCTTAGTTCAATTATTCAGCAAATATTGAATTCCATCCACGACTTCAGGGGCTGAAAGTATAACAGTCATGAGAACAAAGTCCCCTCTCTCCTGGAGCTTACATTCAAGTTCAGGGTGTCTCAAAGTGTGACTTACCAAGTACTAGCCTGTGGAGGGTCAGTAGTAGCAAAAAAGGGAGCCCTCTAATTTTAAATCTTGGAAAAGATTTGATTGAACTAAATTCAGTAGCTTTTCGAATAGCAGACCTTTGCAGCCGTATAAGTTTGCTAGGTCCGCCAAAACAAAGTACCATAGACTGGGAGGCTTAAACAACAGACATGCATTGCCTGGAGGTTAGAAGTTCAAGATCAAGGGGTTGGCAGGGTTGATTCTTCTGAGGTCTCTCTCCTTGGCTTATAGATGACCTTCTTCTCCCATGTCCTTACATGGTCTTCCCTCTGTGTGTGTCTGTGTCCTAATGTCTTCTTATAAGAACACTAGCTAGAGAGGGTTGGAGCCCACACCCAAAAACTTCATTTTACGTTAATTACCTCTGTAAAGATCCTATCTCCAAACTCAGTCACATTCTGAGGTACTGGGAGGTAGGACTTTGACATGTAAATTTTGGTGGGGTGAAACAATTCAATAACAACAGCTTTGTGAACCTGAGTTTTGCATAATTGTAAATCCATTCCATTTCCCTGCCTATGCTAAGGCCTCTTTAATGAAACAGTGAGGCCTAATGTAAACTGTGGACTTTCGTAATAATCTACCAATACTGGTTGATCTTTTACAACAAATGTACCACAGTAATGCAAAGGCATTGATAATAGGGAAAACTGTGTGGAGGGCAAAGAGGCTATATATGAACTCTGTACTTTCTTCTCTGTTTATCTTACACCCAGAGGTGCTCTAAAAAATAAAGTTTATTAATTTTTTAAAAGATAAATCCCATATAAACAGGTAAAAAAAAAGACCCCTTGAATTACCAGCAGAGATGTTATATTACCAGAGATCTCAAGAAGCTGTCCTGCCTTCCTGGCCTCCTCTCCCCTCCACTCTGTTCCACCCACACTGACCTTCCCCTGGTTCTCTGGCAGGTCTGTCTTGTTCATTTCATGGGATCTGTTGCCAGGTGTTTCCTCAGCCTGGATTCTTTTTCCTCCCCAGAGTTTTCAGGTCTCTGCTTACATATCACTTCCTCAGAAGGTCCTCCCTGCTTACTTAACCCAAGGAGGCCCACCGGGCACTGTCCCATCATCTTGCTTTTATTCTCTTCTCAGAATTCCTCATTGCTTGGTATGTTTTGTTTTTGTGCCTATGAGCGACCTCCTTTTCTGCCTCCTGGTTCTTGTGCTCGCTGAACCCTCACCGACCACTTATCACCGTTTCCTCTGAGACCTCCCGCTCCTCGCTGCCTTCTGCCCTGATCTATTGCAGCAGCCTTCTAACTGGCTATCAATAAGATATAAATGAAGATGGGTGGGAGTCCTTGAAGATGATTCCAACAATTTGGTTCTTTCGGTCCAATTTGGATTTCATTTTATACACAAGGATTTTCTGTCCCCCCACCCCCCAACCTTTTTCCTTTGAATGGTGTAGCTGTAAACAAGGAGAAAAAATGAACACCCTTTTCTCATAAAGATCTTTGTTTAGCATTTCAGGTTGAACACCTTGGAACTGTTAGGGTAACCACCTGAGTTGATCTCAGCTGGCATGGCTGAGAAAGGTGAGCCTGAGAACAGCAAGAATTTATGAGGCAATTTAGAAAAAGATGGATTTAAAAGCATTGAGTGCTCCTGGTAGATTTGGGAGCACAGGTGTACTTTCTTCTATTTGGAAAGAACTGCGAAGAGAGGCTGTCCAACCCTGGTGTTAGCTGATGCATGCCAATGGTTCCCCATGACCTCAAAGGAAATGGGCTTTGATGTGCAGGTTGAGAGAGAGGGGAGGGGGCCAGGGATTTTTATGCTTCCTTTTCAGAAGAAAATGACCCCTGTTTCTCAAAAAACTATCATGAGGTGAGTGAGTTAATGGTTTTGTTTTATTTTTTATTTTTTGTTTCATATTTGTGTGTGTGTCTGTGTGTGTGTTTGCAACCAACAGACACAAATTCAAACAGCTGAAGCAACGATGGTGGGGGTCAGGGGGACTCGATGACAGGCACACAGGGGTGTCTCATGGAAGTGATGGGCAGAAGTAGATTGGCACCAGGAAGCTCCTGGCAAGCTCTCAGGGCTCCTGTTACTGTGCTCTCTGCCTGACTGTAGATTCCTCCACTTTCTCTGTGAGTTGCTTTTCCTTCTCTGTGCCCCAAGGTGGGCATACATTGCCCTCCTTACATTGTCCGAGAATATGAAAATTAAGTCTTGCAGCCAGAAGAGGACATCATGAATCTCTTGGTCTCAATCCAAGTTCCTGGGAAAAGTCACGTTACTGCCAGAGCATCCACCTCTGGTCCAGTGTCAGTGGCCAAGGGGAAGCGAACAGAGACCCACAGTACAAACCACCCACTCGACCTCTGTGCTCTGCACATTCTGGAGGAGAGATGAGGGTAGGGAAGTGAGAAGATTGTCAGAGGAGGGGACTTGCTGGGAGCTGGGCAAGTGTTCCCCTAGGGCTCCACCGAGTACGTATCCTGGTCACTTGGTCATTAAAGATTTAATTAGTTGTTACTACAAGAGGGCAGAAAGGCAGGCACTGAGGACAGTCTCTGCCCTCTAGAAACTGGAAATCAAAATATACACATGTGGAAATTGTCAGGAAACATGTAAATAGGACATTTTGGGAAATATTCCCTGAAGAATGTTATGGAGTGAGGGCACTAATAACTAGCACTCCTCCTTGCCCAAGTTCTTAACCAACTGAGAAAGAATAGAAAGCAAACAGAGACCAAAGTATAGCCTTTAGTGCCAATAAAGACTAGGTTGGGGGATAGAGTTTTTATCTGCAGGCAAATGGGCTTCCTTTCTAAATCCCAGAGTTAGGCAGAGGTGGCTGGGACCAGACATGCAGAATGTTATTCCAAACTCCATTTGTTGGACAACGACTACATGCCAAGCACTACTCTAGACATGCAGATATAGAGGTGAGCAAAATTAACTTTGTGCCCCTTTTAACTTAGCTTTCTAGCAGGGGAAAGAAATAAACAAAAACAGGTAATGATATATACACTGATATTAGTTTGCTAGGGCTGCCATTGCAATATGACGGGCTGGGTGGCTTTAATAACAGAAATAACTTTCTTTTTTCTTTTTTTTAATTGTATTTTTTGCATTTTTAAACTTTTTTTTATTGCTGTTCAAGTACAGTTGTTTCCATTCCCTGCCCCTGCCCCCCGCCCCCAGCCATCCCCACCTACCACCCCGGATCCCACCCCTCCTTGGTTTTGTCCATTTCTCCTTTATAGTTGTCTCTGAAAGCCCTCCCCCTTTTCCCTCCATTATCCCCTCCTAAACAATGGTATCTCATCAAAAAGAAATGAGTTGTTTCACAGTTCTGGAGGCTGGAAGTCTAAGACTAAGGTGCCCAGGAGGGTTGTTTCCTTCTGGGGGGCCCCAAGGGGGAGATTTAGAAATCTGCTCCAGGCCTCTCTCCTCGGCTTGTAGATGGCCATCTTCTCTCTGCGTCTTCACTGGGTCTCCCCTCTGTGTGTCCTAGTCTCTTCCTATGAGGTCACCAGTCACATTGCATTAGGACCCACCCTCATGACCTCATTTTAATGTAATCATATCTCTGAAGACCCAATCTTTAGACAGGAGAAAGTTTAACCCATAACAGTGCCACAAAGAAAAACAAAGCAGGGTTAGAAGACTTCTGCAGAGAATGATACACTATTTTAGACAGGATGGTCATGGAAGACACTTCTAAGGAGGTAAATTTGAATAAAAGTTTTCTTTGAATGAATAGTCAGTCCCTTAAGGGCTGAAGTCTTTGAAGATTTTCCAGATGGGGTAACTTAAGCAAGGGCTTGGTCCTGGAAATGTGTGAGAGATGTGAGCAGAAGGTGAGGACAGATCTTAGTGGGGAGTGGGCCTCAGAGGACCTTTTCTGGTGGTAATAGAAATTAAAGTCATAAGCACAGTGCAGGGAAGTGATAAAGCATACTCAGTGTGAAGGGAGGGAGTTGGGATTTATCCTGAGACATCTGGGCTGAGAACCCTTTGAAGATTCCAGAAAATGGGAGGAACTGAACATGGTCTCTTGGGAAGAAAAATGAATGAGAGTGAATGTGGAATAAGTGAGAACTGGGACGGGCTGGGGCCCAGGAGATCGTGCGGGAAGCTATTATGAGGGTCCTGGTGTGTGGTCATAAAGACCTACCATGGAGCACAGTTTCAGGAAGAGAAATTCATAATTAAAAAAATTTTTAAGGGAAGAATCAACTAAGTCAAAATTAGCATTGAAATCTCTTAATTACGTGAAATAAGTCAGATTCATTAAACTCCCTGGAAATGGTAACCCAGGGCAGAGCTATGCTCACGTCTGTGGTTTATCTGTTGCTTCATTTAAAATGCATAAAATGCAGCCAAACTTAAGCTGCAAATGTTGAGCAGGTCTCCAGTCTCAGAAGATGGTGAGTTCCTGGCGGTGTTAACGATCAGAATTCCCGTTGTTCTTCTGTCTCTCAGGCGTGTCTACATCAAAGCCATTAGATATGGGCTGGATGAAATCCCCTCCTCACATTCATATATTGAAGTCCTAGCCCCCAGTATTGCAGAATGTGACTGGATTTGGAGATTTGGACCTTTAAATAGGTAATTAAGGTAAAATGAAGCCATGTGGGAGGGCCCTAATCCGAGTGACTGGTGTCCTTACTAGAAGAGATTAAAGCACAGACACATGCAGAGGGGAGACCATGTGAGATACAGGGAGAGGACAGCCATGCCTAAGCTGAGGAGAGAGGCCTCAGAAGAAACAGCACTACCGGCACCTTGATCTTAGATTTCCAGCCTCTGGAATGGTGAGAAAATAAATGTCAGTTGTTTAAACCCCCGGTCTGTGTTACTTTGTTATGGGAACTATACCTTTCCATTCTGATGGCCACTTCCGAGTGTGCCAGAGAGTTCCAGGAAGCTTTCTTGATCATCTTTTTCTAAGGTTTTGCTCATAGCCAATGTATACCTCATTGCTTCAATTTAAGTCCATTTCTTTTGCTCTGTCCTTTAGTAGAGAAAAATAATTCTTCTGGTCATCCTCATCATCCTCATCCTGTCCTGTCCAATACATTGCTACCAGTCACTTATAGGTGTTTAAATTGAACTTAATTAAAATTAAACAGCATTACAAATTCATTTTCTCTGTTGCACTTGCCACAGTTCAAGTGCTTAGCACTTCATGAGACTAGTGACTGCCTTCCTGGGCAGCATGTGACTAGGATGTTTCCATCATCTCAGAAAGGTCCTTGGACAGGGCTGCTACAGAAGAGAGCTTACGCTTTCCTTAATGCCCCAACCTGGTGGTATTTGTTAAGGTTCTCTCCACAGTAAGCAACATTAACCCACCCTAGTTAGAATAAGTTAGAAAAAGTTGGGGGGTATAAAGCAAAATGGAGGTGGGCCTCATTGGGGGATATAAAATATCCCCCAAAGATCAGAATGACACGTGGAAGAACCATGGGCAGTGGGAAGGATTTTGGCTTTTCTGGGGCTTCCTCCTGTGGAGCTGTGAATTTCCACATCTTTCTATTCTACATATCCAAAGTCATGAAAAAGAATCTGAATGGCCTGTTTTGAGACAAAGGTATCAAATGTGACTGGTAAAGAGATGGCAGAAGGGTCCTAGGGAACAAAATGGTCAAGGATGTCTCCCTGTGCTTCCCAATGACCCCTGAGAACAGGAATCACTGCGGTGGGGTTGCCACCTCAATCAGGGTCCATTACTCTGGGTAACAGTATCTCTTTAGTGGTTGATCCAGAACCTTCCATTGCACATTACGCATTGCATATGCTTTGATCTTTACTTTTAGTAGTGCAGAAGCAGCAAACAGATTGCTCTCTTTATCTATTTTGACAAACACTAATTGAGGACTTATTTGGTGCCCAGGTGCTGGTATAGATTTTATAGGAGATATTAAAAAAGGAATAAGGTATGTTTTGTTAAAAATATATCTAGTCCCTCAACCTCAGTAGAAACTTGTTCTATATAAAACTAAATTATTTGAGACTGACAGGAGGCTGGTTTCATTGGATTCTTTGCCCCTTAATTTCACAAAGTTAACAAAAATTTTTTTAAAGATTTTATTTATTTATTTTTAGAGAGGGAAGTGAGGGAGAGAGAGAGAGAGAGAAACATCAATGTGTGGTTGCTGGGGGACATGGCCTGCAACCTAGGCATGTTCCCTGACTGGGAATCGAACCTGCGATGCCTGGTTCGCAGCCCGCGCTCAATCCACTGAGCTACACCAGCCAGGGCGTTAACAAATATTTTTAACAAATATTTCTTTTGCTGCTTGATCACTATGAAATATTATACAAAACAAATGAATAAATAACCCTCAAGTCTGAGGTCCTTCTTTCCAAAGCCACAATCTCATTTGCTTTAACTAGTTGTTGTTGCCAAGATCAGCCATAACGACATCTTAGCAGAGTCCAGTTTTATGTCAGTGAGAAAAATCCTATGATTTTCCCCTTTCGTGACTAGTTCCCCCCAAAGAGTTTTCCAACTTCAGTTTTGTACATCTTATTGAAGTCAGTGCACAGATGCCCCAATCATCCCATAACACTGAGCTGTATGATTGCAGCCAAGTTCTACATAGAGACTTCAGAGCCCTTTAAAATATGCTCTCTGCCATAAAGAAGCCACTTCATTGCAGAGAACTCAGTTCAGATGGAACTCTCTTCTACCTTAAATTAAAAAATGATACACAAATGGACCATTAAAATAATTGCATTTGAGATTAAAAAATTAAATCACTAATGAATCCAAAATTAATAATCAGGAAATAATACAGGGAGGAGGGTACTGTGTACATGACAGCAAAAATGAATCTCCTGGCCAGCACAACCGTGGAGATTTTAATTTGGAATTGCCCCACTCCCAGCTATCCATTCCCACACACATCCATCAAGGTCTGATGACTGTGAAGGACCGTGGTTTATCATGCCACTGGAGCACTGACTGAGGGTGTCAGTACCTTCTGAGTTGGTCAAAGGAAATGGCTGGCGCCATATGGCGAATCTTCTCCTTTCTCTCATTCCTCCCTATTGCTTATTTCCAATGGCACTGGTAAACGTTGTGATTGTCATTTCAAAGGGATTCCAGTTCTTTCAATATGCTCACTTTGCTTCAAAGTCTTTCCATGACTATGATGAAATTTAACCTCTAAGCTTCAACGTGCTGCCACGCTTGACACTTGAGACTTGAGTTATTTAAGAAAGCTGGAAAAGCGCTCAGAGAAAAAAAACGAGCAAGTCATTTTCCCCTTTTGTTCAGACTCTCCTTTACTAGTTTAAACCACCTATTCTTGCATTTTTATCTCCCTGGCTCTATTCCCTTTTGTGTCCTGAAGGAATATTTATTTTCCCCTTTTTGTATTATGTCCTGTTGATCACTTTGTAAGAGCAGTTTGCCTTTTATTCTTTGTTGTTGGGAGAGTGTTACCTTTTCAATGGTTTCTGGTCCTGGGTATTAATGTACCCATCACAGGGATGGCATTACCAACCACTGAACCCATTTCAAGTTTATTTGCATTGCACAGTGCTTACTGCTACATTGGTGTGCAGATCTAATAGGAGCTGCAAATCATAAAATTCATGCTCAAACATCTTTAGAAAATTCGTTGACTTTCTCAGTAGTACTGGATGCTTTTACCATGCATATATTTGCCTATATTTTAGTGACTGTGAGTAAATATCCAATGACCTATTATAGGCTATAAGAAGTTACTGGAGTTGAAATAAATACTCTTAATTATAAGTAGTCAAATGGGAAGGGAGAAAAGTGATTTTTATATTTACAGTAAGTAGATCAGTCCTTGCAATTCACAGAGGTACAGATAGTTAATTTTTATATGAGTGATTCCTGATATTTATGAATATGGTTATTAAATAGCATCTGCAATCATTTTCTATTTTCAAAATTGGAGATTTATGTGTGACTTAGTTAACTTCCTATTTGTTCAAGGTTGTGTTTTTATTATATTAGCAGTAATGCTTTTCTATCTGAAGTAATTCACTGGTCAAAATATTACAGGCAGGACTTGGGAACAAATCTGCCAAATGGTTTTGCGTTTTTGTCCGTAGCTAGTCACGTGTGACTGAAAATGACACACTCGAGAGCAACAGAAATGTGGGATTCAGTTGCATTTGCTCTTGCTGAACTTTGCCCCTCCTCTGACACCCCTTACTGAAACTCTCATTTTTATTTGGAAATGAGTCGAGTTGTCACCTTTTCTGGTTTAAGCCCTGCCCTCTGGTTTTTGGTTTTTGGTTTTCATCTCATTCATTTTGTTCTTGATAATTGTATGGGAGTGATATTTGCCTCTTACTCTTACGCTGTCTTTGAATGAATTTCGAGGTGTACTAGGGTTGCTAAGCTGAATTAGATTGGGGCTACTTTAGTTCCTCGCTGGGGAGACTTTCTTCATTTTTTTGTGAAGCTGCCTTTGACTGTTAGCTGTGAGATTGTTCACTACCCTGCACATGATAAGCTCTTCTTGGAGTTCTGTGATGGGAGAAATTCTTTCTCCTAAAAGATTGACGTGATCGTTCGTTCTTTATCTCCATCTTTCTTATCGCTTAGGAAATGCCCAGGGATTTAGGAACTCTGTGCCAGAAACCATCTGTGCCAGATGCTGATATGTGTCTCTTATGAAATCAGGAGATATAGGCACTTCGTGGCGTTTCCCTTTTGCCTTGGCTGTCGGGGAACCCAGAAGCCTTTTATTTTCTGCGGGCAGCTCCAGTCCTTGAGGTAATGTTTCTGAGGCAATTCTTTCTCCCTTGTCCCCAGCCATTCTTTCAGTTCCGTATCTCCAGTTATTTTATTTTATTTTAAAGGAACGATTTTGTATGTCTTTTTTTTTCTTGTCAGAAACTGCAACTACTTCTTTGGAAATAGAAGACATTTAAAAGAATTAATGTGATCATTCTGCATTTTAGGAAAAATATATTGTCTCTGTTTCTTGAGAGCAAATAGGGTACAGGCAGAATACTTTCCCTTGAACCTTAAAGAAATGGGGGGAGAACCGCAGAGGAGATCCTCTGGGGCAGATGGTGTGGGTGGTGTACATGGCCGTCCTCTTGGGCACGAGCCTCTGAAGAACTCACGTTCCCCTGCAGCAATCACAGGTGAATTTCCACTCCCCACCATAGGGTAAGGCATTTTGAAAATGCAATGGTTAAACAAATCTGATAGTATTTTTAAACTACTGGAATGGGTCCTAAATATAGCCTCTAAGCATCCCTCCTCACATAGTAAACACATACCAGGTGCAACATCTAAGTCCCTAATACATTTCAAACTCCATCTCTTGTGCAGGTTGTTTCTCTGTCCTCATCTTTACTTCTTTTCTGAAGAATTGATACTAATCTGGTTTTTACCTAACATTTTGGGCAGTTTAAGGAGTTTTCAGTCCTTGGAAATGTCTAACTTCCAGTCCAGGCTTGTACACTACATATAGATGCTTTACATCTTAAGAAGTTCTTTTGAAAATGATGCTGTTATTCTCAATTCAACAATTCAAATCAAGAAACATGTATTTAGCTCTAGTAAACATACCTTTAGTGCCTGTGGGTGGGAGTGAGGGTAGGGTGGAAGGCAAAGACGAAAAGACCAGGTGTCCCTCTCAGTTACAGGAGAAAGGGCAGGGGGCATTGACCAAGCAGGGGAGAGTGAGCGCTGTGAGCAGAGTGGACACACTGTGTTGGAGTTGGGGAAGCACAGAGAAGCAGCACGGGGGCGGGGGGGCGTTGGGGGAAGGGACACAGGTGGCAGGGAGCTGTGGGGAGGAGGGATGAAAAGGGCAGCCCTGGAAGAGGGATATATATGGAGAATGGAAGAGGAAGGAAGTAGGGTGAAAGAGCAGAGAAAAGGCAAGAGCAAAATGGGACAAGACAACGCAGTTTCAGGCATGATTCACTGATAATAGGATAATAGAGTACATAGGTGATCATTTATGAAAACTAAGGCTGGGCAGTTCAAGAGGCCTTGTGGCAATTTATGCAGAGCCTGGCATTCCTCGGGTAAGAAATTGTACTTTCTGGTCATGTGGACAGTGAGGAAGTTATTGTTTCTGGACAGAGTGGTGACATGCTGGGAGCAGGGACTGAAGGAAGATGATTTAAATGCCAATGAATGAGATCTTTTGGAATTGGGAGGGACCAGAGGAAAAGGAAATAGACAGCAAATCCAGTTCTCTTCTTGCGTGTTTTAAATTAAATGAAATTGAATTAAATTGAACACATTAATGAGAAGATAATAGAAGCGACTTATCCAGAGAATTCATTCTAACTAGTTCAGTCAAACAGTAGATAAAACAGTAGATTAGGGCCTTCTCAGCTTATTCTGAATTTCTGAAAGAAAAGTTAATTATGTAGTTTAGACCTAATGCATGATTTTTCTCTGAAAACCACACTTCTTCTAAAATTCCTTTTAATTAGCTCCACTTTTTCCTTTCTTCTGTTCAAAGCCTTTAAAAAAAGACCATATGGATGCCACCCTCAGTCCTGGGTGAAATGGGCAAAGAGGGCCAAGCAGTGGTCTGTGTGATTCGGCAACAAATGTTCCTATGCCCTAGGATGCCAAAATCATGTTCTGGGACTTTCGACAAAGAGAAATCACCATGGGTAGTCCCTATCTGGTTCTCATCATCTGGCTACTAAGACCTTCTGCTCACCCACAAAAACAAACACAAGCTTAAGAGACAATGTAAAAGAAATCAGAGAGAGAGAGAAAAGGAAGGAAGGAAGGAAGGAAGGAAGGAAGGAAGGAAGGAAGGAAGGAAGGAAGGAAGGAAGGAAGGAAGGAAGGAAAGATGGACATCTCTAGATTATTATTTGGGAATATGCACATAAATATAAATACATGATAGCAGCTATTGGATAATAGAAAGGTAATCCTCTAACTAAGCCAATAGTTTACAATGTGTTTTTTAAATGAAAACTTACCAAAAATTCACAAACACAACCACTGGTGATATAATGAACAGTTTAGCTTCTATTCCTGCCCTGTGAAGTTGCAGGCTTGCTGGAATGGTGCCAACAAGGTAGCAGCAGCAGGCAATGGAAGGCTGAAATGCCAGAATGTTTCTCATCTGTGGAGAGGCTCACACCCAGAATCCTCCTGTCTGCTGCAGAGTGTTAGTCTGGCCTGAACGAAAACAGAGCTACTTGGCGGATATTGACAAGTGGAAGGATGACCACTTGTATCTCAAGCTATATAGGAAAAAGAAAATAAAAGCACCCTGCCTTTTTTCAATTTCCAGACCCCAAAATAAAGTAATTAATTAAATTATAAATTGTTATCACTCTCAATGGGAAACATTAACATATACAATTACTTACATTGAACATGCAACTACCTACCCTTGTCCCCATACCTTATTACAAATATAAAATACCTCCATAATTTATTTTTAAGATTACAGTTTCAAGTTATATCTAATTACATAGTTTAAGACTATTCATGAGAGACTGCCTGTATTAGGTAAAAGCTGATATGCCTGTTCATCCACAAAAACCCGAGGGACACAGCATTTATTCACAAGACATACAGTTCGTAACTGAAGGTGGGTTGCTCCATGGTTACACTCTCACAGGGGTGGCGCAGAGTGCGCCCTCACGTGGTGTTCATTCATGCCTCTCCCAGCCTGATTATTCTTAGAGCCAGATTCTGAAATATCATTTGCTCTTTGGAAGGGTCTGGCTCTGTCGGTGGCTTTCTGTAACATCTCCTCTCAGATGCACAATGATTTAAATTTTTAAGACAAAACAATAAGACTAAAGCAGTCCTTATCACTGCCGGCACAGCTGATGTCTGTTGCACCGCTTCTCAGCTGTGTTTCCACGACACATTTTCTGCCTGGAAGTTCCCTCTAGTGTAATGGCAATTGCTTTTAGTTTTTTGGATTCACCCAACCACCTTGTGTGACTGAATCATCGTGACCATACAGTTATCTGAGGGAATATATTCCCAGACCTCCAGTGGTCGTCTCAAACCACAGATAGTACCAAAACCTGCAGGTACTATGTTATTAGGCACAGGAAGAGATTAACCCCAGTAACTAATAAAAAACAATAATGATAACAGCATACCATAATAAAACTTATGTGAATGTGGTCTCACTCTCAAAATAACTCATTGTACTTCACTTACCCTTCTTCTTGTGATGACGTGAGATGATCCGTTGCCTACGTGGTGAGATGCAGCAGGTGAGTGACATAGGCGTCATGGTATAGTAGCATTAGGCTACTATCAGGGTGCCTTGAACATAAGCTCTGTGATTCCGTGACAGTCAGTCTGGTGACTGAGGTGGCTACTAAGTGACTAATGATCAGGGAGTGTGCACAGCACGGATATTCTGGACAAGGGGATGACTCACGTCCAGGGTAGGACAGCAGGTTGGTGGGAGATTTCATCCTGCTACCCAGAATGGTGTGCAATTTAAAACTTGAGTTGTTTATTTCTGGAATTTTCCATTTAGTACTGTCAAACTACAGTTGACCTCAGGTAAGTGAAACCTTGGATGAAGGAGGGCTCCTGCAGCTTGGAGGACTTGAGGTCTCTTAGATCTCACTCTTTGTAAATTTCCCCTCAGTTCTCACTAAGTAGGGTCAAAGGACTGAACATTGAAACCATGGCAAAGTGAGTATCTACTATTGTATCCATACTAGAAATTTCATCTTTCCATTGATCGGTATAGTGAGAATTTGAGACCAACTTGAAGCCATGTATTGTAATCAAGTCTTATGTGATGTACTAGTTACCATCTCCATCTGGCTATTTGATAAATTTTCTGACACAGACCTGCCAAGCTAGCTTTTCCAACTATCTTCTCTGGAGAATGTTGTGTTGAAAATTCTCCAGTGAGTGTTCTTGTGACTTAGGTCTCCTTCAGAATGACTGTTCTTCTGGCTGGCTGACTGCATGAAGATCTCTGGGACGTTTCTTTGGTTGAAAGTCATCAACCACAGAAACAGTTCTTGAATACCTACTTCAGTGATTTTTAAACAGGCCTCCAACTTGTTGACTCAGGGGACTTTCCAGAGGACAAAAAGCAAGTTTTAATGCTTCCTATTAAGTTGTGAATCCAAAAACTGTGTCTGTCAACCTGCAGTGAATTGACATAGCCTTGCTATGAAACTGTTTTCTTACTTTTGAGGACAGTAAAGTGATCCTTGTTTCGAGTTTTCTGTGGCCTTGCTTTATACTATAGGAGTGCTCATAGGCAACTCTCCTGGAGAACCTTTGTGTTTCTAGTTTTATCAAAGCCTATGATACTCATTGTCCACTTGATGCCCTTTGTCTTAAGCCTGACCATTTAGGCTTAGCTTCCTTTAATAAGACTTAGTCATACCGTCCAAATCGGAAACATGCACACTACTCCGCTGTCCAATAGTATGCTAAGACGAACGTTGGCATCTCCTGGGCTCTCATTGCGTGTTGTCATTGTGATAATACACCTTAACTCAATCACCACAGCAACCCTGCAGTTTAGGCATTAGTGTCATTCCCACTTTATAGGAAAGGAAGTCAAGTCTCAGGGATATTAAGTAATTTTCATAGCTACTACAGGATTCAAGTTCAGACCCATCTGATTTCAAAGTGGCATGTCATGGTTCTATAACTTCAGGTAGACCATTTCTGGCTGGAAATCTACGATTCTATAGTCAAAGGCAGTGTTGGTTCTGAAATATAATTTGGAGACCCAGAAATGAAGGAGCAATAACTGCACCAGTCCCACTTTTATATTATTTGTCTGTTTATGTTAGTTGTCTCTAGAGATCTCTTGAGTTTGTTAATTACTTTTTTCCTGGTATAAGAAATGCTATTTCTGTGTAAGCACTGCTGGATTTGGAAACAATTCTCATGAAGCAATAATTGTGTGCCTAGGAAAAGCCCAATGTAGACCTCTGCTGCCAGTGGGTGCTCGGCCAAGATTGATGGGTGGCCGTGCATGCCTGTGTGGACTCACATCCTCAGGATCCACTCGTCGGTTCTCTGAAGGAGACAGAAATGATGACGGGAAGGTGGAAATCACAGCTTTGTCACCCAACCCAGATCCTGGGTCTTTGTATTCGACTTTGTCATTTAAGGGTCCCAAAGGCCCAGGGACAGAAGCAATGAGAATATGGGGCCAGTGTTTCCTTGAGAAATGACTGGGCAGAGCTGTGAAGAAAATTAGATTCTAAGGCCTACTTCCAAAATTAATACTGAATATGAGAGAGAACTTGGTTCTCCAATGAGGACTGAAGAAAATCAAATATTTTTTTAATCGACACATTTTCTATTATTATATACATCTAAAGATGATGAGTAATGTGCCATATCAGATGGTTTATTCAAACTGTCAGAATCAGGGCTGAAGCGTGAGTAACTTTCCAGAGAACCTCCTGAGAAATTCAAGCAGTGGAAAGTGGCAGCACCCAGACATAAATTTATCTACTACCCCGTCATCCCTGAAAATCTTGGGAGGAGGAAGAAATTTCCTCCCAAAGTACGTACATGGTAGGACATTTCCAGAGTAAAAGAAGGATACCAGTAATTTAAACCTCACCAAACAAAACCAAATGTCCGTGCGCTGCCCGGGCGTGTGCACTTGGAAGACTGGGCTCAGCCTTGTGACCTGGGAGGGGATGTCTTCGCTATGAGTGATGGCTACTGGGCACCTTTCCAAATCTCAGCAGAACTTTGAGATGTTAGAACCCTTGCTTGCAAAATCAAGCTTTGCTTTGGCATTAGAAAAAATGGAAAGATGGAAGCCTCAATTACAGGGACCAGGACCGCAGGTCTGAGGCTGGACTGGCATGTGTTGAGATTTCAACGCGGAGGAAGGTGCACAGGCATACCTTGGAAATACTGTGAGTTTGGTTTCTGGCCCCTCAATAAAGTGAGTATTGTAATAAAGTGAGTCACAACAATTTCTTGGTTTCCCAGTGCATATAAAAGTTATGTTTGTACTATGTTGTAGTCTATTAAGTCTGCTATAGCATTAGGTCTGAAAAACAATGTACATACCTTAATTAAAACTATTTTATTGCTAAAGCATGCTAACCATTATCTAAGCCTTCAGTGAGTCATCATCTTTTCACTAGTGGTTGATGAAAACCTTTAGTTTGTACAAAATGCGGTCCCCGTGAAATGCAATAAAATGAGGCATGCTGTACTCACATCGGAGGGCCCGATTCTGCTCCGAGCTCTGAGTCTCATCTCACCGTTTGCAAAGTGAGCAGGTGGAGACTGGCTTTCCAGGGTCTGTTCCAACTCTACTATTTTATGTTACCCTTGTTGGGTTTCTTTCTGAGATGAGCATTCTTCAAAGAGGACCTCCATGTATCTTGAGATTTTCGATAAGGATTTGTTTATATAATTCTACATTTAGAAAACTCCAAATATTTAGCCCCCACTGAACTCTCTTTAGCAATAAAGAGGCCTTATGAAGTTTGATAATTTCGTGCTATCAGAGAAGAGTTTATTTCATTAACTCACTAGTCTGTATTGCTGACACCACAGCTTTTACCACTTTGTCCTTGAAAAGAAAGGTGACTTTTGTGAAGCAACCCAGAAGATATGTTAGGAAAATAGGTATTATGTCCAGGGCAGAACTTAACCATGTGTCTGCCACTTAAACATATGAAAATAAGGTCGCTCATATGAATATTCTGAAGTATATGCATAATTACGCCCAAGACATAGACACACATTTATAAATAATAAGAGTGAAATGTTTGAGAAGTAGGAAGGAGTGTTTCCCAGTAGCAGGAGTATCTCGGCCTCCCAGCTAAGAGACACTGTGCAGACCTGGGCCAGACTTAGCCCCAGTGCCCAACACACGGTGTTGATTCTCCCAGGAAAGCCCTGAAGGAACCGCTGATATTTCTCTTATAAGGATCAATAAATCTTTGTTTCCTTCTGCCTGCTCATCTGACCTTATTAGTTTTGAAAGAAGGAAAGAAAGAACGAAACAAACAGGGTGGGGTCAGGGTAGGTAGAAGGAGCAGAGGAGGAGATGTCCACATGCGGGGGTCCGCAGGCAGGCTGTCCTCCAGATGTTACTGTTTTGTTTGCTTGCTGTAGTCTTATTTGTTCTTGCTTCTCATTTCACATTCCTGCCCTGATGTAATAAGTCTCTGTCTTTCTAGCCATCATCCCTGTATTGACAGGCAAATGTCACCCATGTTTGATTGACACCCATTGCTCCTGAATGCAAAAGTATGATTTATGAATCAATTCTGCTTATTTATTTCAAGCCATTTCTGTGTGTCTTTTGTATGTGTTGGTGGGATAACTTGCCTATATCTACTCTGAGGGCTTTCCATTAATATTGTGAATCTAGGCTGTGCCTTCTGCTCTCCCAAAGTACATGGGGCTCTTCTTTCTCATATTTTTCTATTTTCCCCATCCCCCAGGGTACAGGCAGGAAATGTGCTAGGAGCTTGTAGGACCCTTTCCATAGCTTAGGAAAAGATCTTGTCCAGTACTTGGTAAATGCTGTTTGCTTTATCTTGAGACTTTTTAAGTCATTTTGACAAATGATAATATCTTATACATTTACCACCCTTAAGTAAAATCAATGTCAGGTCCAGTGGCTGTGTCTCCTGAAAGGTTGCTATAATTGTAAGCTCATAAGTGGAGTATATATGTAGACACTCACCACTTGCAATATTTGTAAAAAGAGCCAACCCTCCCCCCCTTTATGTGGTGGGCATGTTCATCTAAAATAATTGAGAAATGTCCTTTGGCTTTTTAACACACCTTACTGTTCCCTGGGTAACAACTCATTTCATTTTAGAAGGGTGGTGAGGAAAACCGTAAGGTTAAAAAAAACACACATCCACCATCTGGAAAATTCTAAAGGGCCCTCGTTGTGTTAAAAGTGGCATTTTGAGAAAAACACCTGAAGCACTGATCGTGGGGGAGCCTGTAGACAAATACTGTCAGCCAAGCCACACTCCTTTCACCCTTCTCTTCCTCCCTCCAGCTGGGGCTGCTGGCAGTGGGACACAGGGGCTTAGGTGTGACCCTTGAGTTCTGACGGCTATTGCACATCTGTCTCCACCCGCCACCCCCCCACCATGTCCAGCGAGAGCCCTGCCATCATCTGGGTTAGCAAGGGAATATTCAGGATCTCACTGTTCATCCATGTGCAGAAGGGGTGGGGGGAGCGAAAAAAAAATCCCACATTGTCAGAGTAATGCCAAACTCTCCCTGAGTGGGATGAGCAGAGCAGATGCTGCAATGAGATGCCAAAGCGGCTCCCCTTCCTCTGTGCCTTGGGTGCCTATAAATTGCTCCGGCGCGCGTTTTCAGCCTCCTCTTCTGCTGGCAGGTGGTACCCAGGCTGAATTCTACGTTCAGTCTCTCTCGCTCGGCTCCCGGCAGTGAGGCGCTCACCGCCGCCGCTCGTTAGCTTCTCTTTTGCTCCTCCGCTCCAGTCCAGAGCCTCACCAGCGACCGTGCCCGCCCCTCTGCGCACCGCGGAGCCGCTGGCCCCAGCTCGCGCGCCCAGCGCGGGTCTTGGGGGTGCCAGTCTATTAGAGTTGTGGTTGTTGCAAAAGAGGAAGGAAAAAGGCAGGGGAAGGGTGAACAGAGCGAGCGAAAGAAGAGAAGAAGGAGGCAGCAAAAGGCAACTTCAGAGGGAAAGTTGGTGCGAACTGGCGCAGTCTGCAAAAACGGAAAAGTCGATCGCAGGCAGTGGCATAAAAGTGTGAGCGGCCCTGGCAAGAGCGAGAGGCAGCGGCTGGCTCTGCCCTCCCAGTGGCGGGTGCCCTCCAGGAGCGTCGGCAGCCACAGGTGCGAAGGGGCTCGGAGGAGGCGAGAGGGCGCACTGCGCACCCCTCCCCCAGCCCCCACCCCCACCTCGGGACTTCAGCTCAAGTCACTAGGCGTCCGAGCTCCCTCCCCAGCCACAGCCTCAGAGGGGGGAGCAGGAGCAGCCCAGGAGCGGCCGGCGCCCGCCCGCTTAGGGGAGTTGGGGATCGCAGGGGCTTGTTTTCGGCTCTGAAGAGGTCCCCGCCCAACCTTCAAAATTTTGTCCAAAAGCAGACAGGAGGATCGCCCCGCGCTGAGCCGGCTGGTGGGCAGCAGGAGGCGCCTGATCGCCGCCGGGGCGCTGGGGGTGGTGATGGTGCTGCTGCTGGTCATCCTCATCCCGGTGCTGGTGAGCTCGGCTGGCACGTCGGCGCACTACGAGATGCTAGGCACCTGCCGCATGGTCTGCGACCCCTACGGGGGCACCAAGGCACCCAGCACGGCCGCCACGCCCGACCGCGGCCTCATGCAGTCCCTGCCCACCTTCATCCAGGGCCCCAAAGGCGAGGCCGGCAGGCCCGGGAAGGCAGGCCCGCGTGGGCCCCCCGGTGAGCCTGGACCACCGGGTCCCGTGGGCCCGCCGGGCGAGAAGGGCGAGCCCGGCCGCCAAGGCCTGCCGGGTCCGCCCGGGGCGCCGGGTCTGAACGCGGCCGGGGCCATCAGCGCGGCCACCTACAGCACGGTGCCCAAGATCGCCTTCTACGCTGGCCTCAAGCGGCAGCACGAAGGCTACGAGGTGCTCAAGTTCGACGACGTAGTCACCAACCTCGGTAACCACTACGATCCCACCACGGGCAAGTTCACCTGCTCTATCCCGGGCATCTACTTCTTCACCTACCACGTCCTGATGCGCGGTGGGGACGGCACCAGCATGTGGGCTGATCTCTGCAAAAACAACCAGGTGAGTGCGGACAGGCAGCGGGGAGGGCAGGTAAGGAGCGCTGCAAGGTGCGAGCGAGAGGGAGGAGACCCCGGAAATGGGGTGGGAGTCGGCGGAGAAAGGGTGCTTCGGCTGGGGCTCTCGGGAGCAATGCGAGGGACTACGCTATTCCACTCTGGGGATTCGGGGGTCGTAAGCTGAAGAGGTCTTTCACGGCCCAGAGAGGGCGGTTCTGAGCCCAGGACCCGCGCTCGGTGCTTACGCATTTGAGTGTGACCCTCGAGGGGCGGGAAGTCGGGAACTCGGTTCCCAGAACAGCTTGTGTACTGGGGAGTCCGGGAGCAGCAGTAAGTGACTCCGGCTGTGGGATTCTCAGCACCATAGAGTCATTGCTCGCAAGCTTTGGCGGGAATAGAAGGGTTGGGGGAGTCCAGAATGAGCTTGCCAGGACGACAGGCCCAAACCCGGGGGAGAAAGACAAGGGCCGAAGGGAGAAAGAAGTGTCCTGAAGGAGCAAGTTCCAGCGCGTCCCAGACCGGGAAACTCGCCTAGTCAGTCTATCTAGTTCTAGACACAAACTCCGATTTAGTTATCAGCCGAGGAGAAGAGGGAGAGGTAGTGAGTGCTGATACGGAAGGGAAAGCTGAGATTCATGAGTTTACACTGTAAAACAGACTCCCAAACACAGAATCCAAACTCCACTTCTTGGAGTTGGTGCTAGGACGCACAGACAGGTAGAAAGGAGGGCGAGAGCCTAGTTCAGCCTGGGGCTCTGAGCCTCACTGGCAGAAAGTCCCAGAGCACCCCCGTGATGGGCCTTCCAATCCCAGCTTTCTAGTTCATGTAAGAAGCGGCCTTGGCCTTGACTGTGAAATGGCCTCAGATTAGCCCTGGGCTAGGAAGACTCCGTCTCTCCAGCTGGTTGGCGCTGCCTCAAGGGCCACATGGCTGCAATTTATACTGGGCCAGCTTTCCAGTTTGCTTGAGAAATTCGCAGTCATTGAAAAATCAAAGTGTGTCTTATCTCTTAGTCACAAGAGGAAAATAATAATTGTAACTGCCTGAAAGTGTAATGAGACCCTCTGCACATGCCGAATCAGTGGCAGCTGGAGGCAAAGCCTTGTAGCCTGCCGTCCGGACTGAGTTCTTGGAATGTAACTTGGTTTATGAGGCGGCACAGTGAATGGTCTGAGCCGCGGCCATGACTAACTTTGGTTTCACAAAGTCTGTGAGACTTAGTGACTCGCCCCCTGAATTCAGACCTTTTAAGCTATAACCTAGGTTTCTATTAAGCAGCATTGAAGCTGGATTTCTTCAAAAAGCCTAATTCAGTGTCAGAATTGTTCCAAAAATGAAAGAAAAATATCCCAAATATGTAAGAGATGGAAAGGACAAAAAACAACAACAACAAAAAATCCCACCCCTTCCCTTTCCTACCACCCCTCACCTCTAAAGGAATTTAGAAGTAAATTGCTTAAGGGCCCATCAGGATTCGTCAGGACTCTGTAGAACAAAAAGAGAAATAATGTCCACCAGGAGGCACTGAAAGGGCTGTTTATTATAGTTTTGCACGGAGATAATAGTAAGATAAATAACAATTGTTTGCAGAGCAATGGGTAAATGGCTGTGAAAGGGCCTGACTCCCGGTGCCAGTATGGAGCAGGGGTGTGCCCCTTCCACGAGGGCTCAGGAACAGCTCCTCGGCAGGCAGTCCAGGCACCCTCGGTTCACAAACTGGCTATCTTCTGACTCAAAGGTGAAGTCTGGAAATTACTATCATACCGAAGAGATTGTTTTTAGAGGTATTCATTAAAATGGAGTAAAATTCAAGTTTAATTAGCCAATGTATAAAAGCACTCAGCTCTTTAAATATCTGGAAATTGCAATGACATGAAAAGCCAGGGAACAAGATATTTGAATTACTTTAAATGTTGATATATAGACTGCTGAGCCCAGGATGGTACACTGATTCCACAAAAACCGTTCCGCATAGGTATTCTATGTGCATTTTGTTTTTAAATTATTTCATCGTTTGGGGTGTGGACTGCTTCTTTGTATCACCCTAGTGTGTACATTCTTAAGGGTGAGGAAAAAAGAACAAGGCAAAACAGCTGACCTTGAGTGTATAAGGCTTTTTATTGGCATCATTAATCTGCTACTCTAAAAGTGTGCAACAAGTAATTCAGAAAAATAAATATAGTAACAACACATTTCTGAGTTCAGCATAGGCTATTTTGGAACATGGTTATTACAATATTACTTTTAAGGGCCTTTATCTCTAGAACAAAACTATTTTGCAAAGTCTGGTCTGCACACAGTTATAGATGAGAAATCTTATATATCTTTATTAATATGGAATAAATAGTTTACCTTGCTATTCAATTATGCTCTTGTCCGATTACTTTGTAGAATGGCAGTTCCCGCTCTGAACTGACCTAATTTGTTTTCATAAAACAGCAGCTCAGAGACCCATGTCAGTGTCATGTTCTGTGGATTAAGTGGGTTAGAGAAACACAAAAAGTGCGCTAAAATGCAGTTCACTCTACGATAGAGAAATGCCTTTGGACCTTTACCAGAAGAGAAACATTTTATTTATGCTTTGTGTTAATGCAGGATCACAGATGGAAACATCAAAGGCCAGTAAATTAACCTGATGCACCACTTAACCTTTTGTTTACGATTCCACAGAAGTACAATGAAAATGAAATTATGAGAACATCAGTAGCAATTAATTAAATTAGCAAATGTTACCATAAATATTGTCTCTAATGATAAACCCTCACTGATGTGACAATGCTGAAGCGACCCAACCCATTATATCCTCACACACACGCCCGCTTCTCATATTCCCAGTGAAACCACCCACCTAATTTAACCTTACCATTTGCTGCGAGCCCATCACAGTGCATATTAAAGGTAAAAATTGGACTCACATAGTTTACATAGAAACAGAAAATATTTTTAATATGTTTCTATACTGTTAGCAGAAAACTCAAATAAAAATATTGCTATTTGAATGCAGTCATTAAAATTCTACTATAATAAGCCACTATGATAAAAATTTAAACAGGCTCAAGATTAGAACTAGAAGATAATTAAAGACCAATTTTTGCTTTAACAATTTATTAGTTATGGCACCAGTGAACAAGAGGTATATTGGGAACAGTGAATAGTCTGTGGGTTGATATTCATTTATTATCAAGATCAATAAAATGTCAAATTAATTATCTTTTCAGGGGCCATGAAACATGCACTAAAGATCAAGCTGAATCTAAATACTTAACTTATAACATGAAAAGATATTAGAGCACATTTAGATGGAAAGGGATATGGAGAGCCAAAGAAAGGATGCATCACATTCCCAGGGAAAATGCTGAAATCAATGTACATTTAGGGAGCCGAAAATAGCCTCCAGGGTGGATGCATTACCTTCCTCAATAGTTTGATGGCTTAGAGGAGGAATTGTTGGAAGTCACTGAGCTAGGGACTAGAGCTTGAAATTTTAAGTGCCATTACACCTTTAGAGTATGATCAGGTGAGCAGGAATGCTGAGATCATGCAGAGCACCCTTGAACATGGCAGTTATTTAATTGGCAAAGTCTCACGGTACAGTACAGTTTAGAATCTTAGAGGATCACTGTCATTAAAGAGCAATCACGCTGGCTTTTTTTCACAAAGGAAATGAAGCCATAGGGTAACTTCTAGTCTGTGAGATGACACTTTTTTGTGGTTATTCCTACTGAATAAAAATGGTAATAATTACATGGGTTTGTGATTCTACCCTATAAATAAAAACCACATTACAGTATTTTTAAGATTAGTGCCTCTGAATCAAGTGATTTTAATGAGTCCTGGTTCCCAAATGCCTTGATATAGAAAAGTGCTATGTAGTAAATGCCTAAGCAGTAGATAAAATGTGTCAGTTTATCAATAACAGTTGAGAAGTATACTATGGATTGATAATTAATGAATATATTACTAATATAGCTAATTACTATTTTGTATTTTACTTTTTCTCACACATTAAAAATCCACACATAAGAAAGATCAGGTCATAATAGTGCTATCCTCCTAGTAGATTTTTTTCCCTGGGAATTAATGACTAGGTGAAATGAATAAATCAAAGCACTCAATTCCTACAAACTTATGATTAATTCCTAGGAAATATTATGACACTCAATTGTATTGTCACTTAATGGTCAAAACAGATCATTCACTACATTGGGGTGTACATTTCAGCCAGTGCTTCAGAGCATAACTGTGTGGCATGTTGCTGTTACTGCATCAGTGCCAGTTAGCAAGGCGTTAAAGAATTCTAAATCCTGTAAGCCCTTTTCTCCTTTTGCTATATGATATTCAGAAAGAAAATTTTAAAATACTACTTAAATTACTTTACAAGTTCAGCAGTGTCAAAGAGCCTTCTTTTTTTTTAACATTTCAGCATTAATGTGAGAACATATCACATAAAAATTTAATTTGAAAACCTATCATTTACATTTTGAAAGACATACATGGAAATTCTTGACTTATGTCTCATTTCCCTCATTTTACCAAGTGATAAAATCTTGTATATTATACCCCAAGTCATGCATTATTACATAGTGCAGGTTTACAAAACTACTAAATCACTTGCTGTGTTTTTCAGGGAAATATCATTATACTGGAATAGAAACAAGCCACAAAGTAGATGTTTTACTGAAATAAATCAAATACAAGCCTGTCTATTGAAATTTTTTTTCCCAAGGCAGTATCGAAATCTAACTAAGTGGACATGAAACCCAATTTGAGTTTAGGATGTGACAAAATGTCCATGTTACTTGATATGATAGGCAATTTGACTGTTTGCAAATGTCTGTGAATTCACTAATGAGATCACAGAGTAGATTTATAAGCCAGCTCCATCTCCAAAGCAAACCACACATTTAATGAGATCATTCAAAAATCCTAGCAATTTGAAAGACTTCAAATCATGGAAATGTAGTTCCTTCTATAATTTTAGATGTTGAAATTTATTTATTTGCAGACATCACAATTAAGTGATAAAAAGGTACAAATAGAAAAAAAAAAAACCCTGAAAAGTTGGGTGATATAGTCACAGATGTTTAAGTGAGTTAAACTTCTGGTAAAGGGGGATTTACTTGAATTAAATTTTGAAAGCCCCAAATCAAATGGCTTTCTTCCTTTTTTCTTCCTATATAGTACAGTTAGAGTAGTGGTATTTCTCTGAGTTGTCACCTACTGTGTACCTCAGTGTTTTAATAACTGTGAGGACCAGCTGAAGTTTGGGCTGAATTTCTGTGCTCCTCAACAGCTGGTTACAATATTGTGATTTGGATAAATTAAAATGCAAGATGTTACTGTATTATTCCCACTTCAAGAAGTGATTGGACACAGAGGTTCCACGATTTAGAAAAGGTAGTGTTTTAGGATGAGAATAAATTGGCTTGTACTTTTTACCAAATGTAGTAAGGAAAGACTGCTGGTATGACTCACAAAAACACTTTTCTCCTTTTCATTCCTCCTTTCCAATAACATGGCTGAAACAATGCCTAAAATAGCCTCATAGAGCTCCAAAGGCCAAGGTGGACATTTCCGTGTCAGTTCTGTGCTATGGCAGCACATTGCTTGTAAACGGCCTAAGAGAAAACTCGAAGATCCTCTTTGACAAATTCTAACTCTTGTCTGTTTCACACAGGTGCGCGCTAGTGCGATCGCCCAGGATGCCGATCAGAATTACGACTATGCCAGTAACAGTGTGGTCCTTCACTTGGAGCCGGGAGACGAAGTCTACATCAAACTAGATGGCGGGAAAGCCCATGGAGGGAACAACAACAAATACAGCACATTTTCTGGATTTATCATTTATGCTGACTGATCACGTAGAAACTGAGCTCACTGTTCCGAGTTCGGACACTGGATTCGTTCGGCTTACATCAGTGAATCAAGGACCCCAGGGGAGTGCCAGTTGTGGGGCCCCTCAGATGTGTTTAAGTGGGGGATTCAAATGCTACCTGACTCACATCTGTATTCTCAGAAACAGTATGTAAAAAAAAAAAGTATTAAAAGCAAGATAAGCAGATGTGTGATCCACTACCGCCAAAGCAAATACTCCTTATTGTTAGTGTCCATGTGAATGAAGTCCTATATAGATAACAAATTTTTATAGAAACATCTAAGACACGAATTATTTCTTCAATATATATGATACTTTGGTGTACCGTGATCCTGCTGCTCTTACCCATGTCAGCTTTGGTTCTTGTGAGTGTACCTGCTTATTACGGTTCTCGGAGCCCATTCCTAGTGTGGGGAGGAATGATTTTACCCTGCAGGAGAAGGTCTAATTGAAACAATGCTGCTTGTCCCCAAAGAAATTGTTTGCCTTGTACTCTTGTGAACTTTAGAGCTAGACCTGGGAATGATTCAACTTCAAGCCTTAACCTGGAATTTTCTGGATTTGAGCAAATTCCCAAGCCTATGGTCATTTTCCCATTTTCTTTTTCTTATGGATTTTCTTTTCTCTTTTCTGGTGATAGTCTTTAAAAATAGAGATTGAAATTGTATCATAGGTTGACCCTGTAAGTGTGAAAATGTGTAATATGTATGGTATTAGAAAATCCCCTAAGTGTCCATTTTGTCAATAGAATGTGTTTAGATTTACTAGGAAAGTCAGAGAAATGTATTCTTTGGTGTTAAATCAGACTGAGGTTTTTTGCCTTCTTTGGAACAAAAGATTATTCATATCCCAATACACGAAACTTTAATTTGAGCTACTGCATGCATCACCAAGGGGACTCTAAGGAAGGCCTTCAAAGAGTTTCTGTAAGTTGTGGCCTGAGGTTATTTCAAAATGAACAATTTCACATATAACCAGTATGACAACAGAGTGTATATATTTTATAGAAATACCTGCCACGTGTGTGTGTGTATGTGTATTTATGTACACACACACACACATATAGATGAATAGATATATATATGGCTTCAGACCATAGGCACAGTGGCTGGTGTAGCCTCAAAGTTTTAATTAAAAAAATATATGTGTATGCATACACACACAAACATATAAATTATCTGACTTATTTTGGATCAAAATATATTTTGGATGACAAAAATGTATGGAATAGCAAAATAATTTAAATGACTTCTCTTTTAAGAGCTATCCAGAAAATTGAATGGTATGAGGTCCTATGCATCACGTGTCTGTAAATTAAGCCTATGGCTGCTCTATGACCCCTGCCAGTCGATACTTTTCACTGCGTTCTGTGGCAGACTGTTAACATTAGGACTGCTGAAACAAAGTGGCTCTCCTTTGTAGTGTTTATGAATTATACACGTTTGAATTATCAATTTTTCTTATTTTTCTCAGGTGGATTGAAGCTGACAGTAAAGTAGATTTTGAAAGTGGTGCAAATCCTTTCTCTCTATTTAAAACACACTGCCAAGAGCCATCTCCTTAAAACTAAGAAAAAGATCAACAATGTGTGTTGATAGATCCTGACTATCAGACGACTTCCACTGTTAGAATGAAAAATCTGTTCCCCTCTCAGCTGCCTTTGAAGACTCTTTAACAAGTAGACTTCAAAAACAGATTTAAAAACCTACTTGTTTTTCTGATAAAGGACATTTGCATTTTTTTCATTTAAAGGAATTAATCTGTTCTTCTGGCTCTTTCCTCTTGGGTACTTTATGTTCTAACACAGAAAACTTGATCATCTTTGATCCACAGAAATATCTTTTATTTAGCAAACCTCACCTTTCTCTAAGAGTTATGCATGGTGTTCCCATCTGCAGGTGCTGTGTGCTCAGTTTAAATGCCTTTGTCTGGGTAACTGTCATGGTTATATGATTTAAAGCACTCAGCCCATTCTTCAAGAATAATGACTAATTCTATCTGGCCTTCCTAATATATAAGATAGCTTATAAAAGAGTTGCAATGGATGTTATTTCAATTTAACAATATATACTATTAAAGAGGAATTAGCTACAGGGTTTGGGGAATTCTTTTTCTTCTTCTTATTTTCTTTTTTTTAGGTAACAGATAGAATACTGAGGATTCAACCAAAAGATTAATTTATAAATACTGCACATCAGCTAAGAGTTCTAACTAAGAGCTTCTAAAAAGGCTTTATTTGCATAATTCATCAGGGCTGGGAACCTTTTAGAGAGTAGGCTGTAGAGTCAGACTGTCATTTCTAGTAGACCTGACCTTTTCTTCAGATAAATAAGCATTATTTTCTCTATTTAAGCCCAAGGAACACAAAGAAAAGGTAAAGGAAATAAAGGGAATACGTATATATATATATGGCAAACATTTTTTTGCATTATACATTATTAATTACTTAAATTGTGGCCTTTGTTATAAATGTAATGATTCATTAAACTATATTATGTAATATATTCTGACTTTTATGATTGAATTTTTATAATTCAGTATTATGTTATGAGTTCATGCCCCCTTATACAAATTTTTCAAAATGTAACAAAATGTGTAGCAAAACTATATTTCAGAAAGCCATAGGCAACACAAATTGATTTATTATAAGTATATATAGGTAGGTGGACAGCACATAATTAACCTTCCACATTAGTTTTACTATTGTAAATAGGTAATTGTCTTACGATATTTGTTGAAAAAAATCTCAGAATTCAACTTCCCTTGCTGAAGAAGCTATTTTAGAGTGCCATATCATTCATTAAGCATTAATTAAAGAACAGCAGGATAATTAGTTGGATCATCAATATTATGAGAAACATTGGACTGCTCCAAAAGGGGCTGACTTAACTAAAAACATTTTAAATTCTCCAGTAGGGCAGCTGATAAATTAAGAAAACAAAACAAAACTTCACTAAAGGGATTCAAACTGTAAGTCATTGTTTGGAAGTTGGTAGTTCTGTGTTTATTTTGCTAAAGCCAAGCAGTTGGGCCCCATGAGGCACAATAGCTCCCTGAAGGGGCAGATGTGAGAGTCAGTCTCTGAGAAGGCAAAGTGCTTCTAATTCTTATAAAAAGGAAGTGACCCATCATTACTCTTGTGTAGCTCTGATTAATTAATATCTCACAGCAGGTTTGAAATCACTGAGTGTTCTCTGTAAGCTTTATGTTCAAGGCGTGAATTTATAACCATCCTATTTGAAAGTTAGCCATTGCTGAGGGTTGTCTATCAGTATCTTATCAAGTGCATTCTCAGCTATACCTCTAAGCAACATTTTAGGAACAACATTGGTGAGTATGTGAGAGTAGCCGTGACCTCCATATTTCATCAGCCGATGCTTTGTGTGTATGTCATGTGCCATCAGAATTCGATCTCCATAGCCCTCGTCCACCAGAAGACGCACCCTGTGAAGAAATGTTAACTCATTATATGGCATTTGTCTCACATTTAAAGCACATTTTCAGGGCTTTAAACTTTTTACTTAAAACCTATTATGCTTGTTGTAGAGATCCTATCTTCCACCACGGCATGTATCCTGGGAGACCCTTAATGAATACTGTGTGGTGATGATAAAGGTACTGCTGCATTTTGGTAGAAACAGGATCCCTATTCTATGAACACCGAAATTTCTAGCCTGTGGTATTGATGACAATGCCTGACAATACTGCATTAAAGAGAGCTCCTGGTAGGAGATGGCAGTTTGAACGAATGACCACTTTGGCATTTTACTAAATAGCTTGGTTGTGCATTAGTAGCTGGTCCCCACTCCAAAAATGCCTCTCTTAGTGGGCCTGCTCCTCAGATCTCAGTCTCTCTCCTTTTATTTTCTAGCAAGTAACATTGCTGTCTATTTGTGATTAAAATAGGAAAACAAAGGGAATCTCCATACAAATACAACACTCTGAGAGTCACGTCAGTTGGTTTGGCAGGGAAGGGTGTATGATATACTTAGAGAGTCATTTTGAGAAAGTCAGCAATGGTATGTCTGTCTTATGAGCATTTGTCTCTTTGAAGTCCATGGGAGTTTTGCCTTAGTCTTGGAGCACTGGGTGAAGTTGACCAATAAAAATTTACACTACTTTCATTCCCTTTCCTCAAGATTGCTATAGATAATAAGCTGTTCCTTTAAATTTATAGTCAGTAGGCTAAAGAAGGTCTTCCTGGATATTGTCTAAATATCTAATCCTCTTTGCTTTGTTAAATGCTGTCATCTGCAGTGTGAGTCACCTCCTGACAGCCACCATCTGTGTGTGTTTGGACTCTGGGCAGTGTCTGCAGTGACTTTCATAGGTCTCAGATGACAGGAGATGCAACTTGGAGATAGTGGCTCTTTTCTGGCATTTGCTATATAGTCTCATCAGTCTCTAGATTCCCAAGTGGATCTAGGTTTTCTTTTTGTTTTAATAACATTTCTTGGCATTCTAGTGCAGCGATTTGCAACTGTTGTGCCGTGGCACACTGAAGCAAGAATTTTTAAAACCTGACTGTTCAGTCAGTCACTGACCTCTTTTCCCCTAGATCAGTGGTCCCCAACTGGTTTTATGGGAATGGAGCTCAGCAGATAATGTGAGCAATGGGGAGCAGGATGAAGCTTCACTCGCTCATCTGTCACTCACTGACCGACACAGGTCTGTGGCCCAGGGGTTGGAGACCCCTGCCTTGGAATGTCAAGTAAAAAAATGACAATGGCCAACACAACAATAGCCATCTGGTGTGAATGAATGAAAATTGTATCTATTTTTTGTCAGATCAGCAAAAAATACAATACATTATTTGGTGTGCTGCAGAATTTTAGTAATTATTTTATGTGTGCCATGAGATGAAAGAGGTTGAAAATCACTGTTTTAGTGCATGAGTCATATTAAATAATTACTACAGTAAGCAAAACATGGGGCACTACATGGAAAACTCAAGTACAAAGCCCTGCCCTCTGAAAACATACATTTTACAATAAATTAGCCATGGCCAAGTAGCTCAGTTGGCTGGAGTATCACCCCAATATGCCAAGGTGGCGGGTTCAACCCCCAGTCAGGGCACATGTAAGAATCAACCAATGACTGCATAAATAAGTGGAACAACAAATCTCTCTCTTTTTCTTACTCTCTCTAAAAATCAATAAAAATAAAAACAAAATCAATCAATAAATTACAATTGAAGATGAGATCTTGTGTTGGCAGGTCACGGGGAGCCTGCTTGGACGTGTTGTTTGGAACCCTGCATCCATGTCACGTGTGCCCATCACGAATGTCCTACAAGTGCATGGAATGCTCATTGTGCCACCACAGTTCTTTGCCTCTTTAAAATCTGTGTCATGTTCAAAAGTTCTTAAGTTACTTTTGGCAAAACTCTCTTTAAAGGAATTATCTAAGAGAGTATTGATTATTTACAAAAAAGAGAAAGATTTGACAGAAACAATACAAAATACTGAAACGTAGTGTGACGAACTTTGATCCACAACTGAAAACAAGTATCACATCACAAGAAATTTTTTTAGGGTATACTTCCCCCCCTTATATTTTCTGAGCATTTCCCCACATTTTTGTTCCTTTCCTTTGAGAAAAAAAGTGGTATCTCATTATTACAGAGGCATATTGTACAGATAAACAAATTACTGTAAGAGGCCTTGCGTGATACCTTGAAATGTAGACTTACTGAATTGTGAAGTACTAAGGTAAGAACATAATGGATAAGATACACATTAGAAAATGGGAACCCTTAGAACTCATTAAGTCAAGATTCTGGTGACTGTTTATCTCATGAGAAAGATAATATTATGGCACTAGAAACATAATTACATCCCATCGAGAAAACTGCCCGGTCACTGCATAAAATGCGATCATCTCTCACGCTGTGCATTGTGTGGAAGAGCAGTAGTTTTGGAGATGCCGCCAGAAGGAATGAACCACTACAGATGAGAAGACAAAAAATCACAGTAATTATGGAAATACAAATGAGTTAATGTTTTGCAAACAAATATTAGAGAGAGACTACAAAGTGTGAAAAGGCAGAGATATAATAAGATTTGAGAAATGGAGCACAAGATTGGAAACAGGTGTTAGACACAGAATTTCTGGTGCTGAAAGCCAGAGGTAGGCAGAAGCGTGCTTCTCCGTCTTGCATTTCTGAGCTTTTGACTACTAAGACTCAGAAAAGGCCTGCAAATAAATGATGAAAATCAAGAGCCCAGGAGGTGGGGGCAAGAGTAGTGGGGCTCACACAATCCAAATTTCATTCAGTAATGACTGTGGGCTGTGCTCGAGTCAGTGACCTGGTGCGTGGTTTTAATTTAAGGAAGATTAAGTGTACATACATACACATATACATAGAGATGCATAAACACACATGCACACACATAATTTTTTGTGTGTGTTCATACATCTAGAATGTTCACATTAGCACAATGAAAGCTGACCAAATTAAGTTCTTGTTCTTGATTTAATAGCTGGAATTCAGGAGCTAAGAAGGCATACTGGGAGAGTTGGCTATCATCCTTCCCCACTGTCTCCTTCAGGGATTCCCTCTGCAGATCTCTTCTCTCTTATTCCTGAAGGTCTAGGAAACTCATGGAAGGCAAAGGGGTACAAAAGATACACCCCACTGCCACAGGGGATGCAAGTCCTAGGAGCTAACTTCCTATTTCCAAGATGAATTGTAAAATATGGGTTGACAATATTCATCAAGAAATCATGGTTTTGAAATCATGAAAGATGGTAAAGACCTACCATATGCCCCTACTTTAAATTTCAGACAATATTCACCTCTGACTATGGCACGAGCTAGTAGGGCCCTAGAGACACCTGTTCGCTAGTCCTGAATGACACTCCTCGGCCAGTAAATTAAAAGTGTAAAACAAAATAAACCTTCCCTTGATCCTGCCTTGTCTTCTAGCATTAGCCCCACAGCCCTGCTTCCATTCACTACTGAACTTCTTGAAAGAATAACCTTCACATCATCTCTCTTACTCACTTCCTTCTCATTCCTCAAGCCTTTTCTACCAAGACTGTACTTACTAATTGTGAAATGAGAACCTTCTGGCTAAAATCCAATGGATACTTTTCAGTCTTTACTTCAATTGATATGTGCCACCTATTACACATGTGCAAGCCCTTCTGCTTTCAGCACTCTGCTCCACCAGCTTCCAAAATAACGTGTTTTCCTGATATTATTATCACTTTAAAACTGCTCAGCCTGTCCCTGAGTGACTGTTCCTGAGTCTGTCCCTCAAATGTGTGTGTTGCCTGGGGCTCTGTCCTCATTCTCTTCTCTGAGTGGTCTTACTCATCCCCAACTATCACATACAAACCGATGGTGTCTCTGTTTATGTCTCAGTTCAGACTTCTAGCCTGAGCTTCACACTCTTATCCAAGGACCCTACTGGATAGCAACACTTAGATATTTCCAAGCAAAAGCCATCCCTTTCGATCTCAAATCTGTTTCTTCTCCCAGGTTCCCTACTTGCTGCATTTAGCACTCATGTCACCATGTAACCAAGATAAGCCAGGTAGCCACTCATACTTGACTCCAGAATTTTCCACTTGGTGGCATAGAATGACTCGCACAGTTATTTGCTTTCACTGCATATTAGACAATTTTGAAAAGTTAGAGTTTATGTGATGTTTGGTCTTTAGACATTATACTTATAGCATTTAAGTTGCAGTCAATATTTTAGTGAATACTTTTAATAAGGCATTTCGAAAATATATTGTATGAAATTATTATGTGTGTTCAACCTGGGAAAGAAACATCTCACTTCATGAGAGATAAAAAGAGGAAAACATGGTTTGTTCTCTTATTGTCATGATGGGCGGCGGAGTGTTATTTATGTTTCTTGTCAGCTGCCCATCTGTACTGAACTTCTAAGGCTCTGCTAAGCTTCTGCCTACTTAGGATGACTCATTCTCTTCTTGCAATAATATATAGAGATTTTCTCCCTGAAACAGCATTGATATATTTTTCTTTGCAATTCTCTGGTTCCTCCTGCTTCCTGTTTTCTGAGTCTTTGCTAATACCTACCCAGATATGAAAATCAAAGGGGCTGGTAAAAGGGAACAGTCTAGGAGATTTAATCATATTTACCTTCTAATTCTTTTATTATCATCAGGCATGTCAATATCTGGGTTGAATTGGTAATGAAGGAGTTCGGTACCGAAGAGATCATATTCCAAGTAACAGCCAAGTTGAGCAAACTCCAGTAGTTCCTTCTTATCAAGTATAGTCCTAGAGAAAATAAGACAGACTTATTGTTGTTATCAAGAGCCCATTTTCTACATAAAGTAAAAATTTTAAGCATATTATGTACTGGAACATAGTTTAAGTAAAGTAACAGAGCTTTTGAATTGGCTCTTATGATGTGACTATAAAACAGTAAGTTCACTTTGTTACCAGAAACAAGAATTTACCCATCTAAAAGGGACTTTCCCTTTTAAAGTACTTTGAAACTATGGATGTTTTAATTCCATTGCCAATACTCAAAAACAATTTTGTAATTCTCCTACAGAATTGTCTTCAGAATAAGGTCCGTGTGTGTTTGAAAATCCTCAGTGGGAGGGCTGTGGGCTGTGGAAACTGTCAAAGGAAATTTGGCATCAGATACCATGAGCTACGGGAGTAAATCAAACCTTGGTAAAGCTTGAAGCTAAGGTAAAATAATAGGACCAGTTTCTTATGAAGATCATGACATGGTTCTAAAATTAATTTCAAAGCTTATGTGGCCCTGGCTAGGTGTCTCAGTTGGTTAAAACATTGTTCTGTACACCAAAAAGTTGTGGGTTTGGTCCCTGGTCAGGGCACATAAAGGAGGCAACTGATCGATGTTTCCCTCTCACATCGACATTTCTCTCTCTCTCCCCACATTTTCCTCTCTCTCTAAAATCAATAAAAACATATCTTCAGGTACAGATTAAAAAAATTATTTGAATATCACTGCAACTTTTTAAAAAGGGGCAATACTATATGCATTTATGTTTTGGTGCGCTTATTTTTTAAATGCAATTTATAATTGTATGCAGATTTTTGTGAATATCTTCTCATTCAATACATATCTTAGTAAGAATATTACTGCTTTATGTTGCAAGACTATGCAAATGAGTGGGAAAGGAGAAAAATGTAAACAGTGCAGAGGAGTGGAGTCTGGAGCAAGAATAGATGATCTCAAGAAATTCACATTATAACAACTAAAAAGGGATGCATTAAGTTAGACCCAAAAATACCATGGTAGAAATTCAAACAGATAGAGAAATAAAGAAATAAAGGCAATAGTGAACTGACATTCCAATAGAGAAAGAAAGAGAGAGAGAGAGAGAGAGAAAGAAAATACTTTTTACCAAAAGACAATGAATATGGAAAAAAATGAGAGGGAAAACACACCCCATTAGACATTGGGTAAAGGTAATTACAGACCTAGAAAAAGGATGATTGCTTGGGACCCAGGACTGGCCTGGAGAAGAGTTGGAGTGTCAGGCCATCATTGTGTCATTAGGCTTTGATCTACTCTAACATATACTATTACTTTGGCAACTCCAGTATGCAAGGATTAAAGCACTATTATATGTCTACAAATCTCCTTCTAAGAGGTCAGAAGTATTTTCAAAGCCTTTCTTCCTTCTAAAGTATAGGAGGACCAATTAAGCCTCAGTGTGTCACGAGAGCAGGAGGTTTCCGCTGTGCGGAGATGCTGAGATGCTTTCTGGGAGTTCACTATTGACTTTCACTCTAAGCAATCACATTGGAGCTGCCTCCTCTTTATCTTATTCACCCGTTTAGTGTAACTTAGAGTCCACAGTGTTGTTTTAGGCAGGGAGGCTAAAATATCCTCCTTTCCTACTTTAAAATGTGCATTAGTTCTGTGCTATTTCCTGTGAATACCACTCCTTTCCATCTTCTTACCATGGAGACCATCTTTTGCTTTCAAAATTACTGCATTAAAGGAATATGTGTTTCGGTGGAGTAAACATATTCTGTTTTCCTCCCCAAAGAACCTTGGACAAGTTACTGGGGTGGGGAGGGGTCAGGGGAGAGGTCATTTGGGGTCAAGAAAGAGAATGGAATAATAACAGATTGGATCAGACTCTGATTTCCACTCTTAGGATCTTTTTCATTTTATTGGCATAATGCCTTGAGAGTAAGTTTTCTAAAATTTAAGTAGTATATTGAGAAATATATTCAATGAAAAGTCCATAGTAAATAACAAGCCGTAGACAAATCTTTAGTCTTAGATCCAGTTGAAAACTAAAATAAAGTTGATTATCATCATCATCATAGCTGAGAGTTAGAAGCAGTTAGTTGCTCCAGCATTGTGCACAGTGCTTTATATTTATTATCTCATTCAATATTCTCCACAATTCTATCAGGTCTCAATTTTACAGATGAGAAGACTGGGACTTAAGATATTAAATATTCAAGGTGATATGCTAAAGTATAAATTCACTTCAAGGCTAGAATATACTCTCTTAACTATCACACTTGCTGTATGAATTTTCCTGTGGCTGAGTAGTCTGTACTCAAAGAACATGTTCCAAAATTGCATTGACTGTGCACATCATGTGTTTTAATTTTTATTTTGAAATTTAATTCCCTCCCCACAGTACCCTCAAACTATACTTGAAAATGGAGACTATATCATCAAAGAGGCTGATGAACCTCCCAAAGTAAGAAAGGATTACTTTCTGGAGGTACTTAATTGCTAATTCAGAGAGTAGCTGCATATAATAGATAGGACTTGACCACTATAGTTACTTCAGATATTTGAATGGCATGGTCAAAGGAGCAGGAACTATACTAATCATGACCACTGCTTACTTTCATTCTGGGAGCCTGACATTGCTCTAAGCCTCTTATGAATATTAAGGCCACATATTAAGGGAGTATCTTTCTCCTGAAGTCCAAAGTTTTGTGTCTGATTGTCTGCTTGTCATATCCATCTAGATGTCTAATAGACATCTCAAGATCACATGTCTTGAACCAAAAACCCCTGGTCTACCACCCTAAACTAGCTGCTCTAACACCCTTCCCTGTCTCAGTTGATGGCAACTCCATCCATCCAGTTGTTCAGGCCAAAAACCTTGTGATTATTCTTGACTGCTTTGTCCACATCTAGTCCATTAGGGTAGACCTTTGGCTCAACTTTCAAAATATGACTGGAATTCAGACAGGTCACCACCTCCCTGCTATCCTCCTAGTCCAATCCCATCATTTCTTGCAGGATCTGTGCCATAGATTCTCAACTGCTCTCTTCAGTTCTACCTTTGTTCTACTACAGTCTATTCGAATATAGCAACCAAGGTCTATGTCTACACCTAAGTCAGATCAGGTCTCTCCTCCACTCAGACACCACCGGTGGCTTGACATTTCCCTCAGAGAAAAAGCCAGGGCCTTTCAGTGGCCATGAGCCCTGCGTGATCTTTTTGGATGTGGTCTTACAATAGCCTCATCCAAGAGAGGAAAGGGGAATGGAAGTATCCAGATCTCCAGATGTTCATTAGATGTAAATACTACTTATATTATCAGTGTTGTCTGAAGAATATCACCATAGTAGAGATACCTTTCTCGAGGAAGACTAACATGTTCAATTAGATTCATATGAACATGTAAGCTGCAAGAATAACCCCTGGGAATTATTATCCTGTAGAGCAGCATATGGGAAAGAGTGGGACTTTGAAGGAAATGGTCCCATAGTAAATCACTTAAATCTTGCAGCCACGTGTAAGGGAGATTTCCTCAGAAGAGAAGCAATTGTGCTGATGTTCTGGATGTTAGGAAAATGCATTTGAAAAAGGAGGCAGACGAATTTGCTGTCATTAAAAATCCGGTATATACAAGCTCACATATGTGAATATATAAATTATTTTTTACTGACATTTAGTGATAAGACACCCTCTAGATAACTGAACATTACTGTGTAGAAATTAAGAAATTAATTCATTTAAATTTTCCTTACTGAGGTTCAAAACCCACAGTGTTGGGGTGGGGGGCAGATTGTGTCAGTGATCATGCATATTTTTCATAGGAAAAATCCTGAAAAAAACCCAGAATTTGGAATTATATGATAATGAGGGGTAGAAGGGGAGAACTAGGTAAAACAAGATTAATAAACACCTAATCTTCATCAGGTATTCAAAGCAGCCCTGTCTCATTTAATCTTTACAAACACTATATAAGGAAGGTATGATGGTCCCATTTTATTGATGAGGAAACTAAGTCTCAGAAAAGTTAAGTAACTCAGGAGTGTGAATAAATCCAGATTGTGTTTGTCTTCCAAAGCCATGTTCTTAGACCACACTGCCCCTTCTGTGATGAGTGCATCCACCCATCCACAGAAGCTCCCTTCCTTCTCACCAGCACTCACCTGTGGAGAAATCCACCCCATCACAAAGAAGACTCAGAGCATCCCACACCAGGAATTTCTAACAAGGTGACTTAACCACATTAAACTGACACTCAGTTGGATGACTTTCAGGGACTGTCAAGGTGCTATTGAAGTTGGATTTATACAAGTGTCTTTTTTTTTCCACTTGGAGAAAGGATCAACCCCAGATGTCCAAATGGCATCATGGGAAAATGCATTCTGCTGAACATCTTTTAGATAAGGATTAAACAGAGGTCCTGCCCCTCTCAGACATCAATGATCTCGAAGCTCTTCTTGTATAAGTGTAGGTGGCAGCCTCAGCCAGTCCTGCTCATTCTATATTCTCTACCCGTGAATAATTATGTTGTTTCTTATTCCAGTCCTCCCCAGTCTTTAAGGTAAGTACTTTCTACTTCTTGCCCTAAACAATGAGTGAGGTGGTTTGTGAGATGCAGAACTGCTGCATTTCTCCCTTCTTCAAGGTGCATGCAGTGATTGCATCGCGTTCCATATCATGGGATTTCCCAGGAGGCAGATGAGATTTTTGTATCAAATGTTTGTTTTTGTCATTCATATTATATTATTTCTTCTTTTGCATGTTTTACACTTTTGCTCTTCAACTAATAAACACATTCTGTCTACATAAGGAACCAGGCATAAATTTACAGCAATCACATTGCTGTTAGCTAAGAAAATGGCAACTAAAGTGATTTGGCTATCTTTGCTTTCAGAATCTGGTCATCATTTATTAGTGGTTTATGGTTGGCACTAAAATGCAGGACAGTTTATTCTCTTTTTCATAAGATCTATATTCTAGATCTTATCCAAGTGCTGAGGGGTTTAGTTTAATGTCAACAGGTGCTCTGAGTGGGAGCAAGGAAGTCTGTGTGAAGTGATAATTTAGACCAGGGTTTGCGGGCCATCTCAATAGAAAGAACTAAGGAGCAGAAGAAAGGATGTAATGCATGGGTGTGATCAAAATGACACTAATGCCTAACATTTGTCTTGGGTTTTACAGTTTCAAAGAACTCTCATACATTTGCACACACCTTCCTGAATTAATTCACCAAACATCTGCTAGCTTGTACCATCAGCTACTTTGTGCTAGCCTCTGTACTGGGAATACAAGTATGAATAAGAAATTTAAGCTGCTGTCTTAAGGAACTGGAAGTCTAAGGAAAGAGAGAGATATTTAAACTAACAATTACAATTAAGTGTGTTGAAAGTTTTTTTTAGTACAAATAAATACAAAGTATTATGAGAGAATAACTAAAGGAGTGACTCACTTGAGTTGCATCTTTAAGAAGACTATTCAGATAAAGTTGGTGGGATTCAGGTGTTGGATGAGGGATGGATGATGTAGAAGAAAACTGTTGGGAATGGGGGAAGGTTGATGTTCTTGAAGATAAGGGTGTAATTATCAGAGCTAAAGTACATGAGAGAAGAAGCATCCATCCATTCCTCCATCCAGTAAAAAATTGTTGGCCATCTACTTACTATGACATATGAGCTAGTAAAACAATGACAACACACAGTCCCGTCCTTTAAGAAGTTCAGTGTCTATAGGGAAGAGACATGGAAACAAATAATTACTTTACGGACCATACTGAGTTTAAGAATAAAAGTCCTTCTAGGAAGTGGGAGGACCTAGCAAACACTGCTTGGTTTGTTCAGGGAAAGCTTTCTAGAGAAGGAAACTTCTGATGAGCTTCCTTTTGAAGAAAGATTGCTGAGTGAGTAAGAATGGTATATTCACAGCCAAGAGACTAACTAGCTTGTGTGAGAAGCATGTAAGAACAGTCAGTTCATTCAAGGTCACTGTCAGTGTGGCTGTAGCCCAAATTCTGTATCTCCACTAGACATAATGGGAGATGAGGTGGAGAGATGGGTGGGGACCAGGTGACCAAGACATTTGGATATTGTGTTGAAGCTGAACAGGAACCATTAAAGAGTTTTAAGTCAGGGTGGAGGACAGTAATCAGATTTGCATTTGAACAAGTCAGAATGGTGGCAGGCTGGGTCAGGGAGCAAGGCTGAGGATGTGGTTCCCTTCTGAAGTGGTTCCTGTTCAGGTGACAAACAAGGGCCTGAATTCAATTAACAACAGAGGATGGACAGGAGGGTCTATATTTTCAGATCTGAGTGAGATAGACAGGTCTTATCACATGGAGGTACAGGGCAGGGAGGAATCTAAGCTGACGTCTGGGTGAATAACGCTGTCATTAACCAGAATAGGGCAGGCAAGAGGAAGAGGAAGTGATGAAGCGCTGTCCGCATTGTGACAGCGCTGCAGGAGGGGAATCAAGGGCATGTCCCGGGCAGTAGATGAGACACCGGCACCCTTAAGTGGTACCGAGAATACAGGAGGGCCACGTTCTGAAACTCGTAATGAACTGGTGAAATAATTATGCCGCATATTAACATTATTGTATAAACAAAGAAACTGAAGCTTGAATCTTTTCAGTGATCAGGAACTCCAGTATTCTGGCTCCTAATCTAGTGCACTCTCCCTTACTGCGCTGTGACCGTGTTGTCATTTTGTCATTCATCAGCCGTATCGATCTGTGTATTCCTGAGCCCAGAGGGTGAGTCCCAGGAGGGCAGCTCCATTGGAGACCAGACTAGCTCAGGACCTGACGCAGGTAGAAGCACAGAACACATGTAACGCTAAAAGTTATGAACTTGACCAAATAATTTTTTAAATTGTATACAGATACAATAATAAATGAATGTTTATATACAACTGATTTATTAAATACAACATTGAATTATAATGACTTATTAATATAAAAAATTATTTACCACCTCTCCCCACTGAATTCTTCAGTATTTTTTAATCCTCGCCCAAGCATGTGTTCACTGGTTTTTAGAGAGAGAGAAACATGGATGTGAGAGAGAAGCAATCCCGTACGTGCTGCAACTGGGGATCGAACCTGCAACATTTTGGTGTCCTAGGCAACACTCCAACCAAATGAGCCACCCAGCTGGGGCTGAAACCCTCAATTTAAAACCAACTGATATTTGTACACATAGTGTTATAAGGGATTCTTTGTTATTTTAAGAGTTTTTCAACAACTACTCAAAAGCATTACTAAACTCACCTAATACTATTCATGCAATAATCTAAAATGAATTTTAAAATATTTATAATGCAATGGCTAAAAGAAATTAATATATAACTTACTATAATCTAATAAATAAAATGTTAATATAATTCTAAAACACTCCTCCTGTAAATTCTTATATTGCAAATGGCAGCTCCATCTTTATTATAAAATCTGAAAAATTCTTAATTGTTAAGTTTTAATTAATGTATTTTGTCAAAATAAAAAATACTATATAGAATGATATGCATGTTTAATGATGACCTAAACATTGTTAAAGATGCATTTAGCTTTTTGTGCCAAGGCATTACTTCTATAGAGCAGTCTTCTCAATATTAGAGAATAACTGGGAATGGAAAACTATAGAAAAATAATTCAGATTGCCATGCATTCATTTCCCTTTATCTCTGTTTGAACAAGCATACTTCCCTCCCTGCCCCTCCCCACCATTCAGTTTCTCTGACTGCTTGGGTCTGTACCATATAGAGATGTTTAATGACATCATAGGGAGGAATGATGTCACACTCAATATTATGACTTCAGTGCAGGCTTATGCTAAAGGAACAGATGGCTGCAAGAAAGAGAAAAACCTGGGTTTGAATTAGATGAAAAGTCAGCTCTGAATTAGAAATCAGCTCTGAATTGTGAAATGTAATTAAAACTTTATATTAAAATGCATTTTGCGGTTTATACACCCCAGGAAGACCTTTTTACCATATGAACTTTCCAACTGCCACACAGCACAAAAGAGGCTGTGTTTTTCATGTAAGGCGACACACAGTTCAAGGAATGATGGTATTGAGGAGAGTGAAGATAAATCTCATAGCCATGGCAATCCTATTTGTTAAAATGTCACATTTCATGGGAATGGTGTCAGAGTCATGAAATATTGCCTTAGGAGAAAAAAATTGCTAGGGAACGGTATGGTGGTATAATGTGCCAGAGAGAGCACACGGCCCGTGCCTGTGCTGGCCCGGGCGCGGGGCTGGCCTGCCCAACTGTCTCTGTTAGAGAGTACGGTTTGGGATAGTCACCAAATGTCAGTTACAAGCATGACTTAACTGTCTTCAGTCAGCACTTTCATAGACATTGCAGGGCTTTGCTGCATTTAAGTTCGTCAAACATTTGTCTGGATTTTCTTTTTACATAGGTTCTGTCTTGAAAGGAAGTCCAAGATTAATAATCATGGGAGGAAATATGCATAACACTTAAACAGTTAAAAGTAATTTTTCTTAACCTGTGTTGACAGATGAGCAAAAGACTGGGAGGATGAAGTGACCTGCTCAAGGTCACGCAGGAGGTAAGAACTAGAATTAGGCATTGTGACCCCAACACCCCGTTTCTCACTGTCCCCTGCCGACACAGACTGGCCGTTGCATTAATGGAAGCACAGCTGCTGCCCGTGTCACCACACGCTTTCAACTACAGAGCATTTGGGGTTGTGTTTCTGCGTCAGTGAGCGCTCTGCAAGCCACTGCAGATTCTTGTGTGAAATGTAGCTGTAGTCATACCCAACTACATATACAAGTAGCCACGATTACATGTTTAAAATAATCCACTTTTAATATTTTCCTATCATCTGCCATTGTGATAAGAGAAGAAATGCCAGTGGACATTAGTGCATGGGAAAAAGGAAGGGCTATTAGTAAATATTTTCTTTGAAAAAAATTCACTTTCTTCTCAGGTCCCTCCCTGCTTTGTTGCCTGAGTGAATTTCTTTAATTTCTCATTCTGTGATTGGATCTGAGCAGATATGACTAGATAAAATGTCTTTACTGTACTTACTGTGCACAATGTACATACTGTACAGTGCACATCACTTCTTTCACTGTCTACTATACACTGTGTATAATGCATGCATATACACAGTCCCAATAATAAACTGCTAAGAAATACAGCACCATACGCACAGAATTCTAAATGTTTAAATCATGTCACGTGTATAATATTCCAATTGGTTTTTAGTGCTACCATACTATTTAGATATATAAAGATGTTTTGCTCAATTTAAGTTTGTTAAATATTTGCCTAGAATTGTTTTTTAAGTATTTCATGTTATTTTACTAGTACTCATAGGAATTAAAAGTGTACAGTTTCAAGGATACCAGATAATCATTTTTTATGACTTTTCAAAGAAAAACTTAAGGTAACAGTCACCATAATTATAATTAAATGATCATTTTGAAGGCAGAGAATGGGTCTTGCTCCCTGCTAACTCCCATTGTCTGGTTTATGGTGATTAGGCATTCAACAAATATCTGTGGAAGGAAGGGAGGGAGGGAGGGAGGGAAGGAGGGAGGGGGGGAGGGAAGGAGGGAGGGAGGGAGGGATATCCCACTCACTTCATCTAATTGAGAACATGAAAAATGTATCAGAATTGTATACTGTAAGGAGCTGGGTGGATTTGGCACGGATAATCAAGTGTAAAGAGAATAAAACGCGTTATTAGGTCATCGTCTGCGTCTCCCCTTCTCCTTTGTCAAGAAACCCTTGGGTCAAATTCCACAGGGAGCAATTTTCAAAGACAAAAGACGTGGTATATTCCTGAAGTTCATTATCATTGTGTCCCTCCTCAAATGCTAGACCCTAGACTTCCATTGAAGCCCTTGAGTTTATTAAATAGATAACCAAGTAGAAAACAGATTGAGGCATACTACCTGCCTGGTGCCTTCTGAGGGGCTCAATGTATAACCAATAAATAGTTAGTAACCAAATACTTTCCAGCCTTGTTTTACCCAACTTTCCTTGGTAATGAAAGAATTGTGTTCTGATACAATACCTACAGGTAGTCGATAGAATATTAAGGATAAAACTTCCTTAGAGATGAATCAGAAAAAGACTATCTCTGGGGTGTATTCTAAGATCACAGAGAGCCCATACCAGGCCAGGGCAGAGGCCCTGCTGTGATCATATGCCACCTGGAAATGTGGATAGGGTTTTAACAGGTAGTAAAATTATAATAAAGGATTAAAAGGCATAAAGCCTTTGAGGATTAAAAGCCCAAACAGGAATAGAAATGCTGGTGTTATTTTCCGATAAATGTCGACTTTGGGTGGCTATACCTGTCAAGGGCAGCCCCCTCTGAGGTTCCCTAGGGTTAAATCCGCAGCAGTCCACGGGCACTGCCACAGGCCCATATTTCTTACGGAGAACAGATGGTGAGGGGAGGGCCCAGACGCAGAAGCCGATTTATCTTGTCAGGCAGTTATCTCCAGGTAAATGACCTTAAGCAGGTCACAGGTGGTCACATGACAGCAGTGTGGTTCAGAGGTGTCCTAAGGGAAGTTAACTCTTCCCGCTCACGGCCCCAAGTGTTCCTTTCTGACAGGTATAGGGCGGTTTGTTGTTGCTCTTGTGTGTGTGTGGTGGAGCGGCGGGGGGGGGGCATGTCTGTGCATGTGTTTTAAGGCAAAATGCCTTATGCATGAAGGCTAGGGAAGATTTATGTATTTTCAAAAACATTTAATTGCTTCAATGTGATGTGGACATCCCAGAATATTTTATTTCATATTCTCAAATGACAGGAATCCGACCTGTTGGGGGATAAATGAACAATTTTACAGGTAGTCAAGGCCACTTGTCAGCCCTGCTGGAAAGCCCGGTGTTAGAAAGGGGCTGCAGGCCAGAGCTAGTGCCTGGGCTTCTACGTCACAGTCACAATAGCCCATGGCTTCAGAACCTTCTCCTTTGTGCCTGAAAAAACATGGTGGGAGGAACAAAATGACTTTTTTTCTGGGGGCCTTGTTTTCAGGATGCTTTTCTTTTTGTGTGTCATCTGTGCGTTTTGCCGCATGAAATACATGCCCTTTTGTGATTCGCCGCCATTGTAAAGCTGAAGCCCTTGCCCTTTCAGTAAAGATCAGATGGTGTGTGCAGCCCACAGACCTCAGCGTGTCTGTGAAAGGCTGACCCAGTCCAGCTTCAGCCCAGCAACTGTCTTGCTGTGAACAGTCACATCAAAAGGCTAAAGTTGCCAGCATCTGCCTCCCTGATTAATTTTTTCTGTTATGTTACTTAATTTGTTTTTCCAAATGTGCTACTTTTTCTAAAGCCATTTTCACCAGTTGCCTCTCCTCTGAAATGTTCATCCTTCTATATATTTCTTTGCCAGGCACTGGAACCCTGAACAATCCCTGGTATAGACACAGAATGAGTGGCTGTTCTAGAAATGTTCTCAGGGTTTTCTAGGATGCTCAGAGCTTGTCTGATGTCAGATCGACCTGTCTGTCCCATCCTGGGCATTGTTTAAGAGAAAATGCATGTACATGTATATGTGCATATATGTATATATATATGTGTTGTTTGATTTTTATGAGCAAGGGATATATATCTATATTGATTTGGTATTGATTTTATGAGCAAGGAATAAACATATATTGTTTGATTCTATGAGCAAGGACGCTCTACTCTGCCAGGAGTTAAGGTTGTTTCACAATTTCCAGTGGAAACTTATTTTCTCTTAGTGCTAAGCATGATTCTCTAACTTACCTACCTGTCTAACTAGGAACAGATAGGCCAGAAAGACTCTTCCTTAAGAATCACTGTGAACCAGTTTCAGGCAGCATGGCAGACTAAACATTCACAGAAAACTTTCCATGATAGTGTAAGTAAAATACTCAACAATGAAAGGGGTGGGGGGAAGATACTTTTACATGCTTGGCTCAGCTGAGGGGAAAGTAAAGAACTTGCTCAGGGGCAGAAACAGAAGAGCAGACAGAATAAGTGAGGGGAGCCCAGAGCTACCATTGTCTGGGGAGTTTAATGGGCCCAGCAATAGAGAGCCAGGGCTGGAGTCTGCAGGAGACAAATTGGAGACACAGCCTCTGCGCCCAGCACATACAGGAAATGTTCCTTTCATCTAAACCACCCACATGGAAGGACTAGTTAAAAACTGTCCCACAGAGGCAGTCTTCTGAGGTTGTGTCTTTCTTAATCTTCAGGTGAAAGGGACGCAGGTTGAGACAAAAGTCTCCTCTGAGAATCTGTAGCCACAAGCGTGTACTCACTGAGTTTAGGGGCCAGAATTCATAGCATCTGTGCGGTTCTAAACTCTCCAAGCCCAAAGTTTAGTTTTGAAAGTCACAGAGGAGACAAGTACCATCTCATTCTACTGGATGGGTATCTACAGTAGTCGAGCTCATAAAGACAGACGGGAGAACAGCGGTTGCCCTGGGCCTGGGGCAGAGGGACTAGGGAGCTGCTGTGTAATGGGGTGGGGTTTCGGTTTTGCCAGATGAAGAGTCCCGGAGACCAGCCACACCATAGTGTGAATGTACATAACACTACTGAGCTTCATACTTCAAAATGGCTAAGCAGGTAGATTTTGTGACGTGTATTTGACCACAATTTATACATTAAAGAAATTTAAAGTAATACCAGGTTAGTAGAGCCCCCTAACTACCTATAATCAACTCAGGACTCAAAATAATTTCCAAGAAACCTAAAAATCACAATAAATTGTTTTAAATACAGCAAAATAACCTCACATGAATAAGAGCCAGAAGAATCAACGACCTATAAAATTAGAGTTAAAAAAAAGAAAATAGAATTTAGGTTTATTAATTATAAGGTAAACATTCTATGCATAATATTTTTAACACAAGTTGAAAATATATTAAAGGAAAAAATCTCAAAATTAACAAAGCAGATATGAAAAGTAAGAAAGAGAACTTAGAGAAATAAAAAAAATCACAGATCTTAGTATTATAAACAAAATTGATAGTCTAAGCAACAGATTGCTTTCACTGGAGAGAGAAGTATTAAATAGGAAGACAGAATTGAAGAAATTATAGTTCAAAGATGAAAATGGACGGGAATATGAAGAAGATGTTACGAGACAGGGAGGACAGCTAATGAGACCCTACATATAGCAAGTGGGTATTTATGATACAAATACACAGGAAAATATGGATGAAGCAATATTTGAAGAGACAAGGACTGAGGTTTTCCAGAACAATGAAAGACATGTCCCATACCCAGGAATCCTGATGTGGAAGTCACTGCAGCATATTACTGGCCGCACGGTGACTGTTCATTCCGTAATCGATTCAGTCTATCTAGGTAAAGCCTCATGTGCAGCCTTTGCAGCATTGTTAGGCTTTCACAACATTAACTCCAGACAACATCTGTTTGCAGAGTCAGCAACAGATGTTTTTTCCTGTCCCCTACACATCTAATCAGCCATAATTATTTGGTGCTTTGCTCTCATTTGTACATAATCTGCTTACCTATCAAGGTGCGACATAACTGTTTTGGAGATGTCTATGCCTGCTTCTTGCAATATTCGGGTAATCTGAAAGGGTGCACTTGGATTCCTTCCAGGATGAATGATGACAGGACAGCCAAGCTGAGCCTGGGCTTGGGCTGTTGCCTGGAGAACCTTTCTTTCACTCTCAGTCAGAGGCCAGGAGCAACCGATTTCCCCAATAACGCCGCACTTGATGCTGGTTCCATCAGCCCCGTGGAGAATTTCGTTAACGAGGACATCAGTGAGCTAAGGAAGGGTGGGAATGAAAATATGTCATAGACTGTGGAATTCCTCAATGTAGTGTCACCACAGTGTGTTAATGAACTTATCCTTTCAGTCACTCATTGTTGAAGAATGTATTCATCATTCGTACAATGTTGGTCAAGGAAAAAGGCATTTTCTGGCTAAGTCTCAAATTCAACAAGTTTTTCTAAATAAAGATTCAGTAATATCTTACTGTGACTATTTAACAAGAAATTTATGGCTTTAGGAAGCTAAAGAGGAAAAAACATGAATTAATGAAAGTACATTCAGATAAGAAAAATATTTATAATTTAATTTGAGGAGCATTTAGACATAAAAAAGATTGTTCTCGAATCTACATCAACTGTACCACGTAATTTTTAATCCCCCCTTTTTATGCACTCCTTTATCCTATACAGCATAAAAAATTCACAGCACATAATATGAATATTACATTTTCTGGTCAGATATATAGTTACTGCTAAGAGTGGTTAGAAAACTGTGTAGTAGTTGACATCATGATAGTCCTCAAATAATGTAAATATATAAAAAAGGAAAGGCCTTATTAGAAAATAATGCAGATAAAGTTTTGAAATACAAAGTATTTTGAAGATTAACTGATTCTTTGCAAAAACTCTAGCTGACATGCTAGGCCTATCAAGCAGGCAATGGAAGATACAAATGAATGTATACATATCCATGTAAACATGTATAAACACGTACATGTATGTCTAGAAAGAGAGCACATACACATGCCCAAAAGTCTTGCTGCTTATTTGTCCTTTGTGTGCCTGAAAGATTTACTTCCTTCTGCTCATTCTTGCTTAAGATCTTGTGATAACAACAAGGGAATGGATTTTCTCCCCCCTCCTATTTGGTAAAAGGAGAAGGAAACACATTTCTGAATGTGCCCATCTCTGCCTGCCAAATTTCACCCTGCAGTGAATTGCTATGGCTGGTTATTTGGTTATTATAAAATGCAGCAACAGGCCGCATAACTGAAGCTCATCTTGAAAAAAACTGAGGTTTACAAACAGCCTGGGACACCACTACAGAGTATGGAAACAGTATGTATGAATCTAAGTACTAACACGTTGGATTCTGCAGTGACCAGTGATGCTTTTCCTTTATGAAATGAAATGTTCCCAGTTTGGGTCTCAGTTGGAAGATCTTTGCTAGCTAGCAAATCTCCGTAGAATTCCCAGCTACCTGTGAGCCAATGACGTTTCCAAGTGTAGATAACACATGGGAATAATCCATGGTCTGAATTCTGGCTATTCAGATGTACATACAAATAATGTCAGAAAACCTAGGGCTTTTTACCTGCTCCACGGACATGGCTTTGGTCTCCGAAGAGTGAGTTGCATCTACATAAAACCCGGCTCCTGATATGACATGGACGCCAGTCTCTTCAGCCAGCCACTTCAGAGTCTGCACATCGCGGCCGATCCCAGTGGTCGTGTTCTCCACCAAAGCCCCCCCACCTTTAGCTTTAAAATACAACAGTTCTTCTTTGATCGCTTCCGTCTCCTGATGCAACTGAAGATTCTCTTTATGGGAATAAGGGTTTTTCTGAATCCAAAACAAATTTTTCATCATAATAGGTTCCTTAGAGGTAGCTTCGTGAGATGGAGGAGGTGGATAGTAACAGAAATCAAAGGTCATTGTCAAATGTTCATGGGTCAGGGTGCGGCCCAGTTTGCTTGGCTCCACTAGGCCCAAAACAGTTTGGACTTTGCCACTTAAGGAAGACATTTCTGAGGGCACCAGGAGATGGTCTAAAATGAGTGTTTTCTAGAAAAAAGAAAGAAAGAAAGCTATAATCAGAAAGTTTAATTTAACACATAGACATATTCTTTCCATAGGGGATGGGAGGCTGTGAATGTATACCTGTGTAAGAAGCAGTGAAACTAGAAATATGATCTCACTCATCACCCTGCCAAAGTCAGGGTCTGTCCCTTGTAAATTGTGTAGGTTCACTGCAGCTCTAAGTGACATGCATAGTGTTAAATGTCCCCTGACCACTTCCACTGGGGCCCTTCTGCTTGATTAAATCCTGACTTCAACTACTGGGAATATTTCATGATATTCAATTCACATTTTTCTTTTGTTTAATTTTATCTCATTAGTCATAGCTCTGCTTGCTTGGATAATTTAATGATAATCTCCATTTAAAAAATCTTCATAATCAATAAGTTATATCAAAACTAGCCATCATGTATCAGAACTGTTTCATTTGTCATCTTTCAGCTAAATTAAATATCCTGGGGCTACTGATCCTTCCATTATTCATTCACTGTCCAGCTGCACAAACTCCTGTTGAAGGTCTGCCACATGCCAGAAACCACATGCTAGAAAGAGGAATAAGACAAAATCTCTGATGCTGGCCATTTCACAGATTATTCTCCCAAAAACAACAGGGGTAGGGGGAGCACGCCGAGGTTTAATAATGAAAAAAATAAGGAAAACCAAACAAACCTCTTCACTCTTGATGTTTCCTTTTGTGTAAGGCATACAGTCAGAAACATACTTTTAAAATAAAACTAAAAATCCTTAATCAGAATGAAAGTCACTATGATTTACTGAAACTGAAATGTGCTCTCTCTAGAAAGAGTAAATGCCTCTTCATTTATCCTCTACTTACTTATTTATAACATAAATCAAGTTTTCACCAAGTTTCTATCAGCGACAGCAGGGACCTTTATCCCAGCACCTACATTTGAAAGTACCTTCCCTAAAAGGAGGGATTTCACCGGGAAAGGAAAAGGCGGTACTGAAGGTGGAGGCCAAGAGCAAAGCCATTGCCAGACACGGTACTCTTTGCACATGGACACCAACCAGACACATTCAGAGGACAGTGAAAACGCCGACTGGGAACCGGGGCAAAGACAGTGTCTTTGGAAGCTCTCAAACTTTACACATAGATTTTAAATCTTTTTATTTATTTATTTTTAGAGAGAGAGGAAGGGAGGGAGAAAGACAGGGAGAGAAACATCAATGTGTGGTTGCCCCTACTGGGCCCCTACTCGGTACCTGGCCCACAACCCAGGCATGTGCCCTGACTGGGAACTGAACTGGCGACCCTTTGGTTTGCAGCCCATGCTCAATCCACTGAGTTACACCAGCCAGGGCTTCAAACTTTATATTTAAAAGACATTCTGAAATCACTTTCACCACATCCTTCTGAAGGCCTTCTTTGACTTTCTAAGCATTAGTTTTCTCATCTGTAAATTAGAAGAACAATACACATTTCAGAGACTTTCCTAAGAATTAAATTAGAGTGCTGACCAGTGTGGCTCAGTTGGTTGGACATCACCCCACAAAGCAAAAGGTAGTCAGGGCGCACACTTGGATTGTGGGTTTGGTCACAGTTGGGGTTGGGGCATGTACAAGAAGCAACTGATCAATGTTTCTCTCCCTCTTTTTCTCCCTTCCTTCCCCCCTCTCTAAAAATAAATAAATAAAGTCTTTAAAAAAATGATTAAATTTAATACCACAGATAGAAAGGCCTGTGAGTATTTGGCACAAAGCAAGCATTTGACAAAGAATAACTTTGTTTTGCTAGTTCCAGGAACAATGATAGGTCTCCTAGGTTGTTTCTTTTCAGAGAGTGACTGATTAGAGAGGAGATCATTTGGGGGTGCAATGAGTATAGGATAAGTTTGTAATGGGAACAGTGCATATATAAGGCAAGGTGAAAACAAGTCAGGGTCAGAGAAAAGAGAGGACTGAGTTAAAGGCCAATTTACATCAAGCCTCTGCAATTATCTGGAACCCAGGTGCTTGGTACCTATTGGCCTACAATGTGTAAATGATTGATTTAGACCATTTGACAGAGAATTTTAGAACTTGCGGGTAGCAGGGCCATTTGTTTTTGGTAGACACTGGTATTCAGCAAGCTGAGCTTCCAATATCTAAATAGTTCTCATGGGACCATGATGAAAGATGATGGCATTCTGTTTAGAGAATCACTGGGAAGCTGCCAGTTGCCACACCGACTGTATGTTTCATTGATGGTGTCTAGGAACTCGCTGTTCAATAATGTCTTACTCCCTGTGCCTGAGAGCAAGGAGTATGTAGCTAGTTCATTCAGTTAGCTACATGGTACCATTGATAATCAATTCAGTCTTCCATGGAGGTTCATTTGCTCTTCCCATCCAGCTTGGTGACAGTCTTACTCATGAGTTCCTAGAGAGTAACAGGGGGCCAGAAATTTGGACAAGTTGGTAAAACTCCATCACTTTTACTAGAAGAGTACCAAACTGCATATTTAATTGATACAAATTTGAAAGATTAATTTTGGTAAGTTTCACGCTCACAAGCTGTGAGTGAAAAAAAATCACTTAGGTGATGCGGACACTGGCCCGCAGTGTCCACGGCATTATGGATGAGATGAAATAAAATCACATGGGCTACCGAGTCTTGTGGAGGAAAAGCGATGGTGTGACTTCTCTCTCAAGGGTACAGCAAGCCTCAGAGCGCCTCTGCCACCCTCTCGACAGGAGAGTGGCAGACCCTTGCCTTGAGAACCTTTTATTGGATTCAATTTGCATAGGAATACTGGGTGTATACATAAAGCTCATTAATCATTGCCAAGCAGTAAGGATCAAACAATAGATAACATACAAAGAACTCGGAGGGCCTATTTTGAGTCAGGGTCAGACAGTCAAGTGGACCATAAAACTTTGGGGAACAACCTTGCTTCCTGCTTAGACCCTTATCATTTAATTGAGAGCATTCAAAACAAAGCAAGTTTCACAGGATTTTACATATTCTTTCTTAGGCCTGATTGCCCTAGGGCATCCGTCCTTTTCAGCACAGGGCTGCACCCACCACTGGTATTGTTTCAGGCTTAAGATATTGTTTCAGGCTTAAGTCAGGCAGAGGAAGTAAGGCAGCCAGGAGATTAGGAGACTTCTTGAAGACAGAATGAGGACTCAGGCTGTGTCAAAGCCAAGGGGTGAGGGTCCATCACCCCTTTTCTGTAGCCCCCAAGTCCTTCCCTGGGGATCTCCATGATTGTGCCCATCTTAGGTCGTCCCTCCCTTGAGGAATCTTACCCATCATTGGCTAATCATTCAAGCACTGGGGGCCAGACAGGGGGAAGTAAAAGGAACAGAGGCAGTGCCCCTGCCAAGGGGATAAGCTTTGTCTCCTTGGTGGCTTACGGTCCGAATGCCACTCACTCAGACTTAGCCATGGTGGGGTTACAGCTCCTGAAACCAGGCAGGGCAGTTCCCAATATTTAAGAAATATCATCTCTTCTGGGAAATTCCTCCAAACACTCTCAGGCAGGACTAGTTGGTGCTCTATGATAAGACACAATGTAACCTATACTTAAAGAACAGGAAAAGATTAGAAAGCAAACTGTAGGCACCACAGCTCCAAGCTGGAGTATGCCTTTTAATGGGATATGTTTGTAGAACTCCAGGCTACTGTGCAGCCAGGAAGCACCCTTCGCACCACATCCAGGCCAGAAACGATTTTCTTGTTAGTGCACAGGCCAGGGGCTGCTGGTGGCCTCTGGTTGCAGGGATGGAGCTCACAGAACAGGAACAGTAATGGTTGATGAAAGCTGCAGTGCACAGCTGTGCAGACAGGAGTGACCCCCAGCTAAAAAGGCAGTCTTCGGGCATTCTGTGGAAAATCCATGGGAAGCTTTGTTGAGCATTAGCACACAGAGAAGGTGGTAGAAAAGGGGTAACTGGATGTATAAACATGTTTGCCATGGTTGTACTTCAAATATGAAATCTCAGCAGATGGAGAGATTGAAGACAGGCTGCAATTACTAGTACAGCCTGGTCAAATGAAATAGCCCTTCTAATTCAAGTGGGTATACAATTGAAAAAGAACATAGAACTTTAAAGAAAAAAAGAACAAAAATAAAAAGAACAGAAGAGAATCAGAAAACAGAACAACAGCATGGAGCTGAAAACCAGAGACAATATGTAGGATCTGTTATTTTTGAGACTTATGTGCATGAATTCACTTTTATAAAATACATCACCAATTTGCCAAATTTTGGGGATTTGCTGTTGGGTGGGTAGCTTAGGGCAACTTTAGTTTTATTGTGATTTCATCCTAGCCATTATGCTGAAGATTTTTATGTCTATTTGGGTTGAATATCCATTTCAATTACATTTTACATTTTTGGAGGGGGTGTAGGAAGGACTTCCTGAATGTTTTACATTGGAATGAGTGGGATTTCTCTTCATGCAGTCTACTGCCCTCCCTGTGTCACCGACATATGGTCTTTTCCTGCCCCCAACTCTGCTGCATCCCGCCGGAGACTTGGTTAGAGGATGCTGCTTCGCAGTTTCAGATGCAGTGGTCAAACTGGCAAGTTGATGTTTGGCAAATTGGCTGTGTTACTGGACTAAAGGGGTCTGGTTGCCTGAGAGCATCAACTCAATAAGACATGAACAGGAGTTCGCACCAAAGAAAGTAAGGGTTTATTTTTATGAAGTGACCCACCCTGGAGACACACGTGAGCTACTGCTCAAAAGCCTAGGTGCCCAATAGCTTCCAGCGGATGGGCTCTATAGGGGAAAATCATTAATCATGGCGACTAGGGAATTAGGGTCACGGTCTGTACTGATTGGTCAGCACTAGGGTAGAGGTAGTTGATTGGTGCATATGGTCCTAAGGTCGCTATGGTGTTGTTTGTCCGCTTTCACAGCTTCTCTGGGCCTGGAGCTGAAACACAGCTGAGGCCGAGATGTCATCTCTCATTTGACCAGAACTCTGCCTCTGGAGTCAACAGACCTGAGGCTTTGTCCCTAAGACACAAATAGCTGATGGAACCTCATTGTCCTGAGGGTTTAATGATTATAAAGGAGGGCACATGGAAGGGAGAAGGAAGTAGGTGAGCCAGGGTGCTGAGGCCAGTTAGAATCAAAAGGAGAGAAAGGAGAAATGACCATATTAAAGAAAGGAAGTTTTTACGCAGTGACAGTTTTCAGCTCTCTGCCACAGCAACTGTGCAAGCTCTAATCCCATAACAAATCCCTCAGTCCGTTTCACTTATTGTTGTTTTCCTTCCCTGATCAAATGCCAACTGATAAAAAAAAAAGCATTCCAGAGTTTTATGCAGAAAGTATGAACTGATTAATCTGGCAGCTGTGGGGAGAATGGGAGGAAGGGGTTTCAGTGGGAGTTGCTAGAATGTGGAAGGAACAGGGGAGGCTTGGTCTGAGATGACACCAGTGCAGATGGTAGAGATGCAAAAGCAGTGAGAGGTAAGCAGATGGAAATTTCCAACTGGACTCACTGGTGCTATAACAGTTCCCCCAAATAAGTGGACTCCTACAAAAATAAGTGCCGGCTGGTGCAAATGTGTGGGCACTTCTATTTTGTTGTATGGGTTACATCACCAGGGGTGACGGTACTCTATGAACACTGCACTTAAAGTAGACATTTGATTGTTGACCAAGATCTTTTTAAAACCACAAACTATTTTTTAAAGCTTGTTTGAATACATGGTGTGCAGGTTCAAACTTGCAACACGTCTTCTCTCAACCAGCGATGGTCTGGTGGCTGAGCCACAGTGACACAAGGACTTCCTCCTCACATCCATCACCACGTGTCCACTTCCGAGGTATTTATGGTAGATGCATGGAGATCTATAACTTTTCACGTTAAACATTGTCCAGAAATAACCATGCCTGAATAAAGAGAAAGAAAACCAACCACTTCTGGACACAGAGCAATAACGGGACCCAGCAAGTTCTTCAAACTTAGACATAAATAAAGCAAAACCACGGCGAGATACAAATGAGCAGCTTTATCTTGTATTCAGAGGGAAGTGGTAGGTTTTATTCCTAAGTTCCTTTTTTCTATTTGACGAAAGAAGTAGGAGAGAAAACCTAGGCATATTTCCAAACAGATATAAAGATGGTGGCAGAGATGTGCCCAGGAAATAACACACCTGGAAAAGGATATTCACAGGACCCCTGTCCTGCACTTCTTGGTATAAACAATCAGTTGTGATTATTAAAGTCAGAAATCACATCAGGATGCTCAACGGAAGGCACTGGGCTTGTGGCTCAGTGGTCTCTCCAGTCAATAGCATGCCAACTGGCAGCCCTCTGCCTCACATGCACTTGGACTTTGGAAAATGGTACTGCCATCATGTGCCACGTAACAATGTGTCATCAGTGACACATGTTCCATGGTGGTCCCCAATGGAGCTGAGCCACCCCTATTGCCCAGTTGGCAGCAGAGCTGTCCTAATGGGGTCATGCAACACGTTACCCGAGTGTAAGCAAACTCACTGCACTGCCAGTCATGGAAAAGTATAGTATGCACAATTATATACAGTAAATAATACTTTATAATGATAACAAATGATAATGTTACTGGTTTATGTGTTTGCTCTACTATAGTTCTGAAGTTTTAATCAATAATTTAGAGTTTACTATTTCTACTTATATTAAAAAAGGTTGCCGTAACCCAATATGCCATTATGCTGGCAGGAGTCTCATGCATTTTGTGGTTACTGAGTTTTTTGATTGCATCATTTTCTCTTGTGTTTGATTTAATTTCCTAAATATTTGCACAGTAACACACTGCATGGGCTTATAGCCTAGGAGCAGTAGGCTTGACCACATAACCTGGGTATGTGTCAGCCACACCGTCAAGTATTCTGTAAGTGCGCCCAACAATGTCCCCATGACACAATCACCTAACAATGCATTTTTCAGGACGTGTCCTTGTCACTTAGTGGTACATGACTGTACTGGTCTCTCGAATTTGTTATCTGTTGGGTTAACAAATTGAAACTATCTTCTCCTTAATAAAAGAAATGGTGAGAGGGAGGGGGAGGAAGAAAAGGAGGAGGGAGAATAGAGCAGGGTAAGGGGAGGGAGGAAAACCCACTATTTCGACTCAGGTCAAAATGCAGCATTCCTCACTACTTTACCATCGTAGCATCCATGAGTTGGAAGAAGTGCAACATTGCCAAATCACTGTCTATGTTTTCTTCATTTGGAAAACAGATCTAGCACATCTAAGCCTTTCTCATTCTCAGAAGAAGGTTCCATACTCAGTGCTATGAGGACATTTGATGTAAATTTCTTAGTTTTGCTATTCACATATAATAACCCTGGGAGTGAAACATTATACCAAGTTACTCAATACAACAGTTATAATTTCTTTTCCTCCATAAAGAACTCTTCACATTAAAGTTAATTCTCACATTAAAGTTACTTCTCAGCTTTTTATAGAAGGAATTCTTTCTTTCATTGATTCCTTGCAATGGGTTGATTGTCTCCTATTTTGAGCAAACTGCACAGCTGGTCCTTAACTGTATTTAGTCATTAAAGAGCTGTTACTTTTAATTCCTGGCAAATCACAAATTAATGTTTTAAACGTATAAAATATCTGTATTTCTCACACAGTTTCATTTGAACAGCTATTGTTTACATGGCTTTGTTTAGTTGGAAGAATGGTAGATTCAGAGTTAGGAGCTCTTGGCTCTTCCACTCAATAGCTGTGTGACTTTGGGCAAGTTACTTAACCACTCTGAGTCTGTTTTCCCATTTTGAGAAATGAAAGGGTTGGACCAGATGACATCCATGCATCCATGCTTCTGTGATATCCTTTCATTTGAAAGGGATAGTATTGACTTTCTATAAATCATTGACTATCAATGAAAGCTACAATTTAAATATAGTTTTAAAAATGTATATTTTACATACATGTGTATCCATGTAATGAGAGAGAGAAAGAGTGAATTTCATTAATCAGCTATAAGTCTCAATGAAGACTGCACTTTAAGAATGTTTTTTAAACCATTCTTAATTATACATATTTATATGTATATAAATATACATATTTATATGCCTGTGGATACATACATATATGTACATGGAGAGAGAGAAAGAGACAGATTACATGAATGAACTTAAGTTGCAGATCCTTCTAAGTTTAAAAGAAAACTCTAGAAGGGATAGGTAACCCTGAATTGGAGTCCTGACTCCAAAGTTTTCTACCTATGTGACCGTAGAAAATTTTAAAGCTTATGATGAATTAGTTTCCTTACCTAAACTGGAATAATATCTACTGCATAAGATTTGGAATGAAAAATGAGTTAAGATTCTATGTAAAAGTACTACCTAAATTTATAAATGTTCAGAATTACTATGCCCCAAACTTTGAATTATTTTTCAAATATGTGCTGGGTATCTATAGGCAAATGAACCTAAACTTGTTCTTTTAAAAAAACTATCAATAAATGACTGAAGTTTATGAATCGAACTGAGGCTCTAGTTTTGCTTAGAAATGATTCCTTCACCTGAGGCTTGGGATTATTAAAAGCAGATTGACTATTGTGATTGACATCAGAACCCATTAGGCCTTTGGACGGGACCTACCCAAGTGATTAAAGCTGCAGGAGGTCCTTGTTATCCATGGATAATTGATACTGGAAATGCCTTTTGAAATGAATGTGCTTAATACAGTGTGCTAGCAGGTCTCCATTGATGGTTTTCGGCGAACTCTACCTTCCAATATTCAAATCCTTATGCAGTTCCCTTCCACGCTGAGCCTGGGCTGGCCTGTGACTCGCTTTATCCAATGGAATATGTAGCAGAAGTGAAGCTATATGTCAGTTTGGAACCCAAATATTTTGCTTTTGTGCTTTGGGAAAACTTGAGCTGCAATGTAGGAAGTCTGGCTACCCTCCCATGTGGAAAAGGAGGGACCCTGAGACCACATGGAGAGAGAGAGCCCCCAGTTACTCCAGGGTCCCCACTGAGCTCAGCCTCTGGCTAGCCATGTGATGATATCAGAAAACTGAATGAGTTATCCTGAATATTGTAACCCAGCCGAAATTTCACATGACTGCAGGCTCAGCTGCAGCCCACCCAGCAGAGTCTGGCCAGCCCGTAGAATTATGGGAGATACCATATTTTTTGCACTATAACACGCACCCCTCAAATTTGGGAGGAAAATGGGGGTGCATCTTATACTCCTAATGTAGCTTGCTTGGGTCTCTGTGGAGAGGAGGCAGTGGTGAAGCAGGGACACAGGTTATTAAGTATTTTACCATATTTTTTGCTTCATAATTTTTTTTTCTATTTTTCTCCTCTAAAACCTAGGTGTCTCTTATGGTCTGGTGTGTCTTAAAGTCCTAAAAATATGGTAATAAACTATCAATAGTTGTTGTCTGAAACTAGTGTTTGGGGATGGTTTGTCACACAGCAAGAGACAACCAAAAGATATGGAGAACAACATTCAATAGTCAGTCACATTTAAAGGACTTGATTAATATTTCAAATTAGAAAAATAAGATGAACATGATAAAAATAAGTTATAGTTATAAATATATCCTGATTGTTAGAACAAAGGATTAACTGAATATTGGATTTGGGTGGGACAGAATTATATGATATGACACCCTTTACTTGACTTTTATACCTCAGTGATGAAAAAGGTTATTGAAAAATTATACACGTACATATATATTTTTACCAAGGTCCTCTATTAACCAGTTGTTACACAACTTACTCTCTTTGGACGCACATATTCTGATACTTTCCATGCCGATGTCTCCTCTTGGGTTTTGTGGGTTTAACTGTCACATTCTCATTGGGCTTTCTCTGTGGTTTAGTTTCTCCAATGTCACTTTCACCGACTTCACCACCAGCTGTGCTTTTTAAAAAAAATGTTTCAATTTTACTTAACAATCTGTTTGCATCCTATTACTTGATATTTATGAATATCTGTAGCAGTTGGCCAGAGGTGCTACAAAGAGATGCTGAGAAGCTAAGCAGAAATGGAAATTAGTATTGAGGAAATAGGAATGCTTGAACGGGAATTTACTTTTGAGTGGTCAGTTTATTAGTGCATAGGTTTGGTTTATCTAAGGAACCTGTTAACTGGGGCTATGGGCACTCATATTGAAGATATCACGTAACGAGATTGAACAGTATGTCACAGCACAAGTCGTTTTGTACCTAATCGATAACCTGTTAAGGAATTTGTCTCTGACTCTGTGCTGTGTGTGTGTGTAGGAGGGGAATGGGGTCTCTCCTTTATTCTCTGTACTTATATAGTATCTAATATTTGGTTTTCATCTGTGAAATTGAACTAAACTGCGTAGAGAGAAAGTATAATTTACCCTTGAACAATGTGAGGGTTAGGGGTGCAGACTCCCACACAGTTGAAAATCCACATAAACTTTTGACTCCCCCCAAAACTTAACTAAGTTGCCCCTGGGTATCACAGGGGGTTGCTTCCATGACCCCTACAGATGCTAAAATTCCCAATGCTCCAGTCCCTCACATGAACTGATGTAGAACAATGTGTACAGTTGACCCTCTTCGCCCTCAGATTCAACCAACTGGGAATGAAAACAGTATTTTGGACCCAGAGTTGGGAACGTAAGGAGGCAAAATTGGATACATGGGGCCGACAGATTCTCGTGTAAGTGGATCCACACATTTCAAAGCTGGCGCTGTTCAAGGGTCAACTGTATTTAGTTTATACCTTGATTAAAGAATGAGTGAAAGTGCCAAAAGTTTTGTTCTAAAATGAATAAAGTAAAATGTGCTGTAAAAGTGAAATTACGATCATATTTAAATTTTTCTTTTTTTGTTGAAGTTTGCCAGTAAAACAGGGACGTAATAGTAGAACAAGACTCCAAATCCATTAGATTAAAATATGCACAAATAATGACTTTCTCTTTTATATACAAACAAATGTCACTGTCTGGTTGAAATGACATGTTCTCAGTGATAAATGACGGGAGCGGTGGCTACACACACAAATTCTCAAGCCTCCAAATCAAACCTGAATCCTGATTTCCAGAGGATACAACATAATGGAATGCTGTCCAAATGCCCACACATCAAATAACTAAGATATTTATTCACAATTACTACTGCCACATAAACCCCAAACCCAGGGGAGAGGGACGCTGATTTGAGTTTTGTATAACAGTGCTAAGCAGTGAAAACATTTACAATGGATAACATATTTAAGGTTACACTTGAAACACAGGAAACAACTAACCATTTGGAATTTTTCATAAATACAAATCTAGCTTCACACTTCAAGAAGAAGGCTGTCCAATTTAAATGGCAGCTTAGTCCTCAAAGTTAACAGCCGTGGTTATGGTGTGGGTATCCAACAGAAAGCGTCCCATGGGAGACACTTAAAACTAGTGTACTATTGTTAATCATACCTACAGAAACCTGGGTCCACGATCGGTTTGTGAAAGATGAGCAAGACCACAGAGTGTGGTGATGTGACGCCCCTCCTACACACAGTACTGACAAAATGCAAATTTGCCCAACTTTTCTTGAAAGCAGTTCATGCATCTGAAGTCCTGAAATGTTATTTTGCCACTGGGAATCCATCTTAAGGAAACATTTAAACACATGTAAAAATTATTTATGCACAAAGATTTCATTATGGCATTATTTAGAATAGAGACCAAAATATTCTACAATATGGGACTGTTTACATATGTGATGGAGTATTATACAAACATTCAAGTTATATTTTCAAAGACTATTTAATGATAGAGGGAAATGCCTTTATTATAACATGTGAAAAATCAACCTACAAAACTATTTAAAGCATTACAAATTTATGTAGAGCCTAAGTAGAAATACTAAAATGTTACTTGTATCTTTTGGTGGTAGAAGGAGCAAAGATAGATACATTTTTCCTTCATTACAATTTAATGTATTTACCAGTTTTTTATTTACCAGTTTATCTATTTCATCTATAATTAATAAAAGATAATTAAATGGGAAAAGATCAGTTTTACCACTGTAAATCTATCTGATGCTTATGCTAATGCCACATGTAAAATAATAGAATATAGATTTTGAATTCTCTAAGACACACAGGCAGACAAAGATGTACAAACTCAAGAGCTACTTCATATTCTTTTCTATTATCACAAAATTGCTAATTTGCCAGTCATGCCTGAGATTTTATATTGCTCGTGTGCAAATATTGCTCTTCAGATTACATGCCTTTGTGGTGGCTGTGGTTCACTTTGATTAAATTCAAGCTGTTTGGCCGAGTCCTTCATGGGCTGATCCACACTCTATGGAAATCCTTGCGCCCAGTAAGAATTCTGGCAAAGGTTCAGCAGCCTGAGTAATTTTTATCACAGTCAAGCCACACAAGGATCAAGATTCTGCTGTTGGGTGCAGTCCTGTGTCGGGTAGGCGTGCAGATGGGGGTTGTCAAGGAGATGTTTCACAGGAAAGTATCAGAGATTATAAAGTATGGGTCATTATTTATAAGGGAAAGAAAGAGGAATCAAACAAATTAAATTTTAAGTAAAGATAAACCATATAGGGACAAAATATAAAAAGAATCGTCTTTTTAAGGAGGGTTAACAGTCTTTGGCAGGTTAGCAGAAAAACAATAAGAAAACTAAATAAAACCAGTTATCATAGACTCCACAAATATTCTGGGGGCATCCCTTAGGTGTAAAACCTGGTACTAGGCAGGTAGAGCCTATGGGAAATGCACAGATAAATAAGAGAGACCCCCACCCTCATTTTGAGGGTGGGAACCAACCATAATGCCTTTTATTCATTTACTAAGCTACCACTTACTGAGCTCCTACTCTGTATCAGCTGCTACAAAAACACTTCATATTTCTTATCTCAATTTCTCACTAAAATGCTGCTGGGTTGATATTATATAAAGAAATTGAGGCCAAGAAAAATGGAGAAACTTGTTTAGCATCACAGAGCTGGAAGGTTGCAGTTTGAACCTGGGTCTGCTCAGAGAATGCCAAATATTGATTATGATCAGCACTTCATAGAGAGTTCTGTTAGGATTAATCAGACCAGTTTAACCTATGATTACAACATCAATAGAAACTTTATTGGATAACTACTTCGTGCCAAGCACAGCCTGTGGCAATTTACATGAGTCACAGTATTTAGTCCTCAGACAGAATTTAGATGTCTTCATTCTCTTTTTCTCTGATACTACCTCTACCCAATGGCCCATGTTTTTTTTTTTTTTTTTAAAGCTTAAGGTTCTTTTTTTTTTTAAGATTTTATTTATTTATTTTTAGAGAGGGAAGGGAGGGATGGAGAGAGAGAGAGAAACATCAATGTGTGGTTGCATCTCTCATGCCCCTTACTGGGGACCTGGCCTGCAACCCCCTAAGCATGTACCCTGACTGGGAATTGAACTGGTGACCCTTTGATTCGCAGGCCGGCACTCAATCCACTGAGCCATACCAGCCAGGGCTATTCAATATATTTTTGATAATGCATAATGCCGAAATTATGGCATACTCCTTTTATGGCTTATCGCAGTATTTACCAAAGTCAAAACACCTGAAAATTATTAAAAGCCATGGACATTGTTTTCTCAAAAGTTTCTGGGCTATGAATTTTGAAGCCACGTTTGTTTTTATAACTTCACTTTATTTTCACACTCCAAGCTTTCCAATGATGGTGGACATGCCATTTTAGATTATAATTCTGTGCCCAACACCATGCCACATAGGAATACCCATGATTTTTACTTTACTTTTTAAACTTTCCTTTAAATAAGAGCAAGGCTCCTGCACATATGAAAACAACGGTCCATGACTATCTTCAAGGACATTTCCTATCTGAATTGGTAGAAGCCAATTACAATCAGAAAACTAAAAATACTTAGGAAAATTACTGCAGGTGATTTGTGTCTAGAGTCATACCTTTATAGGAGTAACACTGGATAATAGATCTTAGATTAATTTTTTAAATGTAAGGAACATTCACACTAATTTCTTTTTCAGGCAGTTTCACTTTTAAACCATATTCCTTGAAATCACAGAGAACTTTCAGTTGCATGGATAACTACATATCCGAAGGCATTTCCCACAAAGTCATCTCAGGTTCCTTATTTTGAAGACCACATGACTCTCTTCAAAACGTCCTGACTTTTACTATCCTGCTTAACTAATTCAGGTAAAAAGATTCAGTGCCACATGCATACTTCTGAATTCTCAGGCCACCCTTTTCAGTGTGAAAATGGTAATCCCACAGAAAAAAGGCTGACAGTCACTGTGATGAGATCTCTTCCAGCCTGATTCTAGCTCTCCTTGTCGCCTTCTAGTAACTTCCAGGTGTGACAGCTGCCACTCAGACACCTGAAGGAGAAATGCCACCCATGCTTGATGAAAAGGATAGCTTCAGTGCATAACTAGCTTTTGTTCTGATATCCACTTTAATTCCATTCCACTCACAGGGAAATGGGTACCAACTCTGAGCTATGTGAGCCATCAGTGAGGAAGCACATCTTCAATAGCGACTGGTTCAACCAAGGAACAATTTTTGTTCTACCCACCCTTCAGTTCCATGCTGATGAAA